>JAMPIV010020400.1:0-274564 GCA_024509875.1 Oreohelix idahoensis
CAGGAACAAGTTCTAAATGAACTTGATTAATTAGCTCACAATCCCAATCTCTGTTGGAAACAAGCCTTTAAATAAGGTCTTGTATAATCAACTGTGTACCTTTAGTAACAGCAATTAGTCATCAGTTGATTATTTCTCATAAGTGTATGATCAAGTATATTTTATAGTATATGTCAACAAATAACATACATAAAGTACAAATAAGAAAGACAATCAAGAAAAACAATACGAAAACATTTGCAGAAATCAACTAAATTAAATAGAAAACTAAAGAAACTAATCACAGATAATACTGGCCACAGAATCTGTGATGATAACTGCACAGGAATAAACAAAACAAATAACGCCACAGTGTATAAATATAAATGGTGTATAAAACTAAATTATAGGACAGAGTAGATCTACAAATACGGAACAAATCAAAACAAAACTGAAGAACAGAAAAAATATTCTAAAAACAACAATGGGTACAGATCGTCACAGCTAACAGATATTGCAACAGATGTTGCAGCAAATTTTCAACTAAGAAAATTGCTCCCTATAGAACACTAATATAGGACCAATATGACTCGGTATATCATATACTAGTCACCTCACCAACCGACAGAAATATACACAAATATTACATATAAACATGTAAACATAAATATACATATAGCATAAATGCATATAATATAATGAAATGCGTTGCAGAAAAGTGTGTTGCAACTAAGGCTCAGTTCTACAGAATTATGGTACAGTTTTTACTCAAAATAAACTGCCACTTTAATAAATTATATTTCTGTATTAACTATTACAAAGTTCAACAATATGTAGCAGAACACAAGAAGATCCACCGCTGACGTGTAAGACCTCTCAGTTCCATAGCACGTCTTGCTAACACAATTAATTCTTGTAAACAAATCTGCTGTGTAACGCCGTCTGTTTTATGTAAACACCGTCTGTAAACGAGCGCTGACCTATTTACTGCATACGATCGATAGGGCAGGTCATGCTGACTTCAACTGTAGAGTTGTACTGCTGGTGTGTCGTATCAGGCCACAGAAAACGGTCTGGTCTCAGTAGCTAACTTCTCAAAATGTCCACTGTGCAGATTGACCCAGGAAACTGGCCTACCAGTTGATAAAGATGTTTTTTGTGCATGCTTGGGTAAAGTGCCACCACCATGATAACGCTTTTGTTTCTCGCACCAGATTAGTATGGACTGGTTTTTTTTTCTTGATAGAGCTCGTCCAGTCACAATGTTCGGTACATAGGTCAGCTTACCGACTGTTGGGGCCCTGACAAGGTGTACTGTTAAGTGCATATATACTGATGCAATGGGTGAGTGTGAACATCAATAATGACAAACGCGAATGGATGATAGTTCGACAGGTGCACAGGTCACTCACTCCAATCACAGGTGGAAGTCAAGGATGGCTGGACTACTGTGGTCGTTTCATATTATTTAATAGGACGTACACATGGACAGTACGAGCATCGTTACAGGAACACAAGTCGACATAAACAGCATAGTGTTGATCAATGGTCTACCATCATAAATTAGCATTCATGTTGAATAACATTGCAATGGAACATCTGTAAACAAGCGCGTAGATTTCCATTGTTTATAAATACAATCATCAGGCCTTACTGACCGAGCATGTCAGTTAATAAATACTGTTCAAACTTGACTCGTAAACAGGACCTCTTTTCTAGCGAAGATTCCTTTAGGTAAATTACAGCAAATCTCTGTGAAGATAATGTTAACCCACTAGTATTGGGTTTTCTTCATAACAGTGATCTCTTAATCATCACCTGATAATAAGGGGGCATTCCCGTTCTCTGATTGATGATCGGTGTCACGAGTTGGATTTAAGTTAGAGTTATGCCCAAGTGTAGGACAAGACCCTAGTGTGAGAAAAGACTAAGATAATAGATTAATTATGAGAAATGACAGTGAATGTAGTAAGGTGAGTCTATTGGCCCGAGGAGGATAACCGAAATTAAATCTTCCTCGCCAAATCGTGACTTCAAGAAATGCTATAAACTCATCACCTCTGGCTACCTTTAACAGACTAAAGGAGATAAGGTTAAACTAACACTACAGACACCACTGTACAGACAACAGTTAAGGACTATACAGTGACGAAGTTGATCCAGTGAACATTAAATAAGTTTATTATACAAATCCACATAAGTTCATAACATAGTAACAACAATATATATAACGTGCCAGGTTTGCACTGACCTGGAAATAAAAAAAACTCAATTTAAATTTATAAGACACATCAAATTATGAACCCAACCACTCTCACTCGTTCATCCACCTTGCTGGGGAAACAAAATCAGAATGATTACTTGGATTCTTACTACCATCTAATTTAGTGGCCCTCAACTGTAGCCACTACTCTCTATTACACTACTATCTCTAATTTTGTCACTGGCTGCTGACCCTGCCTGAAGACTATCTGCACAGCTGCTAACTCTGTCAGCGGTATACGCCACTAAGTCACACTCTGCACTGCTATGTAATAGACTTTTTCTAACTCTAAGGCTCAGAGGCTGACCTCTAAGAATAATATGAGACTCTGCAGGTCCCTGATCTATTTTTCACCATCTCTCTCTCCACTTCTCCTGCCTTGCTGCTCTCGTTTCATTTCAGCAACCGGGAAATGATATCCCTTTCTTCCTGGTTCTGACTCGTACTTCTGATGACTAGGCACTTGCCGTAGACTGTAGAGGCTTCTCTATTTGGCGAAAAGAAAGCTGATTCTCCCTTGCTATGTTACCCCTCATTTGGGTTTAGGCACTTCGGTATTATTTTGACCGAGGCTAAAAAAAAAGACACACCAACCCGCTTGCTTGGGTTCGATGGGTGTGTATGAGCTTAGAGCTCCGGGTCTTAAGAAAACCCTTTTCACTGAAGACTGCGTCGCTGTCTCGACCTGCTCTTCCTCGCTCCCTCTCTCTGGGGCCACAATACTCAGAGCCGATACCCACCGCGGTACAAGCTCATACGCCTCTGGCGTTTTTCTCTCCAGAGAAGACTGGCTACCTTTGCCAGCTGTCAGGAACAAGATTTATTGGCAACCCCCGCTCTTCGGGTAGTGACCACTGCTGTGGACAAAAAGACATGCCACTCTGTACTACAATACCAAATTACTTTCATATAATAAACTTACATATAAAACGTAAACAGTGGATGCTTCAGTCACACTCAAATCTAGCACAAACATGTAAACACCCGAACGAAGACTGCTCCCCTATTTCCCCTCTCTTGTGCACGACGATACGTAAATATTTCCTGACCCTGGGTCAGCTATTCCCGACAACCCCCTGCCTGTCTAGTAAACCCGACTCACTGATCAATACTAATTATACACAGCTTGGTCAGGCCTTAAAACATTAAAAACCGGTAGGGAAACCTCCCGTACTTAGGCCTACTTTAACTCTGTAAGCGGTCTCAGGACCTTATCATCGTTTCCCCCTTATGATAAAAATGCACAACAATTAACTGCACATCAATGTTTAAAATTCACCATTACATTTATATATTACATCTCTATACACAGAAATATATCTATCTCTATAGACTATATTTCCTAGAACTCATTAAATTCCATAACACAAAAATCAAATACTACTCTGCATAATATTTAATTACGCAACCACTTAAGGCACCATAAATTTCCTTTCACCTCTACTCCACGTGGTTTCCCTGCAATTATATTTTAACTCCCCCGATAGAAAAATACTTAATTATCTACTCTATCTAGCCAGAATTCCTGTCCAAATAAATCCCGGTAACCCACGTGATTAAATTTCCCGAAAAAATCCGTTCCCGTATTTTATTAGGAGACTTATCAGAATTAATCTCTCAATGAAATAAACTACACGTGCTTCAGAATATTCTGTAAATTAATATAAATCTAGGATGCGTGTATTTCTACAGACTTTCTATTAAATCTACGGAGCCCCCATCCTTAATATCTCTTTATCACTGATATCACTTCTATCCTCGTAGAAATAATTGATGGCGTTACAAGTTATAAAGTTCAAAAATAAATTAAATTAGAACGGACTAAGGCTCTATTAGAGAAACTAGATTTAATTACCACGCTACTTTAAATTACTGACATACCAAATATTGCGTTCCTTCAGCGTTAGAAGCCGACAATATGCTTGGATACACGGCCCGGACTTTCTGCAGACTAAGAGGTCCCTAAACTGGAAACCGCGTACTTTATTTTAGATTTAACCACGCCGACCCCCGACCTACTTGAAGCTAGGCGTCTCACTACAACCAATAGAATTAAAGATACTCTAAAATTTTCCATGCGCTCATCTCTAAATTTAGAACCAGTGTATTCTTGCTTCCTTTAAATGCGCGCGTATTTCCGGCTGCGTAACGTTACCTAACGTCGTCCGCTAGCGTGAGCAGAACCGAATGTGATTCGCTCCAACTTACGTTGGACGTTACCTGGGTAGGGGTCATCTGCCCTTACCCACTAAAATGACCGCGATAAATTTAACAACGCAAAAAATGGAATTCCAAGATCGCGATTATTAGAAACGGGAAGACTGGTGCCCTTCAATACTAACTTACATTAATCCCTAAAGAAAAAAACCCGCAATTACTTTACCTACAGAACAAATCTAAACACCAATATTCTTCAGAGAGAAAAAGAATACTTCCCAATCTTTAATAGAGGGAAGACAAAAATGGCAAACTCAATAGTTACGAAGAGAAAACGAAATGGGGCCTATTGAAGACAAAATCACAGTAACTCCATCACATTACCCCACCCTTCGAGGTCGGAGCCTGCCGATCTAATTTACTGTGGTCTTGGTGTTCAGATTGGCCCCTATCTATGTCTCCTGAGCTGTCTGAAATCGCTGAAGTTTCAGAGTCACTACTGGGGTTTTCCCTGGCTGCCGCACTCCCAAGTTCTTTCTTCACCTTTCCTCTCCTGCGAGTTCTTCCACGTACTTTCCTAACGGTGCGTGGTAATGTATTACTGGTATCCGACTGACTGACTGGGTCAGAAATCGCCGTAACCGTGCGTAACTGTTCACCGTTGTCCAAAGACCCGTGCACAAATCTCTCCTTCTTTACTCCCATGCTCCTGTTGAAGGGCAGTTCTCTCTCTAGACCTGTGCCGTCCCATGGTGGGTCTAAAACTTCCCTGGCTATGTTTCTCAACAGACTGAGTTGATCAGCTGAACTGACCGACTGGCTCTGTAGAGGCCTGGCGATGGCGACTACGGTGCTGCGCATCAGCGGGTTTGTGACCGCTGGTATAGTGCAAAAAAGATGCCCCATCTCGGGTTCCTCTGGTGTCGAGCCTCCGATTGCTTGCTGGGTTTCTATTGAATCCTGATCGATCTCAATAGCTTCTACCTTTGAAGAAATGTAGGTAATATCTGCCCCTGGCAGTGGTTCTGTGATCGCTCTTCCCCTACCAACATGAAGAGGGACAGAGCTCTCTAACCTAGCTCCTTGCAAATGCGTAAGGCCGCTTCCCTCACTCTTTTCTGGCCTGAAAAGTTCGTGAGAGGTAACTGTAGACCACGGGAGTCCTCCGTCTAACACCCTAGTTCTACCCTCAACCTTGCCCTCCCCTGTGAGAGTTACTGGCGTCAGTTGGAATGTGTCCTGCAGTGACACTTGACGGTTTAAGATCCCGTTAGATCGCGGAGTATCTGAGATAAAGTACTCAGGGACTGGTTCCAATGTTCCTTGAAACAAATTGGAAGATACAGCCAATTTTTCAGGCTCCTCGTTACGCGGGTCGTTTTCTGTAAACGAGATACGAGAGTTGTGGGGCCCATCTCCGTTTATAGGCAAACGGACACTCAGATCACTGTCCTCCTCCGGTTGAGTAAAGTGCTGGTCGGATGGGGCTCCAGGGCTGGTTGGAAACATATGTTCGCTCGATTCGCCGTCTTGTGCCCTTTTAAGAGTGCGCTGGTCGTTGACATATGTGATACAGTTCTTGTCAGTATGTCCCTCTCCTGAAGGAGCTAATACCATCGGGGGCCTAATTCCCGATAACAAAGAATGTATTTCCGAAATCAGAGGCGTCACCTCTGTTTGGCCATTAGGCTGACCAAGGCTGACAGGCGAATACGCCTCTGCAGTTAACATACCGCTGTCCTTAGAGGCTTGTAACCTCTCCTTAAGAAGACAGGGCTGTTCGAGCTCGCTCGGGGCTCCGTGAATTAGGGGTTCTCCCTTTTCACTTATCTGGCCTGTAGTAGGCCCCCTTGCTTCAGCAAGGATCGGTGTACTAGGGGTTCCCAAAACTAAATGTGGGGCCCCTAGGATGAAGTCGTAAGCTGGCTGTGCCATTACAGCAGCTTTAATTGTGCCACGCACAAACTTGCACTTCACCTGAATATTGGCTACCGGAAAGCGCTGGGAGGTCCCTTTCCTTAAAATGCCACAAATATCAACTTTCTTCCCTGTCATTTGCCCGGGCTTCACCAGATGTCGGGCAACTAGGCTGGGGTATGTAAGACCGCTGTCAAATAAACACACCGTCGCAGTCCCGTTCACTTCTGCTGGTCCGCTGTTGGAGAACAACTTCTCCGACTGAATGGGTTCCCAGTTGTTCCCTTTTGTCGCTCTCACAGGCCTTAAGCAAGCCGCATGATGCACGGGTGGTTTATTCATACACCTGGAGGTCCAATGTGAAGTGGTCCGACAGTTTCGACAGTATCTCTCATTATCTCCTCGGTTTCTGGTGGGGTCCTGAGAGTTTGGCCCCTGTGATCTGTTGTGAGGCTGGGGGCGCAGGTTATGACCGGAATGGGGCTCCTTGCGTGAAGGCCCCTGCTGCTGGTGAGCATGAGAAGACGACTGTGACGATGAAGCTCCTTTATCCTGGACTGGCGGGTCTGGGTGTTTTCGTTTCTGGCCCCTACTTCGGCCTGTGCCGTCTGGAACCTTTCAGCAAACAGAATGACCTGGTCCAGTTGCTGGGCGCCCTGCTCTGCCAGGTACCTCCTCAAATCAGGAGACATGTTTGCCTTGATTTGTTCCTCCATTATTAACTCTTCTAATCCTTCAAAGGATTTAGCCAGTCCCGACAACTCTCTCCAGCGAGTGAGGTAATTCCTCAGCCTTTCAGCAAACTGAGGAAAGCTTTCTCCTTTCTCCGGACGACTTTCCCTGAACATGGTTTGGCATTTACGGGGGGTCAACTGGAATCTTTGCAACAACGCGTTCCGTAGTGCCTCAAAGTTGTTCTGGTCGTCTATGAGCAACTTGTGGTAGACGTCATATGCATGACCTCTGAGGGACTGCGATAATTTTAGACACCAAAGACTTTCATCCAACCCGTATGCCTTTGCCATCCATTCGAATTTTTCCAGGAATATGTCAATTTTCTCATTCCCGTTAGGGAAAGAGTCCATCGGAAAATTCATGGCTGCCATCCGGGGGCCTCCATTTCCTGAGGTGTCTATCGCCACTGCTCCGGGGGAATCTCCATTAGCCGAACTGCCCTCCGAAGACCTGAGCTGCAGTTCCAGAGAACGCATGGCAAGTTCGTGCTGTCTTTCTGCTGCCTTTTCCCTTTCCTCAACTTCTGCTGCCCTTTTTCTTTCCTCAACTTCTGCTGCCCTTTTTCGTTCCTCAACTTCTGCTGCCCTTTTTCTTTCCTCATTCTGATTATGCCTATCATTTTCTCTGATCATGTAGGCCTTAGTTTCCTCCTTGTCCATTCCCATGTCCTGAGCAGCGTCACGCCAGGCAGCTCGTAACTTGGCCATATCTGCCATCTTACCTGTAACTGCTGTAGCTTACCAAAGACAAGAAATGACAGAAAGAAAAAAAAAGAAGGAATTACCTGTTACCTACTGAGGAATGCTATCTCTATAACCTCGGTCCCAAAACCCGAACTCAGACTAGCACCAGTCTGACTAATAATTACCTGAAAAATATTGTTATGCAGCTACTAAAAATTATACCTTCCTGTTAAGAAAAAAAAAACAGTTAGCCATCAATTACCTCTAAGTTCTATAACTAACCTATCACTACAATCCAACTGCCTGCAACCTGTGGAAAAACTTTCTGTGGAAAAACTTATAACTGGATCAGTTCTACTAGCTCAGTCTAGGGGATATTGAAAGAATCTATTCTCAGACTTTCCTATAGAAAACAATCAGTCAATCTAGATAAGATCCCAGAATGATCCTACAAAGCTGATCCCAAGGACGATCGCCACCCACTTTGTCACGAGTTGGATTTAAGTTAGAGTTATGCCCAAGTGTAGGACAAGACCCTAGTGTGAGAAAAGACTAAGATAATAGATTAATTATGAGAAATGACAGTGAATGTAGTAAGGTGAGTCTATTGGCCCGAGGAGGATAACCGAAATTAAATCTTCCTCGCCAAATCGTGACTTCAAGAAATGCTATAAACTCACCACCTCTGGCTACCTTTAACAGACTAAAGGAGATAAGGTTAAACTAACACTACAGACACCACTGTACAGACAACAGTTAAGGACTATACAGTGACGAAGCTGATCCAGTGAACATTAAATAAGTTTATTATACAAATCCACATAAGTTCATAACATAGTAACAACAATATATATAACGTGCCAGGTTTGCACTGACCTGGAAATAAAAAAAACTCAATTTAAATTTATAAGACACATCAAATTATGAACCCAACCACTCTCACTCGTTCATCCACCTTGCTGGGGAAACAAAATCAGAATGATTACTTGGATTCTTACTACCATCTAATTTAGTGGCCCTCAACTGTAGCCACTACTCTCTATTACACTACTATCTCTAATTTTGTCACTGGCTGCTGACCCTGCCTGAAGACTATCTGCACAGCTGCTAACTCTGTCAGCGGTATACGCCACTAAGTCACACTCTGCACTGCTATGTAATAGACTTTTTCTAACTCTAAGGCTCAGAGGCTGACCTCTAAGAATAATATGAGACTCTGCAGGTCCCTGATCTATTTTTCACCATCTCTCTCTCCACTTCTCCTGCCTTGCTGCTCTCGTTTCATTTCAGCAACCGGGAAATGATATCCCTTTCTTCCTGGTTCTGACTCGTACTTCTGATGACTAGGCACTTGCCGTAGACTGTAGAGGCTTCTCTATTTGGCGAAAAGAAAGCTGATTCTCCCTTGCTATGTTACCCCTCATTTGGGTTTAGGCACTTCGGTATTATTTTGACCGAGGCTTAAAAAAAAGACACACCAACCCGCTTGCTTGGGTTCGATGGGTGTGTATGAGCTTAGAGCTCCGGGTCTTAAGAAAACCCTTTTCACTGAAGACTGCGTCGCTGTCTCGACCTGCTCTTCCTCGCTCCCTCTCTCTGGGGCCACAATACTCAGAGCCGATACCCACCGCGGTACAAGCTCATACGCCTCTGGCGTTTTTCTCTCCTGAGAAGACTGGCTACCTTTGCCAGCTGTCAGGAACAAGATTTATTGGCAACCCCCGCTCTTCGGGCCGTGACCACTGCTGTGGACACAAGACATGCCACTCTGTACTACAATACCAAATTACTTTCATATAATAAACTTACATATAAAAGGTAAACAGTGGATGCTTCAGTCACACTCAAATCTAGCACAAACATGTAAACACCCGAACGAAGACTGCTCCCCTATTTCCCCTCTCTTGTGCACGACGATACGTAAATATTTCCTGACCCTGGGTCAGCTATTCCCGACAACCCCCTGCCTGTCTAGTAAACCCGACTCACTGATCAATACTAATTATACACAGCTTGGTCAGGCCTTAAAACATTAAAAACCGGTAGGGAAACCTCCCGTACTTAGGCCTACTTTAACTCTGTAAGCGGTCTCAGGACCTTATCATCGTTTCCCCCTTATGATAAAAATGCACAACAATTAACTGCACATCAATGTTTAAAATTCACCATTACATTTATATATTACATCTCTATACACAGAAATATATCTATCTCTATAGACTATATTTCCTAGAACTCATAAAATTCCATAACACAAAAATCAAATACTACTCTGCATAATATTTAATTACGCAACCACTTAAGGCACCATAAATTTCCTTTCACCTCTACCCCACGTGGTTTCCCTGAAATTATATTTTAACTCCCCCGATAGAAAAATACTTAATTATCTACTCTATCCAGCCAGAATTCCTGTCCAAATAAATCCCGGTAACCCACGTGATTAAATTTCCCGAAAAAATCCGTTCCCGTATTTTATTAGGAGACTTATCAGAATTAATCTCTCAATGAAATAAACTACACGCGCTTCAGAATATTCTGTAAATTAATATAAATCTAGGATGCATGTATTTCTATAGACTTTCTATTAAATCTACGGAGCCCCCATCCTTAATATCTCTTTATCACTGATATCATTGCTATCCTCGTAGAAATAATTAATGGCGTTACAAGTTATAAAGTTCAAAAATAAATTAAATTAGAACTGACTAAGGCTCTATTAGAGAAACTAGATTTAATTACCACGCTACTTTAAATTACTGACATACCAAATATTGCGTTCCTTCAGCGTTAGAAGCCGACAATATGCTTGGATACACGGCCCGGACTTTCTGCAGACTAAGAGGTCCCTAAACTGGAAACCGCGTACTTTATTTTAGATTTAACCACGCCGACCCCCGACCTACTTGAAGCTAAGCGTCTCACTACAACCAATAGAATTAAAGATACTCTAAAATTTTCCATGCGCTCATCTCTAAATTTAGAACCAGTGTATTCTTGCTTCCTTTAAATGCGCGCGTTACCTAACGTCGTCCGCTAGCGTGAGCAGAACCGAATGTGATTCGCTCCAACTTACGTTGGACGTTACCTGGGTAGGGGTCATCTGCCCTTACCCACTAAAATGACCGCGATAAATTTAACAACGCAAAAAATGGAATTCCAAGATCGCGATTATTAGAAACGGGAAGACTGGTGCCCTTCAATACTAACTTACATTAATCCCTAAAGAAAAAAACCCCGCAATTACTTTACCTACAGAACAAATCTAAACACCCCTATTCTTCAGAGAGAAAAAGAATACTTCCCAATCTTTAATAGAGGGAAGACAAAAATGGCAAACTCAATAGTTACGAAGAGAAAACGAAATGGGGCCTATTGAAGACAAAATCACAGTAACCCCATCACAATCGGCAATAAGTAGGATTCCAAAATAAATAGAATTCCAAAATGGCTTCTGGTTCCCTGTTGAGCATCGCTCACTATACGGATGTATAGCAAATCTTCAATCGAAGCCTTGTTCATCAACAATAATGATTCTACAAGAATCAGCATATTCTGTCCTCATTTTTGCTGCATATAAACATATTCAGTGCTGCTAGATAACATGTCGTCCCGACATATATACATAGGTAAATTCAACAATGGGGAACTGAATCAACAATGGGGAACTCATGGATCTACCAATCCTAGAAGAAACTATCTTCGTCCCCATAATCAATCGAAGAGATCACAAACTTTTGACAGGTCTAAGACATGACGTCCCGCCAGGCTCCTTCATCACCGAAGAACTCTCTAACCTCTCTTCATGCGCCGAAAGCACCTGACCCCAAAGTACAGTACAAGGAAAAATAGTTCCACTTAAACATACTAAGATATCAAGATATAAGACATACTCGTCCTACATAGACAAGAACTACACATAGATTCGGGCCATAGATATTCTGAAGCAAAAACCATCTATTTCTAACCAAACAAAGAATAGATGGCTGTAAGCTTAGATTCCTACGCTTAGTTCGATCTTCAAGAAAGATACAAGAACCGATAACTCACAGAATGAATACACATGGCCTAATCTGAGTTCTGACCCGTTAGACTGAAAATCGTGAATTCAAAGATAAATATATTTTTATCAGACAGATAAATACATTTTACATTTGTATGCGTAATTACAGTAATCTGTGCGCCACACAAAAGAATATGTGCGCAACAATTGGTTGTTCCTGGGTGTTACAGAATTGTCCGTTCTCTTATCTTAGCATTCATGTTTATCGACGGCATTATTGCTCCACATCTCATTTTCTGTACTTAATTTTTGTTTACACTTCCTTCACTCAATCCTTGAAAGTCGGGACTTCATCGACCATCTTTTGCTGATTAGGGTAATCAGTCACTTTCGTTTGAACCCATATTGACACCTGAATCCGTGGAGTGAAATGTTCTAACACATTTCCGAGCAGACAGTGTGTAGGTGCGACCGGATTAGTGAGTAAACAATCTTGGGATGACCACAGTCGATTATCTTATCAACTGATAATAGTTCTGTCTGACTAGTTTGGTCATTGTTGGCTAGACCGGGTAATTGAGAGAATCCTTTCCGGACAGACTTACCATGGAGAAGAAGTATCCATCTTGAAAGAGATTTCATGTGATAGATTATGAAGTCGTGATCGATAATAGACGTAAGCTGGCATACCTTATATGGAGAGGTGACTTGTAAACAAAACATTGTTCTTTGCGGATGTCATGCGGGAATTTTCCGTGAGAGGTATAGGGAATGTACCCCACCAAAATATACGTAAAATGCATGCTGTTGGATTGGCATTTGAGGTGTAAAAATACAACATTTCTGATTAGAGCTTTGTCAAATAGTAGCAATCTGGATGCGTGCCGAATGTAGCCATATAATCAAGCGCCTTTTGAGTATGGCACTGTGAAATTCAACTCGTCAAGAAGACAGCCAGACTAGCCAGAATAAGAAAAAGGATCAGAATTCCATTTTAAAGGACCGGACAACGTGTTTGGGCATCTTGTGGATTTACACAACGACAACTCTACATTTATTAATACGGAAAGCCCGGAATCCTAGGAACCTGAACACAAGTCATAGTGGGAATCTATTTTAAATTAACACCCCAAACCACGTATAAGAGGCATCTTAACCAAGTTGCCGTAACTTTTTCTCTGAACCAGAAGTCGGTATTCCTAAAGATATGTGGAGTGGAACGTACATTTTATAACTCTATATTTTTCATTTATTGTTTTCCGCTCACTGGTATTAACATTAATGCTCAAAGAGGGTAAAGTTCTGAGGCAGATGGGATGGTGGAATGAAAGCAGACGCACCTGAATTTGTGTCAGGAAACCCAGTACACAGGAGGGTATGTGTTTCTCTCTTATTTCATTATGCTAGTCGGTGGTACCTTTGGTGGTGCTATCTGTGGAACAAGTATATGGTATAAGTTGCCTTCAGTCAAAGCTAGACACCTACAACAGACGGGTCTTAACAGACGCTGGACCATATTCGCAATTATCCCACGATACTACGAGTGACGTGTTGAGGCCACCATTGACCAGTGACGAGAGTAAAACCAGTCCATAACCTGCAAAGAACAAGCATCGACTGGATCATAAACCAACCGACATCTTACTGGCAGCTAAGTACTCATTCAATGCTGCCAAATGAGCTCTCTAATATCGAACTTTTCAAATCAGACTGGTGATGACATTTTAAAGACTCTATCTAATTTACCAACCTTTAAATTTGTTAACGATAATTGATCATTTTGACTGAACTGCATTCGTATGTCTCAGTCATTTTAAATACCTGTAACATTATTATTGGGGCGTGCATAGAATAGAAGGATTTAAATTGGTACGATAAGGTCACCAATGTGCACCTGATGCAGAGAACCAGACAAGTTCCAGTGAAACGAGGGATTGGAAGAAGACGCTGGCAATGGATATGTCACACAGTGAAAAAATGTATTAATATCGTTGTTCTGGAATCTCTAGGTTAAGACAGGTAGAAGAAGACCAAAGAACATACGGTGAAGAGAACGAGTGGCAGTAGTGAAAACAATGAAGAAGACACAGAAAAACATCGAGCTGATGGCGTGGGGCAGTAAGACTAGCCATATGTCTTTTGAAGCCTATACTATTTTGGACGGCTGAACAGTGATGATTAATTTTTACCCAAGTGCTCTTTATCACAAGTAATTTATGTACAAAATGTCCCTTTATTGCCAAGTAATTTATTCCCAGATTCCCCCTTATCAGCCCCATATGGTTCTTAGGCATATTTAGTACAGCAAAGAAAAATATGACTACTGCTCCGTCTAGACAAATTTAAGTGACGTTGTGTATGGTACTGACAACCCCACCATCATAAACAAATTTCTGAAAAAAACCCCACTACTGCATTATAAAAACAAATGTCAGCTTTTGCATGGCATTACTGCAGTGGTGGTATGTTTATTCAATAAGAAGCCAATAGAAATAGAAAGCATGCCGTCTATTATTAAGTTTTACTCATTACAGTTTGCAAGTGTCAAAGCATTGGATATATATTGTAATGTACCTCAATGGTGACGGTTGTGTGAATGTCAGACTTGTATGCAGTAGCCTATGTGAGCTGAAATATTTTCTAAAACCATATAATTACTAATCTGTTATAATTGTTTTAATCCACATTAACGCTGAATTGAATCATAATTTATGCACAAAGATCAGGAACAAGAGTTACTATACAAAAAAACAGCTTCAAAGACCATTGTGGAAAACAGGGATAGCTTTAAAGCTAAGATAGTATTCCTCACAGATTCTCAGCGATAGCTGCCCCAGGGAACTATTAAAGCAATTAAACGAAAGCTTTTCAGAACATGTGGCAAATAAAGTACACACTTTCGAAGAAGGATAAAGAAACTGACAGAAGAAGCCGCAATAGGAGAAATAGGATAACAACTAACCCAGACAGCAGCTAGGGATCCTTCTCAGGGCCAGCACTATTCAGGGCTAACATCGGCCTACCATCAAAATTGAATAAATCAAACAATATATCCTAATTATAACCAAAAGGGCCCACCTCAGATCCGGCGGAACAGGATACTGCATTGAAGCAAAATTAAAGGAAAAGCTTCTCAGAATGACAGATGAAACCAACTAAAAATCAAACAAAGTAAAAGCGCATTTGACTGCTGTTCAATGAAAGATATTTGGACATGAGACAACAGACAGACTTGCCAACTAAGGAAAAATGTAATTAATACAGAGGACAGGATAACATATGAAGATATAAAAGCAAGAATCAATAGTAATTTAAAAAGAAGTGGCACAGAGAACACCATAAGTCAAATATAATGGAAGGATCTTCTCCTTACCAAGAAGAAATAATTTTGAGATCAAGAACTGGCCACTGTAGACCCACATATCATCTGTTCAAGAAATGTAAATGGGCAGACAGACTTGTGTCATATTCATCTCTATAAGAAATGCATGCTGACAGTATGGCCTTCAGCACCCCTTTGAGGGGGAGAAGCTATATGGCGATGAAAGAAGCCTGGGTCAGACTGCTAATTTTATGGAAGATATGATAATATGAATGCAAACGACGACAAAGAACACTATCATCAAACATTATTATGAATGCCTGCAATAAAAAAAAAGTTGAAGAGAGACTTTATTATCAGATGAGTACTTGCTGCCTGTGTTCACAAATGAATTCTCACTGCCTGTGTTCACAGATGGATACTCCCTGCTTGTGTTCACAGATAGATTCTCCCTGCATTTGTTTACAGATGGATTCTCACTGCCTTGGTTCACAGATGAACTTTCATAGCATGTGTTCTGAGATGGATTCTCCTTGCCTGTGTTCACAGATGAACTTTCACAGCCAGTGTTCACATATGTATTCTCTCTGCCTGTGTTTACAGATGGATTCTCACAGCCTGTGTTCACAGATGTATTCTCACTGATTGTGTTCACAAATGGATTCTCACTGCCTGTGTTCAAGATGAATTCTCAAAGCCAGTTTTCACAGATAAATTCTCACAGCCTGTGTTTACAGATGGATTCTCACTGCTTCTGCCAACAGATGCATTCGCACTGCCAGTGTTGATAGATAAATTCTCCTTGCCTGCTTTTGCAGAATTCTCCCTGCATATGTTAACAGATGAATTCTCACTGCCTCTGTTAACAGATGTATTCTCACTGCCTATGTTAGCAAATAAATTATCACTGCCTGTTTTTGTAGAATTCTCCCTGTCTGTGTGAACAGGTGCATTATGATTGCCCGTGTTAACAGATGAATTCTTCCTGCCTTTGGTAACAGATGCATTCTCACTTCCTGTGTTAAAAGATGAATTCTCACCCAATTTATGTTAAAGTAAGGGTGTTAATAATTTGATCATAGTAGTGTACTTGAGCATACAAAATCTTTCATTCGCTACTAGACATGTGGGCACGGGGGCCGATTATTTAACTTCTTGCCTTTGATAGATTGGCGATTTTTGTTTGCTGAAGATTTTTTTTTTCATTTATTGTTACTCCAAAATGTTACCGTTTAAAATCGGATATTACTAATTATAAGTACTTTCTTTCTGTAAAATAGAAGTCTTTCATCTTACATTGTTATGTTCCGCGTATATTTCTTTTTGTTTTCTGATCGGTTCTTACAACGCTTTTTATTATATTAAGTTTATCAATACTTTCTTGGCGGTTATTATATTTGGTAATCCGTTTCAGTCCGCCGCCTTTCAAATCACCCTGGTTTACTCTCAGTAGTGTCTCGGATTCAAATTTTATGACAAATAGATGATTGGTCTGTTTTACCGTTGCAGAGTGGATGGGCTGCCTCCTAATGGCCTCCATGCATGGTTCACGGTTTTTCCTGCTACTTCCTTAGATGCATGAAGCACTCAGGTCAGTCAGAATCCCTCCTCACTTTATCAGCACGGGCTTGGGACCGGCCAAGGCGAAGTTTCATTGATTTTCAATAATTGGTATACTTTGATTGACCTAGTTAAATATTGCCAATTGTTGATTACAATTTTATTTGAGAGATATCATCTTTTTATATTTGTAAATATAAAATACGAGTTGCAAGTTACGTAACTGATTCATTACGTAATGTCTAATAATTGTTTGTTCCTGACTTAACTAGTAAGGAAGGAGCAATGATCTATTGATAGGTTATTTTACTGATCTATCAATCTATTTATACTATTCTATAAATTAAAAGGATGGTGGCAAAGATCCAAACCTTGTGCAAAGCGGTTGAATTGTCCTTCCCGCTAGTAATAGTTGCCTTCCCTTCAACCCTCAGTGATCTTACTATCAGGAAATGCACAAGCAAATATCAATTCTTAGAGGTATTTCGGGAAAAGATTACTGAATTATCGCCATTTTCCATCTATCTACTTTACCCACTACACCACAAGAACTAGTTGGGGTGGAGGTCATTTTTCATTTGCTGTCTCCTAAAAAGCCTTGTGGAACCAGTAGAAGCAAGAATACATATTTGTTCAGCATAATGTTTTAGCTTAATAGCAGTAGAAACCAGCACATAATTTTAAGAAAATGAAGCAAGGAAAACAAATTTAAATAGAGCAATAATAGTAAACACAATATTAAAGTATATTCAAATGTAAAAAAAAGCAAAAGTAGGGATATAATGAAGCAAACATAGAATAAAACATTTTGTCCCCAGTTATATATTAAAGGTATGATATTAAACAAAAATTTACTTACTGAAAGCTTTAATGCATTTCACTTTGTTTTTTTTTTCTCCAAAAAAAAATAACTAAGAAAAAAGTAAGAAAAATCAACCATGTTAGGACAATTAAAGAAAGAAAGGCCACCAAATGCCTTCACAACTAAAAATCTTGGCTCAGGAGATGATTGAAGAAAAATACAACCCGAAAGAGTGGACACACGTATACACAGCTGGATCCACAGAGGGGGCAGTAAAGAACGGGGGATGAGGCGTTTTTATAAGATTCATAAACGGGAAGATCATCCCGTAACACCTTCCCAACTGGAAGGATCTCCTCAAATGTCAGGGCAGAAGCTATGGCACTACTACATGCTCTGAAAATCCTCACTAGACCAGAACAACAGCCACCAGCTCAGATAGTAATCTTCACTGACTGTAGACCAATTCTGGAATCAATACAAAACACCAGAAATGAAAGAATGTTGCATGAGATCAGATCTAAGCAAAACAGTATCCAAAGGTCATCAACCATTGCCCTTCAGTGGTTACCCTCCCATTGTGGAATCACTGGAAGTGAGAGAGCAGATGCTCTATCTAGAAGTGGCAGTAAAATGCAGCGATTTAGCCATCCATTGCCATATTGAGAAGCTAAAACCATCATCCACAACAAGTACAAAAACCAGCGGAAGGAGGAAGGTGATACATACAGCAGAGATGACCCAATCCACCAACTTAACAGACAACAGCAGACACTCTTGTTCCACCTGAGAACTGGACACTGCAGACTACTGGGCCATCTCTATTGTCTCAGGATATCTCTTACAAATGAGTGCTCATGCAGTAATGGAATCCAGACCCCCGATCACATTCTCCAGAACTGTCCAACTCATGATGACCAACGACATCTCACCTGGCCAGGGAGGGGGGGGGGGGGGCGGGGCGCAAGCAGAAGCTATGGGGCTGCCGCGCTGACCTGGAAAAGACTGCGGACTCGTTCTGGCGATGGGCCTGCAGATTTAGCATGACTACAAACTGAACGCAGAAGAAGGACACTCAACCAAAAAAAAAAAAAAAAAAACCAACACACACAGATTCAATTATACAGTTTTAATGACATTAAATTCTTGAAATGACGATGTAATATTGTGACAGAAAAAGGTGAACGAACCTAGAGAGTCAATTTGCATTAGAGAAGAGCGGGCTTTGTTTTGAAAAGTGATTTTGAGAACTTTAACTGAACCCAGGTGAGCGACCTCGATTAATGAGTTCTGGAGGACACGTATTTTTCAGCTCAGGTAGTTAACCATTGACATGTTTATTTGTAAAACACGGGATTTTGTCCTACCTTGAACAAAGGAATACAAAAAAGAAAGTTGACGACAATTAGCTAGACTTTTGTTGTTACCGGTGGGTCTTTTTTACTGGACTGACAATGACAATGATGTTGTCAGGGCTGCCGGGCTTACAACATGTGGCCGACGTATTTCTTTATAACTCGAATGTGTTGTGGGCCGTTGTTTGATCATATGATAGTGGTCTAGTTAATAATCATGAAACTCGGTAACAAGCAACGAAGAGATGCTGGACTCGTTGCAAGATTTAGTACGAAACATATTTATTTGACGATACTTTGACATCAGGAGTTCAGACATTATATACGTTGACATCAGTAGTTTTATGGCAAAAATGTACATAGTAAATGACCATCACTACGGTTGTTGACCGACCACACTAACCGCTACGGTAACGAAGTTGTAGGATGCATGGGTTTACAAAAATAACCATGTTAAAAGTGTTGAGCATAAATATATTTAATGACGATCCGATAACATCTCCTAGCGTTGTATTGAACGCACTAACAACCGACTCCACTAGTCAGATTGAAGCTCTGCAATAAACGGTACTGGAGGAATATGTATCAGAGGCTGAATACTACAATAAGCCGATTCTGGCTGAATATTAACAATACATTATTCTTGGCATGTCGGGCACAAGAAAAGTAACATCATCTCGCAGATGATTACAATTATTTCATGGCCGTGTCCTCCCTAGACTTGGGATAAGATCCCGGGCCAAATAACGTCTGTTCACGACGAAGGATCTATCGATCTCTCCATAGTACGTTGCCCGGATAGCAACATATCACCGCAACAAAACGCGCCATACCCGTTTAAGAATGGTGCACGGTCGTACGCAAATAATTAAACATACAATTAACCTAGATGAGCTCAAATGTGCGTCTACAAAATATTAGACGCACATGTGAGGATCTCAAACATTTAACTCCCCCTCTATGAATATAAAATAACTTAACAGACATGTTTATTTGTAAAACACTTAATTTTGTCCTACCTTGAACAAAGGAATACAAAAAAGAAAGTTGACGACAATTAACTAGACTTTTGTTAATGACCTGGGTGGTTTAGACAGGTATGACGTTTATTGGTGTTCTCAGTGAGATTTTGTCTAGTTCAGTTGATTTATAGTCTAAACACGGTAAAGAAACGAGTAAAAAGTACGTTTTGTTTAATATAATTTTTTTTTTTTTTAAAGTTTTGCCTCGTTTTGGCGAGGCAATGTTTTCAATTTCCTGAGAAAACGATTGGAGACGAATGTACAAGAACGCTGAGTCAGTTGTACAATCTAATAAGTGAATCAATTTTTTTGTTCGTTACGTTTTTGGAGGATAAAGTAACGAGAGGTGATTGACAGAACAAAGGTGACTGGCATTTTTTTTTTGTTTAGGAACTAGAAATGATATCTTGATAAGTGAGATTTCTCATTCATTCAAGGCGAAGATTTAGAAAAGGGTAGACCTATCCACGCGGTTCAGCCGTCGTAGGATAAACGAAGTGATAGTTTAAGATAAAAATGTTTGTAGATGTATTTTGAGATATAGGAGCTATATTATCAACAGTGTATTCTCTTACATAAAGAACATTACGACCATTACACAAAGAACATTACAGCGATTACATAATGAACATTACGACGTTGGTTCTCAGGATGTAAAACGGATTATGAAGACGTGAAACAGAGTACGGTTTTACTCCGCAGATAGTACCTATCTTATGATGTGGATTATGGAATTATGATGTTCTGAGACATGACTGTTTTTAAAAAATAAAATTTTGCTTCGTTTGGGCAAGTCGCGCTAAGTTAAACCTAAAAACAGGGTCCACCGGTTACATTAGGGCTCATGTTCAAATACAAAAGACCGTGCCGTCTAAGAAACACAAATTAGTTTTTGAGAGATGGTGAGATGTTGTTTTTGTTGTTTTGAAAAGGTGATTGGTGGAGAGCAGGCATTTAACAGCTGACCGTTATTGCCTCTTCTCGTTCCATCTTGGTCTAGCCCAGGGGTCTGCAAACTTTTAGTAGTGTCGTGCCGAAGTAATGTTGCAAAGTCACTCAGCGTGCCAACCTAAGTCCATCATATTTTTATATACAACAATTATTGAAACAATTTAAAAATGATCTTGTATTAACATGTTTCCGATAAATTAAATAACTATTCTATTCTTTGTAGATTATTCAATATTTTAATATAAATAGGAACAAATATCAATACAAATATTATGTTTTGCAAAATTTAAGTTCTGAACACATTAGTTTGAAATTTTATAATAAAATTGCCATATGTATATTTTGTTAAGACAGAAAGTCCAATAGTTTGAAGAATAAAACAATTAAATAAACCAAACATAAAACACGTTATTAAAATTTTAATATGAGTAATCATTGATTATTATTGATCTGAGTCATTAATCAATTAATGGGACCCGTGTCCTTGCTTCTCCTTGGTTAATTGTTCAATATCAGGTGTGTGTTTTGTCAATTTCAGCTTCACACAGGCTTCTGAATGCACAAGTGTTAGGCGACTTCTCTGTGGACTTAAAACAGCTTTCATGTGTGAGAAAATTTGTTCTCATGTATAAGTTGACCAAAAAGCCAAAAGTAGAGCAAATGCAACTTTTTTCAAACAGGTGAACGCTTGAGGCAGGGATGTCCAGCAGTTGAGGATGGCAGCTGACTTTTCCAAGCAGCTTCCTTCAAGAGTTTTTCGCAATTCTACAATTTTTATCGTCCATAACTCTGATGCTTTGAATTCGATGTACTTGTATGTGTTAGTGGTATTATCTCTGCAAAATATGTCTAATTTTGACGCAAATTCTTTCCAGTGCTAAAAAAGATCAAGCATTGTTTGACCTTGCCCTTGTAAACGCAAGTTTAATTCATTCAGATTTGTAGTTATGTCAGCCAGAAACATCAGCCTGCACAGCCAGTCCTCGTCATTCAATTCCGGGAAATGTTGTTCCTTTTCATCAAGAAACACATTGATTGCTTCTAGACATGATACAAATATGTTCAAAACATTACCTCGACTAAGCCAACGAACATTGCTGTACAGCGGGAGGTCCGCATTTGGTAAATCACTAAACAAAATTTCAGCACTGCTCAAAAAAGTTTCCTTGATGTATTCTCCATCTGTGACAGGTTTGCCCTTCGAAGCCACACACTGTGCAATTTTGTAACTACATTCGGTAGCTTTTTTTTTGGTTCCAATTACTTTATTAAAAATACTACTTTGTTATTTTTGTAGCCAGAAACAGCCATTTTTATGGCTTCACTTTTCTCCTCGGAGTTTTTAAACATGGACTGATGTTTGGTTTGATAGTGTCTTTGTACACTTGACGTACGGCACAAGACAATTTCATAACATAAAGCACAAACAGCACGATCCTTTTGTTGCATGAATCCATATTCGTTTGTCCAAAAGTCTTGAAACGAGAGTGTATCAAGTTTTTGTCTTTTTTAAAAATTCATTTTAACGGCACCGTATTACTTAATAATAACACCAACTTTTGTGCTGCGGTCAACGGACTGTACGGGCATGAGTATGCGACAGCCGAGAGAACTGTAGAGGTGGTGGTGGTCGGGAGATAGGGGCAGGATAGGACGGAAATATAACTTCGTCGAGGTCAGTCATTGTTGCTCCAAACTCACACTGGGAGTAAAAAACTGCGAGCGAAAACGAAATAAATACGCTCGTCCAGGCGCTAGCCAGACACTATTGCGTAATTATGATATTACGTCTCCGCTTGCCCGTCAAAATTTGCTTGAGATTCTTTTCAAGAATCTCATCCTGCAAACTACGGTAGCAGGTAGACGCCAGACTAGCTGGTAGGAAGTTTAAACAGAACCATTTAAATTCACCAGTGCAGACTTTGCACGGGAAGTAAAGATACATGTCAGCTATAACAGCCATTTACTGGGAACTAAATTTATATCCCCTGCCATAGGCAGGTCTAATATACTCGTACCATCCAGATACCCTAGAAGAGAAGATACTGATTGAGAAGTTTGAAGAGAACATTGTTTTACAGCTGTATATAACACAACGTAATCCAACTGTAGTCCTGTGGGCCAAATGTGGCCCGCGTAAAATTGTTTTATGGCCCGCGCTCATACAAAAAATATTTCTTTTCAATTATATTGTATAATTATTATTATTTTTTTTTTTTTGAGATTAGACGGTGCAAAGCAGTTAAATTCTTTAAATGGCTAAAAGCTATGTTTTACTGCCTGAAGTCAGCTTTCAAAAGCGTTCGATTGACATTGATATAGAGTCTGTGGTTACAGAAAATCTACACCCCCTCCAACCCCCCCAGATGGTCTTTAAAACTACACCAAACCAATCCACAGGGATCGAACAACGGGAAAGTGGTTTTAGCTCATTATCGAAAGAGCGAGATCAATACCTCATTATGGTGAGGCTTTAATTAACTAAGAAGAGCAATATATGCGCGCAAGGGCTTAATTACTTAGATGATGAAAATGTTTTGTATAAACGCCAGCTTTCGATCTCTTGATGTTCAGACACAGTAATTAGCGAGTCAAGTGATCGCACTTACGAGAGAACGTTGTAACCCTTAACATGACCAAACTCTGGCTTAGGCAAGTAAAGGCAGATTTTGTCAAAAGTTTGATCTTGTGATGTGCTGATAGTCATAGAAAATGCTTATTGTACACCAATTTTGTTTATGTTTACATTTAAATGGAATGTTACTGTGTGATCGGATAGGTAGTATTCGGAGTAAGATAACAGTATATGAATTTCGTAAATCGGTAACACTTGATTCGATTATGTTACGTTGCAATCATGCAATTATGAATTGTAGTTCCACTGTACAAACCTTCAGAATGTAATATGTTTCTAAGTAGCATGATCGGAGCTCCTGATGTCATTCTCAGTTTGTGAAGTGGCATTATGGTTGACATTAGACTATTCTAAAAATTCCACAAATATGATAGCGTCTAGCTATACTTTTTATAGACGTCATCTCATAATATACGTTCCAAGGCGCTTGTGTTGAGCTGGAGTAACGCATCATTCATTAAATTTAGAATGGTTTTCCCTTTAAGTTGCTGATGGGCGATTGTATCGAAGTCCACACCGCCATTAGAGTTCTTCTGTTGGATTTTGTGAATATCATCTTTGAGATCGATTCATTTTTGTTGTTGTTGCTGGTATCTACTTCTAAACGCTATTTTGCAAATGCTCTGTCAGGATAATACACCTACTGAGTCCAATCGGCGGTTAGACCGCTTTCTTATGGCCGCACGGTGTCAGGCTTCCAGAGCCATAAAAAATGAATGATTAATGATAACTGACCATTCACCATTTTTCGATGCAATAGAATATATTAAACATTTATTTTGTGATTTTAAGTGCATTTTATCACAATTATCAAAGTATATCAATAAAACGTATTTCATAATTTTAAATCAAAGCTGAATATGAGTTTTTCAGGTCAGTGAAATGCATCATTGAATAAAATATACGGTTGATACGTTTGAACCCTGAAGTAAAGCTCATAGGAATGTTGGTCATTACTAAAGTTGTATTTAAAGCAAAAGACTCACTAACCTTATTGTTTGGGAAAACGACACACATTGATTTAATCGTCACATCACCATTCACCATTCTACCACCAAACTTCAAATACAAAATGCAATATGTAATTGAATGTAACTCTTACTGTAATGGATTTATTTCCACTTAAAAAAATTAATTTTAGTTATGATGTTAAATCGGTAATGGGACCTAAGACGCGTCAACAGTGAGAAATGCAGTTAGCGACCCATAGCTTGACTGCTTGCGTCAGGGTCAGCAAACCAGAGCTGACCAAGACCCTACTCCACCTCCAAGTGGCGGTCCTGGAAACAGGCTGCATCAGTGCAGTCTGGCTGAGTGAGTGGGGATCGAAGAGGGAAGGCTAACCCGGTCCCAAAAATGCCGTGCTGAAGTCGGATGTGTCGGCCGAAAGGTGCAAATATCGCAGCTTCACTGTAAACAGACACAACGCAACCAACGTCCTTTTCAGGATGAACGAAGAGGAATAAAGAAGAAATCGGTAATGAGGGAAGATCGGCTACCATGACAAATATGGGAAACTAAGAGCCAGGGATCCCGACCTCCAGGACGATCCCGAGTTCGCTGGGATGACAACATCAGAGAATCTCTGAAGGACCGAGGACTAGATTTTTACCAGGCCAGGAGGAAGACAGCCGATGGGATAGTATGGCGCTCTCTCAGGCAAACCTCTATACCCCCGGGTAGAAGAGGAACCACTAAGTAAGTAAGTAAAGGTAGTCCTATAGCAGATACAGCCGTAGTGGAGTGGTGTTAGAGACTACCGTATTAGATCTAGCATCGAGAGGTGGGGTGTTTAGTTTCCTTCCTCGCTGTCTTTAACCTTCCCTAACTCAAGTCAGGTACCAATTTACAACTGGATGGATTGGAGCCTGCCGATACCGTGAATCGAACTTGGCACCTTGCCACGAGAGACCAACGTAAACATTTAAGTTAGTATATTAAATCGGCAAGGTCAATGCCGGTCAGAACTTGAATGATTCACGTGTACAAAGAAAGTTAGCTGCAGACAAAGTTTCAACTCTCTACGGTGAGTGGAACATTTTGAACGTCAACGATTTGGAATTCGACAAATATACAAATCAGATGCTCTTAAAATATGGCTAATAATTATATGCATGTCTGTGTAAAATGTCCATCTTTACCCATCAACTCTTAGAGGATCCTGTCCGTAACAAACATATGCTAACTCCCCTTGGTCCATGCCATCAGCTCAACGTCTGTCCATGTTTTCCACACCCTTTTCATTTCTGACTCCAGTTGGCTTCTTCGTTCTCTTTCTACCTACTTTGCCCTTGCGGATTCTAAAGCTTACTTACTTAGTCGTTCCCCTTCTACCGTGAGGTGTAGAGGTTTGGAAGAGAGAGCGCCAGACTATCCTATCGACTGTCTTCCTCCTGGCCTGGTTCCATTCTAGTCCTCGGTCCTTCAAAGATTGTCTAATGTTGTCCTCCCAGCGGACTCTGGGTCGTCCTCGGGGTCTGGATCCTTGGCTTTTTTTATTCTAGAGCAATGACTTTAATTAATTAATTAAAGAAACTTAATTAATCAATTACTTTAATGCTTTCAACGGGAGCCACGCTAGCGTAGTGGTTACCACACTGCGCTGGCGAACGGGTGACCCAGGATCAAACCCGGGCGAGACATTTGAAGATTTTTCGTCGACCGGGATTTGGACTGGATTAACTCGAGCCCTGGCGAGGGCATTTAAAAGAGTGTCGTCGACCAGGGACTGGCGGCTCCTGTGCCAACCCAGCTCTAATGGGTACCTCCGAAATCGGCGAGTATCTGACTGAATGGCGAGGGACACCTGTGAGCTAGAAGAAAGGGATACTCACGTAAAATCAATATCAGATTAGGCATACTAACCTGAGATTTCGCCTGGAGTAATAGCGGGGTTATGAAAAAAAAAACGCTTTCAGCTGATGTAATGTTTTTATGCAGAATGTTCCGTGAAAATAGTTCCTTCGGCTCATTTTATATTTCTATGTACCGGATACGTAACTATACCGGACGTTAATTGTCGCAGATATATTTGATGGTGCACTTCAATTGACGTTGAATGAGAATCCAATTGTCGCATAAAGAGTTTTGTATAGTAAGGAAGATGTGTAGAAAGCACATAGACCTTTAGACACTAGTTTTCACAGATGTGAGCTAGTGTTGAGGGAAAGAGTTAACAGAAGGGCACAGGTTGGTGTCAGTGATTCTCTCACCTTTCAGACTACCAACTCTTGTATTTTTCTGGCGACGACTAACTCTTTCTTACTCTAATGTTTTTGAAGATGAACTAGTAGTAACAAGTAATACAAAGAGGGTTGAGAATGTTTTTCTGAACAGAACATACAATCTACTAAGTCAAACTCAGAATGATGGTGAGTTACAGAATGTACATAATTACTTTAATTACAGTAGAAAATAAAATCAATGTTGACATATACTTTGAAAAAAAAGAAATACTAGGAAATTTAGAACTGTCAGTGTCTTTGGTTCAGATAAGAATAAGAGGCTATTTTCCTCACTGACGAAAGTTTATTCCTATGGCTATTTCTTGGATAAGTGAATTCTGATTTTGGCCTGGGTTTTAAGTAGACTTATCTGCTTGGACTTCTCCTGGGCGTCACAGTAGGTAGGGATTACCAACTGGAGAATTTGATTCAGTGGAGCAACAGTCCAAGAGATGACTAGGCTGTTCGTTCACCTGGTTGTGAAGTTGCGTTATGCTGTTCAGGCGCTGACGAGGTGTTGACTGCTTAAAGCTATAGACTGCTCATATGCTGTAGTCTGCTCAGGGTTGCTGACTTGTGAACACCGCTAGATGGTTTGAGACGTAAGCACTAGTTCTCTCTGTAGCATAGATCAACTAGGCGGTTTACTCGCAACAATTGACAGCAATCAAAATCCAGAAACTGGCTAGGATTCTGCAACTGGGCGCTCAGGACTTTATCACAGCTTAAGAAATAGAATTTGAGTAGTGTTACTCTCAATCACATATACTTGTAGATATGAGGTAAGTTGAGGTTTCTATTCTATAACTTCTAAGCGTGCGTTGTCTTCGACGGTTAATCAGCAAGTGATCTTAAAACTCAGCATTTGTTCGCATGAAGTTAAAATATTTCCTGATTCCCACGCCAAGAGTTAATTATGTCCCGTCTCATGCTAAGACACGTAAAAGATTTATCGTGC
Source organism: Oreohelix idahoensis (assembly GCA_024509875.1). Lineage (NCBI taxonomy): Eukaryota > Metazoa > Mollusca > Gastropoda > Stylommatophora > Oreohelicidae > Oreohelix > Oreohelix idahoensis. The sequence goes on from JAMPIV010020400.1 coordinate 27,567, forward strand.
CGGTCTCCAGTTGACCACTGCACACTGAAATTAGATACTCTGGGAACCACTGTCGTTTCGACTAAGCGAATAAATCGTATAGACGTCCTTAAAGAAATGCTTTTAAGTGCCTTTGTAGAAGAAGATAGAATTTGGATAGAATGACAGGACTATTAGTGAAGACTAGAAAAAAAAAACTAAAGAAACGATCGCAGATGCAAATATTTCCGTAGAGAAAACGGACAACATATGTGAAGGAATAGAAAAGTAAGGAATTTTAAAATAATCTAGACAAAACCTTCGAGCACTCTGTGACATTAATAACAAAAAGAGTGCTGTGATAGTGAGTCAGTCAAGCCTCAGCCATTGTCGTGGTTGAGTTTGAGTGTAGAGTATTTGTCGAGTTGGACAACAGTAGTGAAATCGACAAGGGATAGTGGACTGACAGAGTTATAGATTACACACACAGAAAGGTGTAAATAGGAGATGGACTTGAGACAACCTGGAAGAAGATTTATCAAAATGATCTCTCTCTCCAAGCCTCAACTCACTTATGTCTGTCTAAGCACCTCCTGCTCTCATTCTTTTCTCTTATCATACATAGAGATTATAGTAAAGAGCTAAAAACAAGTTACTTATGGATGGAAGGGTTGGGAACAGCACATTAATTAATGTGTAAACTTTATTAAAGAAGAAAAGCATGGAATTAATGCACATCATCATACACAGCATAAATTACATCAATAATCAAATAATCATCAATAGTCATCAATAATCATATACACCAACAACCACACACAGATCACCATTCATAAAACCTGTAGAACACAGAGAGATAAGTAAATCGAGTGTCAGTCCGTCCGTTTTCGGGACAATATGAAATAGCTCCAGTAAGTGGTTTTTTCGTACATATCCTCCATGGGTGATGGAATTAACCTGAATAAAATCACTGTATAGGCGCTATCATTGGTGATTCCTCCCTAATTGCGCGAGGTGGTCTGGAAGACTCTATTTATCTCCTGCTGATCGAATAAACAAACTGAGCGACAGCCTGTCCGCGGTCGTGGGACCAAAAGCTAGCTCCAGAAAGTGTATTACATGTAGATCCTTCGTGAGGGACTAGCCTACAAAACTTTCCTTGTTGGTGCTAAACGTTGGTGACCTCTAATGGCGTGAGGGGGGCTGGAACTCTGTCTATCTTTCTTGCTGGCCAAATAACCGAACTGAGCGACAGCCTGTCCGCGGTCGTGGGACCAAATGCTAGCTCCAGAAAGTGTATTACTTGTAGATCCTTCGTGAGGGACTAGCCTACAAAACTTTCTTTGTTGGTGCTAAACGTTGGTGACCTCTAATGGCGTGAGGGGGGCTGAAACTCTGTCCATAGATGGCTGCTCATACGTGCGAAGTTCTACATAGACCCAGAAATACACCAGACGAAGTTACTTGAGGACAAGGCAGTCCCTAGCGCTCTTATCCGGCGCTTTTGACCTTTCGTACTAGGCAGTAAATCCTGGTTGGGCTTGCTTGACCGTGGCTTGGCTGAGTGCCCCGTTTAGGCACACAAAGGCTTGGTGCTATCAGATTCTGCTATAGACATGCTGGGCGGTTTTGGATATTCTGGAAGCCGCAATGCTCTGACTGGTAATCCAATAGGCGAATAGAGAACTACTACTGCATTCGATGTTTCCAGATTTAGCGTTGGCTCGTTGCATTGCGTGAGCTTAACTTGGCGTTGACAAAAATGTTTAGGTTCAGGAATGGGGTTTGACGACTCGTGATGCTAGATGTACCCAGAATCCCTCTAGAACGAAGAGAATGTGACATTCTTCGCCTGACTGGAGACTTGACTCTAGCAATTCGGTATCCATGAAACTGAGACCCAAAAAGAGACACCCTTTTACATCAAGCAAATAATAAATCACACTAACTTTATACAGAAAGTTTCGCTCCACTATGGGATTAAATTTATTGTAGTTATTGCTATGATAGTTTAGGGCTGTCTTTAACCATGTCTCCTGTTCCTTAAAAATATCAATAATCAACACGCGCCCGCATAGGCTTAATATCTTTTGCACACCCAGGTACCTGTCAGTAACTATTCTGACAGCAACAATCTACTCCTCTTCTCCCAATCTCAACATACAGGAAACCTAATCTGTAGTTACAGATAAATGAATATGCTTATTCATCTTACAACATTAAATGAATTTACACAAACAGATTACAGCATTTGACATTACACAAATAAATCATATGTCCCTTTGGGGAAATATATTAATATTCCACAAAATGAGTACAAAGAAAATGCAATGTTCTTGCTATAATAATACAGTTGTGGCTAAATCATAAGATAGAATTATATCTATGCCTGGTGACTGCTTTCTGTGAAAGTTATGGACTAGTGCCTAGCCACACAAGTAAGCATAACATGATTCTCCCTTGGCACTAAAAATATCTATCAAAAAGGAATATATGACTATCTCCTATAATCCAGAGTTATTACCTGCATCTCACTATTCAGTTTTTAAGTGAACAATCCACACCTGACATTATCTTACAGAAATGACAGTTAATTTAGCCTATTCTTAACCCATGATAAGCGTCTGTGGACTGATTCTACGCCTATTATCTGTTATTGTAAGTTTAACATTTAACCCATGATAAACCGTAACAGTTTAAGCACCCTTTAATTAAGGCCGTAGGCAGTGTAATCTTATCACTGAATTAAAATTACTAGATGAAGTCCTCAAAAATGAAGTAAGTCACTTTCCTATCATATATATATATAAGCTAACATGAATATAACATATTTTAATAAGATATGTCAACTCACCCCGAAAATGACTAGAACATAGGCAAACACATTCTAGTACTGTGTTAAAGTTTGCCTTATCTCATGATGGTCATCTACGGGCCAGGAATATTCACGAATGTCTTTGTCTTATTAAACCCGTCTACTCTTATAGATTACAAGGACGCTCCCCCCGGACACCTGGCCTGCATATTTCTTCAGAGGTATCGGAGTAATCGTAATACCGGGTAAGACAAAGGTTTCAGAAGCAACAACTTTGCGAAAATTCCCCCAGAGAGACAATCATAATATTATGTGCTCTTTGCTCATCTAAGGGCAAACAACCCACAAACTGACCGCGATTGTTATCTCCCCCTGAAACAGATCAAACTCGTTACCCAGGCCTCAAAGGGTACCAGCCGCTCGTGGCTAACACTTTAAGCGTAACAGACGTTCTTCTGATCAGGCCAGGTGTGCTGACGTAACATTATCGTTCGCTGACCGCTGCAGGCTCGAACGTAAACAACCTCGGGTGGGGTTTGAGAAGGAGAAAACAATTGGGCCACACAGGTAGCAAAGCAAAGAGAAACAAAATGTCTGGGAAAACAGAACATTAAAGAGTAATAACATTGAGACGAGATGGAAAAATAAATTAAGTCACTGTCTACGTGACAGCCATCAACGAGACAACATTTATTATAGGCTTTTCTTTGACTTGCAACGTATGTCACCTTCAAATCTTGCAATCGATTTTTCGATCACTTCCAGATGAACAATAGCTCTGAAACTTGGCAGAGTTGTGTATTCCCGATGACAATACAATAATAAGCCGTAAAAATTATAAAATGAATAATATTAAAATTAATATAAATTTTTCTTGTTTGTGTTGTTTCATCAGGGAAATGGGCGATAACTGCAAATAATCTAGGTGTATTCTTTCCTACAAGATTGTCTTTCTTGAGAGAAATATTGAAACTTCTTCTCCCTCCACACACACACACACACACACACACACACACACACACACACACACACACGCACGCACACACACACGCACACGCGCGCGCACGCACGCACGCACGCACGCACACACACTCACACACACACACTATCGTACGCACGTGCACAGTCATACACGCAACTGACAACTACATTTTAAAAAGTGTAATTTACAACTCTTGTCAAAATAAAAATTAAAAAAAAAAAAAAAAAAAAACTTTCCGTGTAATGTACTGAATAATGAAATCCGCCTCCTGTGCTCTGGACTCGTTTATCGCAAACGTCATTAGCGGATCGATTACATTTGACTTAAATGTACCAAAAAAAAAAAAACACTGAAAAGAAGAAAAAAAAAATATTTTAAACACAGGCTTTTAATGCACTAAAAAGCCACAAATAATTTTTCACGGAGTTTATAGCTTACAGTCAAAAAGTGTAACATCAAATTGACAAAAAAAACCTGGGCCGCTGATTCTACATGAAATTAACTTCTTTTTTATACTTCATTAGACACTTATGGATAAAATATATGATAAGCGCTTAAGCGCCCCACGCTTTTTGTCAATTTGATGTTACATTTTTTTACTGCAAGCTATAAATACGTGAAAAATTATTTGTGGCTTTTTAGCGCATTAAAAGCCTGTGTTGAAATATTTTTTTATTTTTTATTTTTATTTTCTGGTTCTTGTCATCAGTTCCCCATTAGTGATCTTGTCATACTATGTCAGTTTATGTCTGTGAGAATGATAATTATAAAACCTGATAATTATAAAACCTGATAATTATAAAACCTGTTAAGAGTTTTTCTTTCAGACTGGCTCTGGTTATGACACTTCTGCTTTGTGTGACGCCTTACCTGCTGTTCCAAAACAGAATACCAAATGGAGGCTTTGTGCCCTTTCCATGCAAAGCTGAAAAAATCTGGCGTGGAGTTGGCCATTTTTTGTCTGAAGGGACTGGGTTCCGAAACCCGTTTGGCCTTGATTTTATGAATGCAGGAAATGTGAGTTTACTCTTCTCCGTATCGTTCTATTTTTCCAGTGTAAAAAAAAAATATAAATAAAAAAATTAAATTAAAAATAAATAAATCATAGGAGCGTAATGTGCAACACATACCATCTAATCAAAACAAGAAAATAAAAATTTACAATGCTCGAATTTTTATACCTGGTTGAAAAAAGGAAACAATATTATTTTTCTCATTTTTCTGCTCTCATCAGTGGAATGGAACTTTCTTCTCACTTCTTTCTGTTATCCTCGATCTAGATAGCCGTTGGGGTGTCGTTGTTCTGAAAATTTGACGACAGATTAATTTCCATACGTCAAACTAGTCATCTATGTGCGTCTTCTTTGTACCACAATCTGTGTCTCTGTACAAGTACACACGTTTCATAACACACGACCAAGTTTTAACAAAAAATAATTAAGGGGTAAGAAGAAGGGAAAAAAAAATACATGTGATAGGGATCCAATTTTATTATTGTTACATAATACACTAAAAATTGGAAAATAAATATTTCAAACATTATATTGCATTGAATAAAAGTAAATGACCAGAAATCATTAATTGTTAATTCGTTATAGCTTTCACGACAAACATGATGAATAACAAATTAATGATAACTAGCCAACCAGTTTTATTCTATGATAAAAATATGGTAGTAAATAGACTGCTTAATGTCATATATGGCACGCTCCATGCATTACATTCCAATGATCCTTTTTAAGCGTATATCCATTTCACTCTTCTTGTATTCTACGACCACATACACTTCATCATCATCACGTTTCAGCACCCCAAGGAGCATAGGACTTCCTGTCCTGCGCCATCAGTTCAAAATCACCGTCCCCAGCACTCCTCCCCATGCACTCCACGGACGCACTCCAAATGTCCCACCCCGAGGACTTCAGAACAATGACTGCCTGGCAGTACAATCAACAATTTTCTCCCAGTGCGCATTCCACCCATCTTCAACATCCGATGACCCCCCTAATCAGCTCCACGCCAGCGATCCCGTCACACCACCCCACTTCCTCCACTTCTCGCGAGCATACATCCACGACAGTCCGTAGCATCTTGGCTGCCGCCCCTGTTGCTCTCCATGCCACACAACAGAATCGATCTGACACCCAAAATGAAGACACCGATTCCTGCGCCGGATACGATCCCGCCGATCTCAATACATCTCATAATGCTTGAAAGTCCCCTTCCGCCCCCTGCACTTCCACTTTGACATCACTGTCTGTCCCTCCAGCAGTGTCCACATCGTCACCGAGATACACGTATGACCCCCACATCTTGCAGAGCAGTAACACTCCATTTATCTGTGTTAAACACATATCCATTTTGTTTGTCTTGAAACTTTTTATTCTGCGACCACCTGTTACATTCATACAAAGACACCGGGAATATCAGTGTCCGCATTGGCTAGATCTTAATTTTAATAGCTTTATTTTTTCGCATTCATCATCATTATCAACATCATGATCATGATCATTACCATCATCATTGTCGTCATCATCATCAATCACCGTCAGTCATGATCATCGTGGTCAACATTATCATCATCACAGCAGCAGTAGCAATCATCACCCCTCAGCTCCCTAAAGTAACCCAGTAGCTTTTCTGCGAGAGGTAAGCGCTCTAACCACTGTAACAGTAGGATACTTTGTCCATTTTAGAATCTACAATTGTTTACAACAATCCCTGGAACAATTTCCTTCGATTATTATTGCGTCTTATAATCTTTTTATTCAAAATATCTCACTGTGATTTCCTCGCACGCCAACAATTTTCAGAAATGGACAGAAGAACTGTGTCGCAGAGACTCAGATGGAGATGGACAAGCCAATGGTGTAGAGCTGGGTGACCCAGATTGCGTGTGGAAGGAAAACAATATCCCCAAATTCACCACTAATATCTCTCACCCAGGTAAATATGGACATTTTCTTTTTGCGACGTACCAGTACACGTGGATGGTTAAGTCCTTTCTTATCATTCTATCCTCAGTGGTGTTTCTCAATTCTTATGTCGACTTATTTCCATGTTGCAATGTTAATTCTGGCCAGTAACTTCTCGACTTATTTCCATGCTGCAATGTTAAACCTGGCCAGTAACTTCTCGACTTATTTCCATGCTGCAATGTTAAACCTGACCAGTAACTTCTCGACTTATTTCCATGCTGCAATGTTAAACCTGGCAAGTAACTTCTCTCAGAGTTAACCTCGATTTTTATTTCCTGCATCATAATATATTCCAGCTGTTCGCTTCTCACAGCTTGCCTAAAGAAAATGGATTGCTTCTTTCTTACATGAGTAACACCGGTAAGCCTATTTTGTGCACTGGCTTTCTGCTTGTTTCTAGTTGTCCATGACTAACTCCAGATGTCAGAATTGGCTCTTTATAATACTGAAAAACTCGAATTCCTACTTCCACTGATAAAAATAAAGAAAGGTACTGTGACAGGGCGCCCCAATCTTGCCCTCTAAGTATGTACCCGTTTTACATACTGGGTAAAGTTTATTTTATATTTTTATCTTTTCTCTTTTTCCTTCTAATAAGTGTTTCTGAAGAGTCATAAAACGAGAGTACTGGTTTGGTTCACCAGAGGTAGAAATTCTCTTCGATATTTTACGGGACCCAGGTTTTTATTTGATTCGGTTTCCTTGGACTTTGTGTGACATATAATGTAGTACTCTTTCATCAGAGATCATCCAAACTGAATGCAGAACTAATCCATGATAGAAGTTCCAACAATAACTTTATTTTACAAGTCTTCCAATTTTCACAGACGACTTAATCATATAATTATAGTGTCGGTTGCAGATTACAATGTCCTACTCTATTATATTACGTTGGAAACTGGTACCAAAGAGTATTTGGTATTATTCCAGTTTCGTATGTAGCTGTTGTGTAATGCAGAATGTCATCGTCAAAACCAACTAAGAATCTGGTGTCTTTTTGAACGATGGGAGAGTGGAAGACAATTAGGGAGCTAATCTCCAAAAATAATAAGTTCCAAAAAAACTATTCTAACAATGTTCGATCTTACACGCAAATGACTGTTTGTCATTGACATATATCAAATCGAGAGCGAATTCATAATATATCAAATCGAAGCGAATTCATAATATATCACATCGAGCGAATTCATACCATTTCTGCATCAAAGCAAGAAATACACTGTCCAATGTCAGGGGATAAAATAGCTTGAGTCTATCTGAGTACTTCATCAATCGGTCTGTCTCAATATCACGACCATCTCGTTGCAAGGTCCAGTAGCTAAAGACTTCTTCTTCAAAATGTCATTTTCGTCCAATGAATCATATATTGGCTAAAAACCACTGGTTACAATTATTTGTGTGACCCTAATGTAATGAATCTATTGGCTAAAACCACTGTTTACAATGGTCATATTGGTGTACGTCACTTATTGTATATGTTCTAAAGCATCGTGTACTCGGCACTAGTAACGTTTACAGTGTCTCTTGTTTCTTCATTTCGTCATTCCTGATAAACTGTCCTTTTTAGTGTGTCTATGTTTTAAGTTTCTTTTGGTTTTATTAGGTTAATTATGATATTACTGTCATCAGTCTCTGTTGTCGTCTCTTATGTTAGATAGAATTGGAGGGTATCTTTTATATAATGACGTCATCAATCCGTTCACATATGTCCCCCATGCCATAAAAATGTATCTCAAGAGACATTTTTTTCCGGTACTATCAGTCGGTCTATCTATGTAGCATCTTAATTTTAGAGTAATAATAATTAATCATAAAACACTTCATATCGTGCATGTATGGGGGAAAACATTTAAGAGCGAATGTCTGAAAGCAACATCCATTGGCTGAAGTATCACATAGAAACAGGTCGTAAAATGTGGCAAGGACCTCTTCATTTGGTTTAAAATCCTGATGAAGGACTTGTAGAAAGACAACATTAGGCATCAACTGTTCGGCTTCACAACACGATGAAAGAGTCCCCAAGGTCTCTTAAAGCTGGATCAGTTTCAGTAAGGTCTTTGAGTGTGATGAGTAATAACGTAGTCGTGGAGTCAGATATCTCCCTTACAAACTAGAATCTAGTTGAATCACGATGTATGAAAATTTGTCCGTAGTTCCGCAAGGTTTATGTAAAGGGGAAACGTTTCTACCAAAATGCAAGTTACAGTTTGTCAGCTAATAATGACATGAGATCTGAGATAAAAGCATGCCCCCTTATCCACGTGGGGTGAAACATTGCGAGGAACTTGAACTGCAGGTGTGAGATGTGAAGAATCATCAATAATCATCTGTCTCTACATCACACGAGAGGCGTGGGGGAATTTCGGTTTTTTCTTCTACGTTTTTTAGGGTTTTGACATATATTTGATCTTGCGCGAAAATTTCCGGAAGCTTGGCTACAGGGATGGAATCCGGAAAAATGAAGAATCGTATCTCCGTTTTATCTGCTTAATTTTCGCGTTTCGTTCATGTCCATCAAGGTAGTATTCGAAGCTGTAGTCATTGAATCATTTTCTGAAACTACGGGTTTGGAGCAATCGATATCGGATGGTGTTGATAGTGTAGATTGAGGAAAATCAAGATTCATACTTGTTTCATTATGTTCGATTCTTTCATCAGCAGCAATACGTTTCTTGTCTTGAAATGAGAGACGCTGTCTAAGTTCTTGTAGGGGTACGTTATCTTCGTTCACTTGATGACGAACTTCTACAATCTTTAGCTCTTGAATCGCATGATCCAAACGATTGTGGTACAATTTTCTGACTCTGAGGAAGAATGTTTTCTGATGTGTCCACTGCATCCGAAGAATAAAAGATGAAGAAGAAGATGGAGGTTGGGCGTTAACGTAGACAAACGAGTTTGGTCCTCTGGAACTTCGGGCCTCTGGTATATCAAGCGGTCGGGGATCATCAACTCGCATCCGATTGACGTGAGCTTTTGTAGCGGAATTGCGTTCTTCGTTCCACAAGATATAATTAGTTGGAGAAGTTTGTTCCAATATTTTGTATCCGGGTAACCATCGGTTGTCAAATTTATCCGTCCTAACATGTTCTTCTTTATAGTATACTTGGTCACCAGGCTTGAATTCTTGCAGTGTAGAGGTTTTGTTACGGATCCTGGCTCGTTTTAGCAAAAAGCTTTTCGAACGTTCTGTGAGCAATGACATGTGCCCTGTGTTTTATTGCTGCAAAATAATCTGTATCGGACATTCACCTGTATATTTCCTCTGGATAGCAAGATGTTATCCAAAGGAAAAATTGGGTTCTCAGGCCATAAAGTAAGTAAAAAGGCGAAAATTCCTGTTGAGTCATTGATGTTCATTCTTATGGCTTCTAAGGCTTGATTTATGTATATATCCCAATATTGACTGTTACCTTCCGTAAGTTTTGCTAATATGTCATTGTCATGTAGGGTAGAGTGCAATCCTTTCGTTTTTCTTCCATTTTGATTTCTGGATGAATAAAATGAGGTTTTGTGGGGTGTTATATTCATTTTTCTTACTGTTGAGGCAAAAGGATCTCCTATGAACTGTTTGCCATTGTCGGTTATTATTCTTATGTGAGGACAGCCATGTCTCGGAATGAATTGGAGTTGTAAGAAGATGTCTGTAGGTCTGAGAGCTGATGCATTGTTCTGTCGTTTTGCTCGCTGGAGAATTGAGCTGTTAGCTCCTTAGTCGTTTGGTCACTTGACATTCGTGGTAATAAGATTCTTTAATCTTCCTGGGAACAGTTTAACTGGAGTGATATTTCTCTAAAGGAAACTCCTCTGGCCACACAGGAATATTGATGTAATATGTATTTATGTCCGGGACAATGTAACTGGATACGGTCCCGATATGTCTAGAACTAACGACTTCCATGGGATAATGTTGATATGACATTTCCTGAATCGGTGCTCTTAATCATTCTCATATTTTCTGAGTTTTACAAATTTTACACGTTCTCCTACATATTCTATGATATCTTTTATCATAGTTGGCCAATAGTATCTCTTTGTAATGACGTCGAGTGGGTTTTATTCGCGTCCGAAGTGACCATTTTGTCAATCGTGAAATTGTTTCAATACAGTTGGTACCAATGATGTGGGGATACATTTCTGCAGTAATCCATTTTCTCTAGGACTGACATGATATAAAATATTGTCTTCAGGTAATATCACATAGTCTCTCTTTTCTTTCGGATTGGTACGTACTTACTTGTACTATAATCTTGGTTAATGCTTCGTCTTTCAGTTGTTCCTTCTTGAAGATTAGACTCTGTTCAAAATCTCTAGATTCATCGCCATCATCAGTTCTCGAGTTCTCCGTAGGTTGTGTTTTCTGTTCTTGACTATCAGGAGGCTCAGTGTCATGACTATGTTGGATGAAGTCAATGGCGGAGATTTCTTTCGCATTATCATCTATTTCAGTTAAGTCTTGTTGTTTCAGATCGTCCACGTCTGTAGGTTCAGGATATGGTATTCTCGATAATAAATCTGCACATGTGTTTAGTCTACCAGGTAAATACTCGATCTTGGTATCGTAATTTTGCAAATTGATAGCCCATGTCTGAAGCTTTTTTGGTTGTTCTTGGGGTTTAGTAAGCCAATTTACTAGAGGTTGGTGATCCGTTTTTTATGATAACCGACGTTCCTCTGATATAAAAGTCAAACTTCTGCAAAGCATAATGAATTGCATAAGCTTCTTTCTCTGTTTGTCGTCCCATTTTCGTTGAGTTCTGCTGCTTAAAGCATGTGAAGAAAGGCTATCGGTTTTTTCTTGAAGAATATTGGCAATCACTGGTGGTTCATTTTTGGTGATATTTCTTGTACCAAACAAGCTCCAATTGCAGTGTCGGAAGCATCACACTATAGATGATCATGGGTTTGGTGATGTCTGGATGTGCCAGAAAAGGTATTGTAATTAGTGCTGACTTTAGGTAGTCAAATGCTTTCTGACATTTTTCTTCCCACCTGAATTTTGCATATTTCCTGGTTAAATTCAGCAAAGGTTCGGCTACTTTTGAGAAATTGATTATGTGTTTTCGATAGTAAGCACAACATCCTATGAATCCTCTCACTTGCCTTACATTCGTTGGTGGAGGTATCTTCTGTATTGCTGCAATTTTATCGTCATCTGGTCTGATTCCATTCTGATTTACTATGAAACCTAAATATTTGATCTCTTTTTGTAGAAAGCTGCATTTACTCAATTTTAACTTCACTTTGTGTAAACGTATTCTGTCGAAGACAGTCTCTACATGTTTAAGGTGATCCTCAATATTTCCATTGGTGTGTATTAAAATATCGTCTATGTAAGCTGATGCAAATTTGTGTAACCCTTGTAAAACTTCATCCATCAAACTCATGTATGTGGCTGGACTTGTTTTTAACCCAAAAGGCATCACAGACCATGAAAAAGATCCCATGTGAGAACAGAACGTGCTTTTCTGTTTTGCATCCGCGGACATAGGAATAGCCCAAAATCCTGATCGAGCGTCTAATGAGGTGAACCAATTGGATTTCCCAAGCATCGCCAAAATGTCGTCTATGCGGGGTAGAGGATACGATATTGTTTTAGTAATTTTGTTCAATGCCCTATAATCACAGCAAAATCGGTGAGTTCCGTCTTTCTTGGTGACTATTACTATAGGGGATGACCATGGTGAGCGGGATCTTTCAATAATACCAGCCGCTAACATTTCCTGGATAGCTTTCTCTACGATTTCTCTATTTTTTAGAGGAGTATGATATGGCCTCAGACTTATTGGTTCTTCCGATGTAGTATGTATTTCCATTGTGACGGTATTTGTTCTCTCCAACTCCATATCAGAGATTGCAAATACATCTTTATGTTTCTTTATGAAATTCTCCAGTCTATTCTGAAATTCTTCAGTAGTATGTAATTGTTCTAGTAAAACTTTCATCCTGTCTGGATTTTCATCATTGTTGTTTTTGAGAAGACTCTATTGATTTCCCGTCATTTGGTTCTGACAAGCTGGTTTTGAGGGATAATATGATTTGTTATAAAATTTGCCACTTCTTTCTATTCGGCCAAGCAGAAACTGACTCCACAGTATAATATTGCTTTTAGAGGAGCAATAGTTACTCTTCCTTCCATATGTCTCGTTTAATATGTCTCTATCTCTTTCATCAAGGTATGGATCGAAATTCGTGCATTTCTCTCTGGTGTCTGTTTCTGAAATCTCATTCGAAATACATTTTCTGTGATACTCTCTTCTCTGGGACTGGAGGGAGGAGATGGGATAGGGACGCTTCTTATTCCCCGAAGGAAATGTGTTTGGAAAGGTTTTGGATGACGTTTGAGTAGAGAGGTTCACATAATCGTCCTTGTAACTTGATAGTTTGTGGGAGATCTCATCCTTTGGTATTTGAACTTGTCCTACAATCTTTCCTCTTGGGATAGTAAGAGTGGTTCCTGAAGAGTTAACAATCATTATAGGAAAGTCTCTGTTCTTACTCACTATTACAATGCCATCTTGTATTTCCACATGTGGATCATCCGTTTCTTCATTCTCCATCTGAGATACATAGATTGTCTGTCCTATATTTACATAAGGTGAGTTTTTTATTCGAGCCTTTGTTTACAGTGATAGAACTCGGCTTCAAAGTTACTGGAGCGGCAGTTCTTATCAACCGTTGCGATATGTACGTCATCTCTTGTAGAGGTATATAACTGCCATTTATTCTGAGCTGTTTCAAATCAAAGTATATTCTGGCATTATTCTTTCTAAGGAAGTCTCTCCCGATTATAAAATTTCTAGACAGTCCTCTCGTTATAATAAATGAGTGTTCTAGCATTTCTTCTCCCATTGTGAAATGTATATAGGCAGTTCCTAATGCTTTCAGATCCTGTCCCGTTACTGATTTCATTCTTACTGTATGTCTTGAGAACTTCGTCATGTGTTTTATCTGATGGTACAACTTCTCTCTAATCAGACTAACCGTCGCGCCAGTGTCTATGAGAGCTCTAAAGTTTTGTTTTGCTATTTTTAAAATGCAAGAACAAGGGTCTGGGATAATATTTATGTAGGCTTGATCTTCTTTTAATGTCGCTGGTTTATCAGATAGAGATCGATTCTGCAGACCATCACATCCGATCTCTGTTAATGTGACGTCCTTCCGTTTCCCATTCTCCTTGAGGTTGGTTGGGAGTCATTTCTGTTTTGATGATGTCTTCTATTATTATTTGTCTGATAGTGATTTTGATACTGATAATTTCTATGATGTATTTCTGGTCTTGAATTGTTGTCCCCAAAATGATTTCTGGGCTGTGAATTTCTGTAATTCCCTGCTACATGTTCTTGACCTGCACAGTTAAAACAGACGGTGGTTGGTTGTTGGGGTTCTACATTGTGTATTCTGTAGTCTCTTCTGTGGTTACTCTGTAGTGCTGGACTTCTCTGATTCTGGTATGAGTTATTGAATGATCTTCTGTGATGTTCTTGATTTATGTCCCATCGATGTCTCGAATGATCAATTTCCATAGGTTGGTGCATTTGTTGATCATGTTGGGTATGTTGGTATTCATACTCTGGTAGCGGACACCTTCCAATCCGTTGTTGGAATCTTTTCTTCACATTCTCCTCATAAACAGCTAATTGTATTGAGGTAGTTATTGACTGAGGATCTTTTCTGAGTAGATGAATTTTCAGTGAATCAGAATACAGTCCGTCCACAAAAATTCCGACTAGATGTTTTTCCAGATCAGTTGATGGAATGTTACCTCCAACAAAAGCATCTTCGGCGAGGTTTAATAGCCTATCTCCGTACATTTGAACACTTTCCTGTCGATCTTGCTTTATTCTTCTTAACATCGTCCACGCGTGCTCAGCGTCGGTAATCTCTGAGTATCTTGATACCAATATTTTCTTGAGTTCTTCAAAGGTCTCCATCGGAAATGCCTTTTCCCCCGCCGTCGGACAAAATCTGTGACCAGGCCCTCTGATGACAAAAAAATTATTTTCTTCTTGTCAATGTCTGTAGTTGCATCTATCAAGTAGGCGAATTTATCCACGTCAACCATCCATTGTCGAAATCTTTTCGAATCCCCATTGAACGCTGTGATAAAGTTTTTTTATATTGTTTAAATTTCGCATGCATGTTGGTCAACACGTTGAAGAGTGTCAGTCATGTTTCGTAATGCCATTAGGTTTGTTTCATTTGGCTCCACTGGAAGTGGTATTTGATGTGCATTCATTTCTGGTTGCTTTTGCTGTAGGTTCTGCATCATTAATCCCTGTTGTGGGTTATGCTCCATTTGCTCAACATCCATGTCATTATCTACGTGTGGGTTCGGTTGCGTCATTTTCTAGCAGTCCACCGAATCCTGGTTTTCGCGGCTCCAATTTACCCCTCCCATGTGACAGGGCGCCCCAATCTTGCCCTCTAAGTATGTACCCGTTTTACATACTGGGTAAAGTTTATTTTATATTTTTATCTTTTCTCTTTTTCCTTCTAATAAGTGTTTCTGAAGAGTCATAAAACGAGAGTACTGGTTTGGTTCACCAGAGGTAGAAATTCTCTTCGATATTTTACGGGACCCAGGTTTTTATTTGATTCGGTTTCCTTGGACTTTGTGTGACATATAATGTAGTACTCTTTCATCAGAGATCACCCAAACTGAATGCAGAACTAATCCATGATAGAAGTTCCAACAATAACTTTATTTTACAAGTCTTCCAATTTTCACAGACGATTTAATCATATAATTATAGTGTCGGTTGCAGATTACAATGTCCTACTCTATTATATTACGTTGGAAACTGGTACCAAAGAGTATTTGGTATTATTCCAGTTTCGTATGTAGCTGTTGTGTAATGCAGAATGTCATCGTCAAAACCAACTAAGAAGCTGGTGTATTTTGAACGATGGGAGAGTGGAAGACAATTAGGGAGCTAATCTCCAAAATAATAAGTTCCAAAAAACTATTCTAACAATGTTCGATCTTACACACAAATGACTGTTTGTCATTGACATATATCAAATCGAGCGAATTCATAATATATCAAATCGAGCGAATTCATAATATATCACATCGAGCGAATTCATACCATTTCTGCATCAAAGCAAGAAATACACTGTCCAATGTCAGGGGATAAAATAGCTTGAGTCTATCTGAGTCTACTTCAACATCGGTCTGTCTCAATATCACGACCATCTCGTTGCAAGGTCAGTAGCTAAAGACTTCTAAACATTCGTCTTCATAACGGATGTCTTTTAGTCCAATGAATCTATTGGCTAAAACCACTGGTTACAATTATTTGTGTACCACTAATGTATATGTCATCGATACTGCACTAGTAACGTTACCGTCATCTTGTCGTCATTTCCTATAACTGTCTTTTGTGTCTATGTTAAGTTTCTTTTGTTTTATAGGTTAATTATGAATTACGTCATCAGTCTCTGTTGTCTCTTATGTTAGATAGAATTGAGGGTATCTTTTATATAATGACGTCATCAATCCGTTCACAGTACATTTCATATTTAAGGGGAAAACATGTATAACACATAAGGAAGGGAAACCCGAGGCCTGTAAACAGTAAATAAATATTAGACAAATATAAAGGTATGTTTTCATTAACACTCACACACAGACGTTTTTATTAACACACACACACACACACAGACGTTTTCATTAACACACACACAGACGTTTACATTAACACTCACACACAGACGTTTACATTAACACTCACACACAGACGTTTTCATTAACACACACACACACACACACAGACGTTTACATTAACACTCGCACACAGACGTTTACATTAACACACACACAGACGTTTACATTAACACTCATAGACGTTTACATTAACACACACACAGACGTTTACATTAACACTCACACACAGACGTTTACATTAACACTCACACACAGACATTTACATTAACACACACACAGACGAAGAGATAATAGGAAAACTGCACCTTCATGTATGTCGTAAAAGGCGACAAATTTGATTTTGCGCATGTTGATATGAACCTCATCATGTTAAACAAATAGTTACATGACATCTACTGTAGCAAAGGCATTTGCTTTTACAAAGGCATGCTCCAAAAGGCCAACTGCAGTTGTGGCTTCATGCTCCACAGAGAACTAAAACGGAGATGGCAACAATGCAAGTACACATAAGCAGAACTAAAACTGAGATGACAACAATGCTAGCACACATAACGCACACATTAGCAGAGCTAAAACTGAGATGATAACGATGCTAGCACACATAACGCACACATTAGCAGAGCTAAAACTGAGATGACAACAATGCTAGCACACATAACGCACAAATTAGCAGAGCTAAAACTGAGATGATAACGATGCTAGCACACATAACGCACACATTAGCAGAGCTAAAACTGAGATGACAACAATGCTAGCTGTTTGGGAGCAGCAACTGTTATGGTAATCCAGCCAATGCAGTTAACGGTATCAGGATGTTATTCAGTGTCATCCACATAAAAAAAAAAAAAAAATTCATTCTGTGTTTCTGAAATTATCAAAGATAATCTTGAGACAACGAACAAACGAATCTTGCCGTTTACAATGTTTTGTGGGAATCTGCGAGCCCTGGAATAGCCCACAAATTAGCAGAGCTAAAACTGAGATGATAACAATGCTAGCACACATAACGCACACATTAGCAGAGCTAAAACTGAGATGACAACAATGCTAGCGCACATAACGCATAAATTAGCAGAGCTAATTCGTGTTTGTTTTTCAAACGGAAAACATTAGACCAGCTTGTAACAGCAAAACAAACATGTAAAAAATGTGTAGCACAATTGTCAGTCGACTACAAACATGTCATCTTTGTATTTTCCGTACGTTAACCAACATCTTGTTTTCCATTTCGCTCCTTATGGAGAATGGTCCTATAACTGAAGCTGGTCCACTTTAAGAAAGCCTGCATTAAAGAATTAACGTGTTCTTGAATCAGTGGTTTTTATAGTAATTTATTTTTACACTAGTGTAAAAGCTCGTCACAAGCCGGGAATTACATTCAAAAACACCAATACCTAACGGCAATTTTACTTATTCAAAAGTATTTTTAAAAACCACTGTGCATCAAAACATTACACGAACTACGTAGCAGCAGCGAAGATCCCAATTTGTGAATACGTGATCACACATTCTATAAATATATTTTTGTGCACACCGTCATTTGCGCACTTTTCTTTGTCGAGTGTTAGTATTTTCGGGAGAGTACATATAAGGGAAACAATACAATTAATGTCTAACTTTCAACCAAAGTTGCACCCCTTAGCGTAAGTGACAGAAAAGCTGGGATTTTATATATATTGATGATGAGGTTGCTGGCCCCATTCACAAACTTATGGTAGTAGTTTTTTTATACTAAATACCCGTGGAAGCAGTAGTTATTTGCGTTGTTTGACACCCCCCCCCCCCCCGAGACCCTGAGGAGCAACTGTTATGGTAATCCAACCAATGCAGTTTACGGTATCAGGATGTTATTCAGCGTCATCCACATTTAAAAAAAAAAAAATGTCATTCTGTGTTTCTGAAATTATCAAAGATAATCTTGAGACAACGAACAAACGAATCTTGCCTTTTACAATGTTTTGTAGGAATCTGCGAGCCCTGGAATAGCCCGACATGCAGAAAGAAGCCAGTGGCTGGTGGCAAGTTCACAACCCAGCAGGAGTGGTTGGCAGATATATGCGAGAGTGACGGGTTTGACTGTCCAGCACTGAATGAAGCAGGTAAATGGTTATAGATTTTTGCGGTTTTAGGCTATGCCATGGCCTAGGAATGCGCGTGTAGATCAAGGCACGAACTTGCGAGGGCTCTTTTAAATAAATTCTCATTTTATCAAGAAGCATATATTCGTGCTCGAGGCAAACACTATGGTTCAATTAACAGAGTTCACTTATTTTTGAATGGCTATTGCGTTCTGATATAACCAACAAACTTAAAGTATAGGCTCAAAAGTAACGTGCCTCGCCACAAGAAGGCAAAACCGTCAAGGGGATAAAAAAGCGCGAGGACCTAGACAAAGCCTAGGTTAGCTACGCTTAAAATCACTACCGGTTGTAGCAGTAGCGGATCTACATTTTAGAGGGCCTGAGTTTAAACTCTTGGCTGGGCCCCTTTTAAAAGATAAAGTCTTGGGGGGGGGGGGGGGAAGGGGAACGAAACGAATATGGCGTGTGCAGCCCTGAAGCTCAAGCTTCATTAGCTTAATAGAAGATCCGTCTCTGAGTTGTAAGTGTTAAAGAGATTCACAAAAGACTGGAGAGTGTAATGGCAGCACTATGTCATGTAAAGTGATGCATTGTGCAAAGATTCGTTTTAAGAGATTGAACGTTAAAAATAATAAAAATTTGTTGGATTGTTTCGTTAGTGTACCATAGCGGTGTGAAAGTTTCTTTTTGACGTGCTTTGGTTATCTGAAAAACTGTGTAAAATTCATTTATTGACCACTGTCAACTCCCTGTGTATAAGAGACATTCAACAAATACATGCTGCGCCCTCCTGTATCGTGTTACCCCTTGAAGGCCTTTCTACGCTTTCTTTATCCCCTTAATGCATATTTCTAATCTCCTTCTCCGTGTGTTGAGTTCTTATGTATGTTGGCCGCTCTCTATTTCTCATACCCTGGCGATTCCAGGACAAGAAATGCCATGTAATGCTATCAATTGGTGGTCTCAATCCAAAGCAGTTGAAATTGCTGTATGAAAAATCAAATACTGAATTGATGTCTTCGTTTCGTATGCATGGTTTATTTATTCTGCTCGTGGTTCCCCACCTTAAACATAAACTTCCCATTGTATGAACATACTCGACTTCATTTACTCCTTCATCGTTAAGTGCCATGTCTTCCCCCCCCCCCCCCCTTCTTCTGTCGAGGAACGTTTCTTTCAACCTATGTGGTTATATCAGAGCGCATTTACCATCCAAATAAAAAATCAACTCTGTTTACTGCTAACCCGATCAGCGTTGATAGATACTAAGTCCTGAAAAGGACCAACTTTATCTATTTGCTAGCATAAAGCCCTAAAAAGGACTTGCCAGCTACGCCAACGCCCGAGCTAAAGTGCCATGTCGACTGACGCTTGAGATCATGTATCGTCAGTACTTCTTACCTCTAGTGCTATTTATCAGTTCGTTAGGATACGCCCGTTCTGCTACCAGGAGATAACATTTGGTCGCGGCTGGAGGCACATCACTGATATAAAGGCTGGCTGCGATTTGTCGTGAAACGAGTGTGTAAACCCACTACTTTGTTAAATCACTATGTCGAGATACAAATTTGCTTCAACCAATCAACGAGCAACGTTCACCAGTCTCTGAGACAGAATCAAATTAAACTTAAGCCCTGTTTTTTCGGATGTGGGTCGCGGCCATCTTGTCACCCAATATGGCGAAAAAACAGAATAAAATTAGGCTGTACGAGGCATGGTACTAAACTGCAGACAACCAATCAGCTTGCCCCGCCAGGAACCAACCAAACGCTTTCCTTAAGCAGTAGAAGTTACTTCACCTGCCTATATAATCGGGCGAGATTTTATGCAAAAACACGCAACACCAACACGAAGACAGATACCGACCGACTGAAGAGGAGAAGCTGTCAACCTTGATTTATTGCTTACCTGAGTGCATTGACCTGCAGCCTGATTCATTAGTCGAGTCACTGGCCTGTTTAAATCTTGGAGGGTAAATATAATTTACTATTTGTAGGCAAATAGGCCTACAGCAGATATATAATGTTTGTATTGGTTGTGTGTCATTTATACTACCTACACCTGTATATATTTTATATAAATTGTTTCAATATGAACGTATCAAGTTACTGATTGTATCTTGGGGAATTAGGTATAATGATTGTATTTCCTGATATGTTTTGATGAAGACGAAGACTAATAGGACTCATACTTCAACCTATTGTCTCCTATAACTTCAGTCTATAACTTCAGTCTATTGTCTCTGATAACTCCAAACTGAAATATAACCAAAACAGTCCTTGTTAGGACTCAACCTATTGTCTCATATAACTTCAATCTATTATCTCAGACCAACTGAAATATAACCAAAACAGTCCTTGTTAGGACTCAACCTATTGTCTCATATAACTTCAATCTATTATCTCAGACCAACTGAAATATAACCAAAACAGTCCTTGTTAGGACTCAATCTATTGTCTCATATAACTCAATCTATTGTCTCACATAACTTCAGTTTATGGTCTCAGATTACTCCCACCTGAAATATAACCAAACAGTTCTCGTCTCATATACTCCTATCATAAGAACATAACAATATTGTTAGGATCTATATTACCAGCTAGTATAGCCCTTGTGAAACGTCGAAACCTTGCCTGGTTTGGGCATGTAACTCGTCATGACTCCCTTTCGAAAACGATCCTTCAGGGAACAGTCGAAGGTAAACGGAGAAGAGGAAGGCAGAGAAAATCCTGGGCTGATAACATCAAAGAATGGGCAGGACACGGTTTTTCCACACTTGTACGCATTGCTGAGGATAGAGAGCAGTGGAGGACCCTGTCTGCTGATGCTTCCACCATGGCACCCCTACGACCCATGACGGGTTACGGGCTGAGATGATGATGATAGCCCTTGTCAGAGAGGGCCTGGTATATTATAGGGGGAAGGAAATGGTTGTATCCCACCTAGGTGTACATATTATTGGATGTATTCATGTATTGAATGTATATTATTGGATGTATTCATGTATTGAATTCATATTATTGGATGTATCCATGTATTAATTTGTCAGAAAGAATGTTTTGCAAGTAGACACCTGTCTTGTCTCGCAATTGCTAACTCATACTGAGCCATGTTGTCATTCATCCTACATGCAGACACCTGAGACACACGCTCATTTCATACTAGAAATGGTCGGGCTAAAGTAAAGATCCTCAGCAGGAGTTGTGTGAACCAAACTAAGGAGAACAGAACGTTTTGAGAGATGAGTACACATTAGTACAATTTCTGTCAGCATTGTGAGCAAAGTAACTGTCAGTGACGAGAAAGCGAGTTAGCATAGCAAGAGACAAAAATAACAGCATAGCTGATAAATTTTATATACTTAATTAACAGCACAGCTGATACATTTACTATAAGTGATTAACAGCCCAGCTGATATAAATTTGTTTCCTATAATTGGAAGACTTGTAATATATATATACATATATAAATATATGTGAATCATTTGTGAACTTACAAATCCATTACATTCCATTGTTTCAACATCCACCCTTCAGCACAAGAGTAGATAGTGTATATACTAAATAAATAATACGGAAATTGTATTTGAAGACTTGTCAATTTTATCATTGTTAAGTAAAATCTGTTTCCTTGTTTTTTTAATATCACAGTTAGTTACACAGCGGAGGTGGCAATTTATGTCGGTCTCCTCTCTACTAATTTTTCGAAATCAGATCATTCACAGCCGTAACTAATTTGTGATACCAGTAGTTCTCTCAGACACTGGGACTTCACCATTTTCTGCAGAAATTCTATTTCTGTAATTGTCAGTACTATACTGATCTTAGAGCCAAAATAAAACCTCACGCCACACGATTAATATCACACTTTTTAAAATTCTCAAACGGTGTTCACTGAACATTGAGGAGGCAGGAGCAGCGTTGACATAGGTGACAGTCCTTTTTAGGACAATTTCCTCTTAGGGCTTCATCATGTTAGCAGATAGATACGGTTAGTCCATTTCAGGGCTTACAATCTCTCCAAGTTGTACGATCAAGCAATCTCTTTCAGGACTGACCCTTTTCAGGGCTACTTCAAGCTAGCTGATAGAAGCTAGTAGTCATTTTTAAAGCTTCGTTTTTATGAACACTATACTTCAATTAACAGAGTTCCCTTATTTTTGAATGACACTTCGATCATTCTAAACTGTAACCCTCAGACTATTTAAAAACCTCAAGTTGTCCAAAATGTAAACCTCAGATTATCTAGAACTTCGTCTTTGTTCTCATTAGCTCTGATATAACCACATCTAATTGTCTTATAAATGTGACGATTCTCCTCAAGCTTCTCTCATTGCCGTACACTTTCTCTCTCAAAGGGGTTGACGAAGGTATTGCTTTTAATGTACACCTTTATTGAAGTTGACATTAGAAGAGGACAATCTGAAATTATCCTAAAAGTAAATATAAGATTATCCTGAACTAAAACCTCAGATTTTTGTGAAAAAACGGGGCGGCCCCTATCGATCTTTGTTTCTGTCCAGCAGTATCGGTACATTTGTGGTACTGATTTTTATTTGTGTACTTTTAAAAGTACCAATTTCTTCTCATTATCGGCTAAGGAGCCAGTAGTTTGTATGTTAAAACATTTGTGACACTCCTTGCAGATAATGTTTATCATAGCTTGCGGTGAGCAACTGAGATAAGATAGTAGCCGGCGTGTTAAGACTGAACCGCTGATAAGATGCCTCGTGTGGTAACCCAGATGGGCAGACTCGGAGTTTTTGCGTACTCATTCGACAGAAAACGAGATTACTGTCTGTATGACACATGTGGGCAGACAAGTGTGACATAATCGCTTCAGGGCCGACTTGTTATGACAATATTACTTTCTAATAAAGTAATACGTATTACAGCTTACACATGTTGTCATGTGAGTTCCCCAATCTGTCTGTAAGTGTGTACACAAGGGCATCGGACATCATATTACCATTTATGGGAGACGTGACCTTTGCAAAATGTTTTCATGTCGGATATATTTTGAAAGTACAACACCCGACCTGTTTGAATACGATTGGAGTGTTTATTTAACTCCATAACAAACGAAGGCGTGGGAAGATAGGAATATAGTCTGACAATTTCGCAGTTTTATTTCATTGTGAATTTCACGCTCGCCAAGACAACATCAGACCTCGCCAGAGTGAAAACTAGATTCATAATTCCTTTTGTTAACAGGACTTTTTATTGGAGAACCAAATAAGGCTTACAAAGCACAGTGTTAAGGATAGATTTTGGGTAATATGTTGTAGAATGTTACTACACGCTAGCACATGTCCATTTTATGTGAGGAATTGTGTTCGCCTGTGTTAATTATTTGGGGTCTTCGTATTCGTTCACTGGTTTGAAGTGGACGTGTTTTCTTCTTCATTTCCAGTGTTAATAGTAGAGTAAATATATAAAGAGATATCCTTAAATCTGTTATAAATCCTGGCCGTGTACTAATAGGTAAGGCAATATTCCCGATACCCAAGTAATGTGGCGAAAAAACTGATGATGGCGACCTAAACTCTGTTACCTCAATATCTTTGAGATACTACTTTCAAAAATATCAAGAGGGGTTGTGCAAGACTTCTCAATAAGTTTTCTTCCCCATCTAGGACGTTCTTAACAAGGTGGCGGCCTTTGAAAAATACATTAAATGTCCCAGTTAGAAAAACACACTCTCCATAAAAATCCTGGAGCTTAGAAGAAAACACGTCCACTTCAAACCAGTGAACGAATACGAAGACCCCAAATAATTAACACTTCGAACACACGACATGTGTCAAGCTTCGTCACTAGTGACTCACTCACCACGGGTGAACGCTTCGCTCACCCCGGGTGAACGCTTCGTGCAAAAAGGAGTTTGTCTACAGGCGAACACAATTCCTCACATAAAATGGACATGTGCTAGCGTGTAGTAACATGCTACAACATATTACCCAAAATCTATCCTCACAAAGGAAATCTCTACGTTTTAATAAGGAACACTGTGACTAGGAAACTGAAGAGACACACGGAGTCAGAGAGGGAATCTATTGTCAAAATAAGGACCCCCCTCCTCCCCCCCCCAGACGCGTGTAAGAGATCGACTAGTCTCTTTTATTCATCTGAGCAACAAGTCTGTAGCCAGAATTGGCTTATTGGTGGTACCAGCAAAAAGGACCATTTCTGGGACAAGAAGAGACGAGTGGTTACGCTTTAAGACGGAAGACCAGCTTTGAAGACTCTCCTAGACTTTCCTGGGAAACGAGCTTCACCCTACGAACCTTGACCAGAGACGAGTGAACGCAGTGTACAGAAAACCAACTCATCAGGAGGAGGAGGAGGATCAGAATCGTCACTGGCAGCTAAGTTAACCCATATGCTGTCACTTGAACCTCTAATAAAAAAACCATCACCCGAGTGATGAAATCTTTTCTTTTAAACTGTTTAACTTAAAGTGATTATTAAATTTTGTTATTTGTAATTATACCAATTTAACTTCGATTCAATCATTTTAAATGTACTACATGTTTGTCTCAGTCAAAGCTACTAAACACACACTCTAAACAGAGCTATATTATAATAATAATTCCACTGATTAACTCAGCGGTGGGGGCTTAACGAATCCATAAATCCTTCACAAACGTTGTCGGCAGATTACAGAATTAACGTGCTCAGCAACAGACAGCATTGTTTTCGTTTAACTGAAAATCTTGTGAAGACTCCCATGTGATAGAAGCGTTACTACTCTTCTATCTACATTTCTGCCAAGAGTAATCTTGTGTAAAGATAGACTCCATTGAAGCCTATAATATACTAGCCGCCATTAAAAACGCATCGAAATCGTGACATGTTTTCACTGTAGAAATGTTTATGCAAGTGAGCGATTTTCAAACCCCGAAAGTGTGCAAGTGATGAAGTTCATGTATTCCCACTTTACTGTCGATGTGATGTTTACTTCAAATTTTGCGTGCTTCGGTTTTTGATAAATTCTGGCTTTATTAAAAGTCGAATCACATTGAAATTTGGCACACGCATTGGTCAAGTTTCAGCGAGTAAAAAGCCATTATCTGTTTTCATCGAAAGAAAGTCTGTTAATGTTTTTGTCATGCCTCGACTGTCGTCACAAGAGCGATGGCAAGCTGTTGGTGTGCTCAGCAGTGGAATGGCGACCAGAGAAGTTGCCAGACATTTCAATTGTGACCAGTCCACTATAATGAGGCTGAACCAGCGATTTCGGGCGACAGGTACCACCAATGACCGTCCCAGGCTTGGTCAACCTCGTGTAACAACACTAGCTCAAGATGACAGTGAGTGCGACTTTTGTTTTTACACCTAGGGTTGACAACTGCTTAGGAGCCGTTCTGAATTGTCTCGTGTTTAATAATACAGCAAATTTGGGTTAGTAAATGGATCAGAAATGTAAAATCAGTGGTTTCGTGTATTTTAAATTTAGCACAACGAGTTGTGGTTCATAAACCAATGCGATGCGTTTTTAACGGCGGCTAGTATAGATACTCTTGAGTTTTGGCCCCTGTTGGACCAGTACTGCAAAGGAGGCAATACCATCACAATTATCCTAAACGTAAACATAAGATTATCCTCAATTAAACTTCAGTTTATTTAACGCGTAAACTGCTGATAACCCAGAACTTTAACCTCATCTAATTTAAAATGTAAACTGCATAGAATCCTGCACTTAAATCTAAGATTATCTAAAGCCGACGCCGCAGAAAATACTGCACGCAAACCTCAGATTATCTAAAGCGTAAGCCTTCATTCAAAAACAAAGTTCTGGATGTTCAGTTTGTTGCTGCACCATTTCGTATCTTTAAGGTACACAAGTCCATCACCACAGTTGGCTTACCGTGCTCTTTGTAGTGATAGTTTCTATTTGTAACTTGTTTTACAAACTGAGACGGCAAGCCAAACTCAAAACCCTCATCAGTCGTTATGTACTGCATCTTTACAGTGAGCAGTTAGCATATTCTCTACTCGTCGGCATCAAATCAGAAGGTCAAAGGGAGACAATAAAAATAATAGAGTTCCATAAAATAAAAATGAGCCGTGTTAGCGCAGTGGTTAGTTCACTGTTTTCCTATCTCGGTGATCCATGGTTCAGTCCACAGTTGATGTGGGATTTTTTAGACAGCAAACAGCTCCGGGGTTTACCCAGCCTTAAAAAATCGAGCACCAGAGCAACTCGTGGAAGGTTAAGGCGGCCGGCGTGATGCTGACCACATCACCCCTAGTGTGCCGATGGTCAAGAAAATATGGGCCTAAAAACATATGCCCAATATGCCTCAATGGGCATGTAACGCGACCATTTACCTTTACCTTTTATAAAATAAAAATGTCGCAGTTGTGTTACATGACGATGTTTTCTCTTTGTCTAAATCAAGAATCACATTTCTGTATAATCAGGTTTTAACTCTCTGTTTAGTCCTTGACCTGACTGCTTTATGCTAATGTTCAATTCGTCCACTCATTCATTCGTTCATTACCCATCAATTCCTTTAGGAGGATATCAAGATCATAACAATCATCATAATATTCATCATCGTCATGATTATTATCATCAACCTTCAGCTCCCGAAGGAACATAGGCGTGCAGACACAAGTCTTCCTGTCCTGTACCGTCAGCTCCAGTCTTTTCATGTCTTCTCCATCATTTTCACTTGTCTCCACTTCTTTCATTCCTGTGTTTTTCAGTCTATCTCTGCCGCTTTTAACCTAGCCATCCCAATCATAGGGCTGCCTTGTAACGCTATCAAAGAGCATACGCCTTCAACAGGGATGGACGCAAGAGAGGACGCATCCGCCGTGTATACAACCATAGCGCCACAGGAACGATTAGCGTTCATAACCTTCGACATTTGCTGAGGGAGACTAGCACCTATGGGTTTGCCCGGAGTGCATTGACGTCGATTCTGATTAACATTAACATTAAATACTTATAAATACGTCTTCAACAAATTCATACCAAGTTTTATTGTTCTTAATCTTCTATCATTTACTAGACACAGTATTAAGGTCTTTGTCTTGTGTAATCTGACCTATACTGTATAATAGGGGAACAACAGAAGTGATAGCGTCATTAATTGGATGGATTGCCCTAGGTAAATTTCCGGTGTTATGTGTTGCGGGTCGCGCTAATAACCCCTGTCATCGAGGCACTATTTTTGTGGTGTAGATGGCAGGGACGATAGCGTGATTCGCTTCCTTAGCTAGGCGGTGGTGCCGCATGGAAGGTCCTGGGTTCGGTTCCCCGGTAAGCCACACACACCTGTTGTTTTTTCTGTTCTCTAGTTGTCTACCTATTTATTTCTCACGAGTGCCTGAAAACATTACCTTTATGTGACCTTTATGTGACCTTTATGTGCGTAATATTTATTTATCTGTCCTGTGCGGTTCGCATACGGTCCTTCCATGTCTTGTCATCTTGTGGCAGTGCAGTTATTTGTGCGCAGGTCGCGGCATCAAATAGTATCGTGTAACCGGGCTGTGTTTACTGCATCAGTGAAAGAATTTTTGTGTGTCCGTCAGCTGATCGGGTCAGTTCAGTTAATGGTTGAGCGCAGGTAAATATTTTGAAGTGCGCTAACTCTTGTACGTTTCTTGGTTTAAGTCGTTACAGGCCTGTCCGCCTGAGATGGAAATTCTTGACCTTATTTTATTCTTCCTTCCCAGAGTTCGTTCGTACCCTTTTTATGTTTAGTGAAAAGCAATCTCGTATAATGGTTTTGTCAAAGTATCCAACTGTAATATTCCAACGAAAACTCAGCAATGTAGAAAAATAAAATATAGTTTATTAACGTGATGGGGAACAGCAATGTCATTGGCACAATAGTGAAGTACTTATGTCTTTCTTACACAAAGTAGTAAGTATCCAAAGATGAAAATGTAAATCCACAGAAATAATATATCCAATAGAGTAAAATACAAACTTGTCTACTTAAAAATACTTGTCTAACCTGAACAAAACTTGTCAAGTTAAAAACAACTTGTCTTGATAATCTCAAAGACGAAGTTCTGTAAAAATCCTCTCGCCTAACGAATCCTAAAATCTCTACAAGCCTTCTCAATCGCCCACGTCTCTTCTTTATATACAGCCCACTCTTTTTTCCCGCCAATTTTCACACGATGCTTTATTTTTCACACGATACCAAACATCTACATTTGCACACGCTTCCTCAGCTTTTCGACTTTTTTCACACGACTTTCACTCTAGCAACATAAAAAACCCAGATAAGCAACTTCTCCCAAAACTTTCCATTCAATAAACATGAATTTACTATTTTGTTGTACTGGGACAGCTTTTCTCGAAGCCGTGAACTTTTCATGATACTGTATTTTGTGCACAAATGTCTTAACTGCTTTTAACGTTGTTATTTCTCATTTTACGTGTTTTTTTTAACACGTATTAATTGTAGTGTATGCCAAGCGGTCACAATCTGTTCCACATGTATCTCCAACGCTCTCTTCCACGTTTATTTGGTAACTCTCTACCTCTCTTCCACGTTTATTTGGTCACTCTCTACCTCTCTTCCACGTTTATTTGGTCACTCTCTACCTCTCTTCAACGTTTATTTGGTCACTCTCTACCTCTCTTCCACGTTTATTTGGTCACTCTCTACCTCTCTTCGCCGTTTATTTGGTCACTCTCTACCTCTCTTCCACGTTTATTTGGTCACCCTCAACCTCTCTTTCACGTTTATTTGGTCACCCTCAACAACTCTTTTGCACGTTTATTTGGCCACTCTCAACCTCTCTTGCACGTTTATTTGGTCACCCTCAACCTCCCTTGCACGTTTACTTGGTCACCCTAAACCTCTCGCACGTTTATTTGGTCACTCTCAACCTCTCTTGCACGTTTATTTGGTCACTCTCTACCTCTCTTGCACGTTTATTTGGTCACCCTCAACCTCTCTTGCCCGTTTATTTGGTCACCCTCAACCTCTCTTGCACGCTTATTTGGTCACCCTCAACCAGAGCCGGATTAACGTAGTAGCAAAAGTAGCATATGCTACGGGCCCCGCGCATTTAGGGGCCCCGCGCCAATAAATATGTACATAATTTTTTGGTCATCTTCTAATACGAGCGTTAAACCAATGATCTTGTGATTTATGCCATCTTTAGCGCCTTTTCATTTGGTGTCACGAAATTGTGAGAGAAAGAGCATAAGAGGGTGACTTAGACTTCATTATTTTTATCTTAACTGTTTGCGGACGGAAGCCATTTAAGTGGCGTTGAAAATTTGGTCAAGTTTGGACGGAAGCCACTTTTTTGGCTCTAGGCGACTGCCCCTCTAATTTTGTTTCGTTCTTTGTGAAATGAATTTGCATTAACAATAAAAACTATAATTTAGGAAACGGAAACTTCCTGTTTTAATTGAGGTATACGGCGTGCTCGCACTCTCTTTCGATCTTGGTTTAAATTTCTTGATTTGTAAGGTTAGAAAACTCAAAAAATGAGCAGTAGACACAGAGATATTGGACGTAATTATGCTTCTGGAAGTGAAAAACGTAAAGCGAAGGAAGAAAAAGAAAGAAGAGATCAACTTGTGATATCAAAAACACGTAAAACTCAGTATACACTGAGTCTGAATGTGAAAGAATAAGTGAAACGAAGAAGTACTCTAATGATATTGGTGACTGGCCGAACAATATAGATGATTGTGAGCGTGAATATTGGATATCCAAGGGAAGTGAAAAATGTCAACATGTTGATAGTGCCTTCTCTTCATCCGTGCGATTGTACGACACTGAAAAGAAAACTCGATACTGTCAGAAGTCTTATTTTACACATATTCATAAACTTACAAACAAGCAACATGCAAGAAAATGGTTATGCTATTCAGAAAGTAAAGGGCGCCTATTCTGTTTCCCATGCAAGCTTATGAGTTCAGAATGTTCATCAAAGTTTACTGTGGAAGGGTTTAATGACTGGAAAAATGCAAGTAATCTATTGCGTCGACATGAAGAAAGCTCCTCACATAGACAAGCTTTATTTTCACTGTTGATGCGTAAAAACAAAGGTGAACGTGTCGATTCCCAACTTGTGAAACAAATGGACATTCAAGAAAAGTATTGGCACAAACTTCTAGAGCGAATAATTGAAGTTGTGAAGTTTTTAGCAGAACGAGACCTTTCATTTCGTGGCAGTGATGAAATTGTTGGGTCCCCTTATAACGGGAATTACTTAGGGTTGTTAGAATTACTGGCCAAGTTTGACCCTTTTCTGGCAGAGCATATACGTACTCATGCAAACAAAGGATTTGGACATACATCATATCTATCTAAAACAACGTGTGAGGAATTCATCAATCTGATTGTATCCAGCATACTGGATCACATTCTCTGTGAAGTGAAGAAATACAAGTATTATTCCGTTTCATTGGATTCTACTCCAGATATATCTAATATGGACCAGCTGATTTTGACTCTGCGCTATGTTTTGCCATCTGGACCAGTTGAAAGATTTGTGAAATTTTTGGATATGAAAGGTCATAGTGCTGAACAGCTTACTAAAAGTCTACTTAATTTTTTAAAGGCAAATGACATTGATATTAAAGACTGCCGTGGTCAAAGTTATGACAACGCCAGGCAACATGAGTGGCAAGTTTATAGGATTACAAGCACGAATTAAAGAGATGAATAAGTTTGCGCATTACATTCTGTGTTTTGCACATTCACTAAATTTGGTTGGAAAATGTGCTGCTGAAGGTTGTCAAGAAGCAGTCATTTTCTTTGGATTTGTTGAAAGCTTGTACACCTTCTTTTCTGCTTCTACCTACCGGTGGGGTCTCCTTTCTACTGCATTATGTGCTGGCGGTACTCATAATAAGTCCCATTTGCCCTTTGTGAAAAGACTGTCAGATACCAGGTGGTCCGCTCGGGCAGATGCAACAAAAGCACTTTTACACAGCTTTTCTGCAATAAAACAAGTCTTGGATGATATTTCAGATAACAATGATCAGAAGGCAGAGTGTCGTCAACAGGCTCGTGGTCTACTCTCAACCATGATGAAGTTAGAAACAGAAATAATGATCATACTGTGGGATCAAGTATTACAGCGTTTTCAAATGACCAGAGCTTCTTTGCAATCTTCTGACCAAGATTTGAATACAGCTTGTGCACTCTATGAATCCCTGCGGGGGTATATTCAAGCTATGCGGTCTACTTTTACAGACATAGAGCAAAAGGCCAAGGATCTGACTGAGTGTGAACATTATCAAGAACAAACTAGAAGAAAACACAAACGAAATCGAGAGTATGATGATTTCAGTGGTTCCAGCACACTTGATCCACTTGTTGAATCTCAAACGCCTTCTCAGCAGTTTAAAAGCCGAACATTTCTTGTCCTTATTGATACCTTGCTCTCTGCCTTGTCAAAACGCCAGAAAGCTTATCAAAAGTTGAATGATGTATTTGGATTCCTTCGTCAGTTACAGTCGTTTACACCTGAAGAGGTGGTAACGAGATCATCGAATCTTATTAAATCATATCCGGAAAATCTGGAAGAAAGTCTTTGTGAAGAACTTGTGTAGTTTACAGAACTGTTGAAAACTGATCTTGCTTCTCATATTGGCACTACTCTAGACCTTGTAGAGTTACAGTTTTACCGTTTGATAATTGACAATTCTTTGGAGTCTTGTTTTCCAAATGTAGAAATCGCCTTGCGCATCTATTTGTCACAAATTGTAACCAACTTCAGTGGAGAACGATCATTTTTAAAACTGAAACTTATTAAAAATGAACTAAGGAGCACTATGGGTCAAAAGAGATTGAACAATCTCACGTTAATGAGCATTGAACATAAACGTCTGCGTGAAATTGATACATCGTATATCATCAACAAATTTGCTCATGCTAAATGTAAAACATTAATATTTAAACAATAATGTTGACTGTGTTGTTACTTTTGATAATGATAATTACTATGCAAATTAAAAATGTATGTGTTCAAATATATTTGTGTTGTTTTATTGTTTTTTTTTTAAATATAGGGCCCCTTTCTTAACATATGCTACAGGCCCCGTACTAGCTTAATCCGGCCCTGCCCTCAACCTCTCTTCCACGTTTATTTGGTCACTCTCAACCTCTCTTGCACGTTTATTTGGTCACTCTCTACCTCTCTTGCACGTTTATTTGGTCACTCTCCACATCTCTTGCACGTTTATTTGGTCACTCTCTACCTCTCGTCCACGTTTATTTGGTCACCCTCAACCTCTGTTCCACGTTTTTTTGGGCACCCTCAACCTCTCTTGCACGTTTATTCAGTCACTCACTACCTCTCATGCACGTTTATTTGGTCACTCTCTACCTCTATTCCACGCTTATTTGGTTACTCTCTACCTCTCTTCCACGTTTATTTGGTCACCCTCAACCTCTCTTGCACGTTTATTTGGTCACTCTCTACCTCTCTTCCACGTTTATTTGGTCACCTTCAACCTCTCTTGCACGTTTATTTGGTCACTCTTTACCTCTCTTGCCACGGGGATGATAGAACAATGACTACCTTGTAATACTAGCAACAGGTTTCCTCAGCGTGTATATCCTATCCGTCGCCAGCGTTTTCTACTTTCCTTACGGGTTTCGATAACGATGGGCGATACTGTATCATTACAATGCTTCCTCTTCCTTGAATTATCGATCATAATGTTTTATGACAATGTTCTCTTTCTGTTAAGTCAAATATCGTTTTGTTTAATGACAATATTTAAGCTCTGTCATAAACTTCATTATTTCATGTCACACATGATAACGTTTTTTTCTGTGTTAAATCATGGTTTATGCTGCTTCATGAAAATTTTGTATCTTTCCTAAAACATAGACTATATTGTTTTATTACAAAGTTTTTTTTTTCTGTTAAGCCATGTGTTATACTGTTTTATGACAATGCTTTTTTGTTTGGTTGTTAAATCTTAGACCCCACTGTTTCATGACAGAATGTTCTCTGCGTTAAATTGATCTTACTGTTTCATGCCAAAGTTTTTCAATGTTAAATCAATCTCTTCAATTGTGTCTGTACAGATGTGAAGAACTTGACAATTCGATTGCCATCTGGTAGCCCTGTTCCACCCAAAGAAACAACATACGTGTGCCAGATCGTAGATCTCCATACTCTTGGGATTCCAGAAGACCAGGACTTCCACTTGGTGGCCGTGACGCCGATCGTTGAGAATATCGGTTTAATTCACCACATTGGTCTTGTTGCCTGTACAGGTATGTTGTTCTGTGCTGACGGAATCTCAACGAAAAAAAAACTGTGTTTGGTGAACGATATAACGAATTACTACAGCAATGATAACTAGCCATTACTTTTATTCAACATAATGTATAAAATAATATTGAATGCAATTGTCTCGCCAGTACTACTGTAAGGCTCTAAAACACAGAGAACATAAAAAGACAACCAAGAAGCTTCAGATTTTAATAAATGAGTACTTGTGAAGAATAAAAGGATTGAAATGGTATGACAATGTGACGGACAGCTCAGCTGTCCCTGAAAGTGTTGGATGATAGGACCCTCTCATAACATCAGTACCCCTGAATATTGGTGTAACTTTTCATCAACGGGGAATTCTCTCCACCTGGGCTCATTAACTCTTTAACCCCCAAGAAGTGCACTAGACCCATTTATCAACAAACGTGGGATCCTTTCTTGGGCTGTTTTCATTAGCAATGCAGCAGTATTTCCACGTGAACTGTCAACACGTCATTTTTGTTTGCCAAACCCACTTTTTTTTGCTTGATCATTAAAAGTTATGTAGACTGCTATTTCCAAGTGAATTTCCGTGCATTTTATGTGTTTAGAGCTATCGCATTTTAGAGATCGCATGGCCTTTAATGGGAGGTTCAATCACGCCCACTCCTGTTTCTAGAGCGATTATAAGCAAGCATTGCGCTACACCTTTCTTTGAGAAATGCCATTTTATCACTCGTTTGCCAGACATTGACAGAAGAACTAGCATAGTGAAATCTTGTTTGATTCCCTCTGGATTTTAAACTTATTGCAGTGAATTCTATTCTGTGCTAAACGGTATAATATATTTGTTTTAAAGTGATCAGTGGTCTAGTTCATTCATCTTATTTCACTGGATTTGGTGATTAATTTAAAGCTATTAAGTTAAACTTATATCAAATAGTTCCAGTTGAAAATTTAACGATATATCTATTATATTATTTCCAAAGATGATAGATACTTAAATGCTTAAAGTAACATTTAAAGACGCGAAGGAATTTATAACTAAATTTCATTGAGTTAAGTTCTATATATATATATATATATATATATATATATATATATATATATATATATATGTGTTTTAACTATTAAACTCGCGGGGAGTTCTTCTTGAATTTATATGATTAAAGACGCGAGTGTATAAATAGTTAACTGTAAATTTATCGCGCTTTAGAATGTTATTTGATTTTTCGGTATGATTACATGTTTTATCTTTCATATAGGGTGTATCACAACCTTTGCGATCCCAGCAAGAAAAACCTGGTATAGAGTCTCCCAGACTCAGTTCTTAAACCCCTCCAGAACTTGTTGAGACTGTTTTAAATTTTAATCTTTGAGGCGATCCTATGTTGGGGATTCCACTATCTAAATTATAAGAAAGAAAGGACATCCAAAGACAAATTTAACACATCATCAAGCAAATTAAGTTGTAACTGGGAGAAGAACAATTGCCAGAGCTTTTTATTAGTTTACTGCTACTGAGAGAGAGAGTACATATTTACCTGAACTGTGACTGCGCCTAGTTTTTTCTCACTGGATTTAAACCATACCGCACTGGTCAGTTGTTGTCATCTTGTTTAAGAAGTTTCACCACTAGCGGCGAAATCTAAGCAAACCACATCCCATTCTCACCTGTATCTAACTGTGACAGTGCCATCCCATAGACTCTTCTTATAGAATAAAACACAAGAACACTTAGACTTCACGTCTGGCGATAAGTGAGAATAATTGCTACCAGCCAACCTCGCTACATCTGGGCTGGACATCGAAGTAACAGACACTTTCACATGTCAAGTGTTAATTGATGGTTTTTGTATAATTCTATGGAGTGCATGATTCCAAGATCGGTAAGTCTGTGTGAGAGTTTGTGTGTTGGTCAGCACGAGCGCGCTTGACTATATGAGTTTTATGTACCTGGTAGACACTTTGTTATTTTATTCCTCGTATTGTTCACTTTATAAGTGGGATTTCTTAACTCCGTTATTTCCCCTTCCTAAACTGATTAGTAGAAGGAAAACCAGTTAAGGATAATAGGACTAGTTTCCTAATCCCTCTTTTCAGGATAGATTAATCCACTGTTGGGTTAACTTACCTATTTCTGTTAACTACCTGTCATTTGGACTGGGTTCCCTTTCATTTGTCTGTACAAGAGGGAAGGGCATATGGGATATCAATCTTCACCCCGCCCCCCATCTTGTCATTTGTAT
This sequence comes from Oreohelix idahoensis, assembly GCA_024509875.1. Classification (NCBI taxonomy): domain Eukaryota; kingdom Metazoa; phylum Mollusca; class Gastropoda; order Stylommatophora; family Oreohelicidae; genus Oreohelix; species Oreohelix idahoensis. The sequence goes on from JAMPIV010020400.1 coordinate 63,509, forward strand.
TTTATTTCTGTAAACTATGATTTTTGCCCGTCAAATGATTAATGTTGTGATTTGATTCTTAGTGATAAATAAACAGTATAAAACTTCTAGATATTGTGTTGGAAGGCCCAAGCCCACAATTACCCCATTGTTGCGCGGTGGTTTGCTCTGAACAATGTTCCATGTGTTATGAATAAAACAATTATAAAATTCTGGCCATTGTTTTCTTCCTTGATATGTTAGTTTTAGTGCATCGTGCCTTTGATGGAAGATTAAGCGAATGCTGGGGTGGAAGATTCCAAACAATACTTGAACTTTGGAATACGATTGATTTGATAAGTCATTTCATTGAGTCCGTACATTTAATTCACATGTACACATTTCAAATAGGGACAGAACATGAGTCATGCATAAATTAATCAATGGCGTAGACTGCTGTTTTACGTGTCAATGTCCGTTTAAGGATACAGAGCAGTAATTGTCGTCAGAACATCACAGCTATATGCACGCGCAGCTAGACATGGCTACCTGCCGACAGTGAGACTGCGAGTCTGAAATATATTCATACGAATTTGACGATTATTCTCATCCTTCTGAGGATTCTAGTTAAGTACTAACCTCCATATATTTCCTTCTCATATCGAGTTCTAGGACTGACCCTGGTCCATCAAAAATACACATATAAATGGCTATATCATGCCATTGAATTGGAAGGTTAGAAAAACGCAGCTATTCAGCTTTGCGGTCAAGTACAAAGGGGTAGCGTTTCTTAGTTACCGACTGTGTCCTAAACAACGCTATACACGTCATGATCGATCGTGCATGGAGCGTTCAAAATTGAAACCTCTATCGCAATATATTAAATGCCTTAACCTCTTACAATTGCACGTCTGATAACCTTTAGCAGACGGCGTTAATATCATATACCGTAACAATTCCCTGTACACCGGGGAAAAAAAAATCGATAGATTTTTTTTTCAATATCTATCCGACTTAACAATTTTTTCAAAAAAATTTAACACAATTGTGACATATGGCCGACGATGTTCTGAGTAGAACCGTGTTGCGGTCGTGTCAACTAACTATTTGTAATAGTCATCTAACATAAATCACATTATATATCAATATTATACATATTATTATATCAACTAAATAAATGTCCAATGTTAATAGTGAATGATAAAATTAAATTAAAGTAAGGTCTGTCGTATTAGTATGTCATATAGGAATTAATTTGACTAATTAAAATTAAATTAATTAATTAAACTAAGAGTTAAATTATTAAGGTTCTAATGTAACGTGATGTTATGAGAGAAGAAAAAGACAAACTAAGTGAGAAGAAATAGAAAGAAATTCGAATATAAGTTTTAACTTAATTGTGTGTGTTAAGTGTTAGTGAATAATAACTATCTAATTTAACTAACTAAATAATGTATAGGTACATTAAAAAAAAAATTATTAATCTAATAATTGTGTGAGATTTATTTTCTCTTTTCATAATTTCTTCTTTTAGTATTTCGTTCTCTTTTTTGTTCTTTCATTTCATTTTTTTTCTCACATTTCATTTTATTGATAATAATTCAATTAAGAAGTTAAGTTAACTAATTAATTAGTATAGGATATGATGATCCATCCGTAGTCTTGATCCTGATGAATTCTTTTAGGCAAAAGTGTTCAAACGTTCACGTCGGAAAGAAATGTCATTTATCACTGCATCCAAGAATTAAGAGTCCATAGGATAATAAGTTCGACTTGTCGTCAGATATTATTCCATGATTGTTCAACGGTATTTATATATCGTGTATGGACGTTAGACGAAGTTCCAATGTCAATATGTCTTTTAGTTCAATTCTGTGATGCATATAGTGTTTATAAAGTTTAAATTGAAGGCAAGGTTAGTTCCTTTATAGTTGATACTTCGTTCAATCCAATGTAGTTCTGATTGATGTAGTTTAAGAGTGTCAATGTTGATTATTCGTCGTCAATAGGATTACGTGACAATGCATCTGCCACACAATTTTCAGTGCCAGGAATATGTTCAATGGAGAACTCGAATGGCTGTAGGATGATTGAATATCTGGCAAGTTTCTGGCTTGCATGATTAGAGCGACGCAAGGATGCTACAGCACGTTGGTCCGTCTGTATGGTGAAGGGAGCACCGAGCAAGAATTTTTCAAGCTTCGTTATTGCCCAGATCACAGATAAAAGTTCCTTGTCGACTGTTGAATAATTCGTTTCTGCCGGCTTCAGCTTTCTTGAAATGTATAACGTAGGATGTAGAATGCCATCATGGTTCTGGAGCAGGCATGCACCAATGCCGTAGTTACTAGCATCTGTTCGTAAGAAAAATCTTTTGGAAGCATCGGGAAGTCTTAAAATTGGTTCATGCGAGAACAAATTTATAATTTTGTTGAAAGTTTCATTGCATGTACCAGTCCATGTCACCTTCACCGGCATATCTTTTTTTAACAATGAAGACAATACAGCCGTGATGGATGACAAGTTTGGTATGAATCTACTGTAATATTGAACAAGTCCTAACAAACTCCTGATCTGTTTCTTCGTCTGAGGAACTGCTATGTTTAGAATTTTGGAGACTGTACTAGGTAACGTTCGGATATATCCCGATCCAATGATATGTCCCAAAAAGGTTATCTCATTACACGCGATTTGCACCTTTGTAGGTTTAGCAGTTAGATGATAATTCCTTAGAGTGTCAAAAACATATCTAAGTCCCAAAACATGTTCCTCAAACGACGAACTAAACAAGCATATGTCGTCAATATATGTAATAACGTCTGGTCTACCTGATAAAATTTGTCGCATCAGGAGAATGAAGGTAGCTGGCGCATTAACAAGCCCAAAAGGCATCACATTCCACTGGTATAGACCTTGTGGAGTGGAAAATGCGGTGTAGTACTTAGCCTTTTCGGTCAGTGGTATCTGCCAATAACCTTTAGTTAAGTCTATCTTACTAAATATAGTTGCGTTGGATAGACGTGGCAGTAAGTCGTCGATAAGTGGATGTGGTTCGCTGTCACTATAGTCTTAGCATTTAATTTTCTATAATCAACACATAGTCTAATGTTATTGTCCTTCTTCCGGACAATCACTAATGGAGAAGAGAATGGCGAATTACTAGTCTCAATGATTCCCAGAGACAACATCTGTTCAAGTTCCTTAGTAGTTTTAGCAAGGAAATGTAAAGGAACAGAATAGGGATGTACACGAATAGGTGTATCATCATTGAGAGTAATGTCATGACTGATAGCCGATGTGCGACCCGGGACGTCGGTCAATACATCTGGATAAGATTGTAATAGATTAGCAATCTGTAGACGCTGTTGCGGTGTAACCGTTGAAGAGATGGTTACATCCCGCCAAGATTCAGTAGGTTGAACTACTGGTACAGGTAACGGTAACTGTACCTCAGGAAAAGAAGATTCTTCTTCCTGGATGACAGATAAGTTAGTATAATGACAAGTGGATACTGTGTTGTCATCTAGTTCATGAAAAATTGACTGTAAGTGTTCAGGACGTGTATGAAATTGCTTGAGCATGTTAATATGAAATATCTTTTTGTGTCCCTTGATATCTAAGACGTAATCAACGTCGGAAATTTTATCAATGACTTTGTAAGGACCATTCCAAGATATCAATAATTTATTGTTATTGTGAGGAAGTAACACATAAGCCTCGTCGCCTTGGAATAATTGGCGTAATCGTCGAGACCTATTTTGTAGAGATCGAGCCTTAGCTTTTGCAGCCTCAGAAGAAGCTGTTGCCAACTGGCAAGACTCAATAATGTTCTTCCGAAGATTAATCACATATTCGTAAGATGACTGAGTGTCCTGAGTCATCTCCTCGTCAATTAATAAGTTTTTTATTAGTCCCATAGGACCTCTTGGGGGAGCACCAAAAACTAATTCAAAGGGAGAGAAGCCAGTTTGTTCATGCGGTACCTCCCGATAAGCAAATAGAACAGCTGGGAGTGCTCTGTCCCAGTCATGAGGGTGCTTAGCAGTAACCTTATGTAGTAGTTGTTTAAGTGTACGGTTAAGTCTTTCAACCGCACCATTACTCATCGGATGATAAATACTACTTAAATTCCTATCAATGTCCCAAGTTTTCATGACTTCCTTCATGGTGTCAGATATAAACTGTGACCCATGGTCTGATAAAAGTTTTCTAGGAAACCCTATTCTAGAAAAGATGAGATGTAGTGCATCAGCTACATCTGTGGTAGTGGTGGTCTTTAATGGGATAGCTTCTGGCCATCGTGTGCACAAATCAATGCACGTAAGGACGAATCTATGTCCTCTGGCCGATGGTAGCAATGGACCAATAATGTCTATTGCCATCTTGTCAAAAGGTCTCACTGAGATATCGCAAGCCTGAATAGGCGCCGTGTGAAAAGCTCCACGTGCTTTCACTTCTTGGCATGTAGTACAGGAACGTACATACTGCGAAATATCTCTTGACACCCCTGGCCAAAAGAATGAAGACAGTACTCGAGATCGTGTTCGAGTATATCCCATATGTCCAGCACAATGTGAGTCATGTGCATGTTGAAGAATGTACCGTCTAAAAGTATATGGGACCATAACTTGTTGTTTCATTTGTGATTTGTCATTAAAACATCTAATCAATATGTCATTTTTAATAACAAAACAATGTTTGTTATTATTACCTGAGGATAGATTGTCAACTTTATCAACCAACTAAAAAAATTTTTTTAAAGATTTATCCTCTTTTTGTTTGGTTGCAAATGTTTCCCTGTCAATAGGTGAATTGACTACAAATTCCTCTTGGTTGTCTGCATCCATTTTTATTATCATCAACTTTCTCCATGAGTTGAGTCTGCGCTCTAGTCGTCACGGCGTTTCCAGTGCATAGGTTATGTTTCTCCCATTCTATAATCTCATCTGGAGTACAATCTTTACTGCCGTGTATACGACCGACCATCAAATCAGCTATAGGCTTTTTTAGCATACATACTTTTACGTTCCCTGTGAAGAAAGGAGTGTTAACATGAATAATAGCTGTGGGGTAAAACTCTATTGTTCCACCAAAAGTCATGCAACGGACATATTCCCCTGTTGCACAGCTAGGATGTACCAGCGACTGTCGTACACCAATCGTTGTGGATCCCGAATCCCTCAACACTGAGACGACGGATCCATTAACTAATCCCCTGTTAAAAATTAGTAGGCCTGTTCCATCGTTGACTGCAAGACCTACCTGTGGTATAATATGTCCGCAGTTGAGCACTGTTTCTTTCGCCTTCTGAAAAATAAGATTGCATTGCTGGCAACTATTTGCCACATTATAATTAATAGCAAAACATGCAGCAGAAGACTGTGTTGTATTATTGTCAAGTGGGACCTGAGCTATAGGGGTAGTATTATTTGTAACTGCCGCCCCTGTATTATGGTTGTAATGAGATGATCCCCGAGAATGAGATCGATTCCGAGTATAATTGTTAGAATTATCTCGTCGTCCTCTATAGTAACTATTATCTCGATGTCTCGAGCCATGATTATTACCATTCCAGTTATTATTTTTATTGGGAGTATGTGATCGATTATAATGAGTGTTATGTTGACCATTGTGGTAGTTTGTTTGAGGTGAATAATTTCTATCTCGTGATCTACCTCTGTTGAACTCATTTTTATTGTTGAAATCATTATTATGTCCCTTCTGAAAGTTAACATTGTGATTTCTTTGGAACCTGCTTCTGTCTACACTGTGATGTCTTTGTTTGTTATTGTGATTGTAGGCCATATTAGACGCCACAGGTAGAGGTTCTCTTAATGAGGAGTTAGAAATGGTTGCATTCGGGTGTGCCGAACAGTAGTTTAAAGAAATTTTTTCTAACTCGTCCATGGTACCTGGTTTACGCTCCTGCAAATATGCAAAAAATGGCTGGCTAACTGAAGATAATACCTTATCCCGCAGTAGTAAATCAACTAATTTGTCGTATGATTTGTTGACTTCTGCCAGTTCAACCCATCTATTAAATGTATTGCGTATGTTCGCAATGAATCCTGCAAAATCCTTTGGAGATTCAGGTAAAATTCCCTTAAATTTTAACCTACAGTGTTCCTCGTCCAGGTGAAACCTTCGTAAAAGCAAGGACTTAATAGCACCGTAGTTATTAGCTATTGATGGGTCAGCATTTTGAGAAGCTGTCAATGGTTCTCCAACCAAGAATTCATTTAATTTGAGTACCCATGACTCTTCAGGCAAATGGTTAGATTTGCAAGTCTGTTCAAAACGTGCCAGGAACGATGAAAGGTCGTCGACGTTCAAGTTGAAAATGGGTAATTTAAAGTTGTAGAAATGTTTAGGTTGGCTGGATGATGATCCATTTTGTGCGTTATTATTCTGGTTTGCATCAGCATTTTGTGCTTGTAATCTTGCTGTCTCCAATTTAATACGCGCCAATTCCATTTCTTGTTGTAAAATAATTTCCTCTCGTTTCAATTTATTCTCTTCTTCCTGTTTGGCGATTGTTCTTTGCTCTTCTCTTTCACGTTGAGCAATCTCTCTCAGTCTATTTTCCTTGTCAATTTGCTTCATCTCACGTTCTGCTTCCTCTTTCTTTAATGCAGCCCTTTGTTCCTCTTCCTCTTTCTTTAATGCAGCTTTTTTCTCTTCTTCTTTTCTTTCATATTTTTCCAGTTCTGATTCAGCAAACTGACGAAGTTCTTGAGATTTATAACCATATTCACGACCAATCTTAACGAAATGGTCTATAGTAAGCATTTTGACTTTTATCTGTAAGTAATTATTGATAATTACTGATTAAAATAGTCAATAGTAGCGTCAGAGTAATTATTATACTTACTCAACTTAGAAATATTCAATATAAGTAATCACAATAGTACTGAACTTAATGTCTAAGTTCAACTAATATACAATATTTTGTAACAATATTGTATCTAAATAATACTATATCATAAATAGTTATGATATCTGTTAAATATAATGTAATTATATCACACAATTAATCTCAATATCCAATAATGTTGGGTATAATTCCTAGTAATTATATTGTTCAATGTACTAAGTCACTCTCTTAGTACCAGAAAAGTATATTAAATAATATACAATGGGTCTATTACCTCAAAGGTAGCTATAAGATTATTTTATTTTGTCAATATATATATTATATTATTATGCCCTAGGCATCTCTTATCTTCTTCTTCTTCTTGCGATCGCAACTTTGATGATTACACCGTCAGACGAGTTCTCATGATGAATTCGACTGTTGTTTGAAGTTCCTCTTTAGCTCCATATAGCTTTGAGTTTAGTGTTGAGTCATTGGGCCAGTATATCTTTCTTAACTGGTCATACAGAGGACAGTCCTGTAGAACATGCTCAGCAGTTTGTTCGTTTAATCCACATGTGCACAGTGGTGAAGCAGACAATCGTAGCTTGTGCATGTGTTTATTCAGTTTGTTATGCCCTGTCCTGAGTCGAAAAATAGTTGTCTGTCCCTGCCGGTCGAGAGTGTGATAGTCGTCTTTGGGTTGGTTCTGTTCTCTTCTGATAGTCTGGATAGCTCTCTTTTTCTCAAAGTATGTGACTTCATTATCTTCTTGTTCACATTCTCCTCCCTTTTTTGCAAGTTTGTCTGCCTTTTCATTTTCGGGTACACCACAATGAGATGGTACCCACTGAAGTATGGTTCTCTTTTTGGCAGCTACCTTGTTTAGTTCATTTCTCAGATGCGGGAGTTTACCACCCTTGAGAGCTTGCAGGACAGACAGTGCATCTATGAGGATGACTACCTGGTGGCAGTCAGAGTTGGTGTTATAAATCATATTTGCAGCTTGCTCTAGAGCTTGAACCTCAGCTGTATAGTTGGAACAGAATTTACCAGTGGGAATGTGCCTAGTCTCATAGTGGTTGTCAGGATATGAGATAAAGATACCGGCACCTCCATTCCTAACAGCATTAGTTGCTGATCCATCTGTATAGGCATGTATCCATGATTGATCGGGATAGCTTTCTTGGATCATACTCAATGTAGCAGTTCGTTTTTGCAGATCATTATACTCACATCCACTTGTGAGACCACTGACTGTTGTATTAATTTGGAGGGCACTGCTGGCCTGCTCCCATGGTACAGGGTATAGGGTGGGCTTCAGTGGTGTTGTCTTCATGGATAGGTCTTCTTGATGCTGTCTTATAAGTCTTTTCCCCCGATGCACAAAGCTGCTACGCTTTAGACGTCCCAATGCCAGATCATCTAGTCTTGCCTTCATTGGGTGCATTGGCATACTGTTGTACTTTTCCATCTGGATCATGGTTTTTGTGTCTCTTCTATGGGACAATGTCTGTAATCCAGCAACCTTCTGCATCTCTGTTATTGGTGTAGTTTTCATGGCTCCTGTAATGAGCCTGAGAGCTTGATTTTGCACCTTGTCCAAAGACTGCAGATGTGAGTTAGCAGCTGATGACCATGCTGCTGAGCTAAACTCTAAGTGTGGTCTTATTACTCCATTATAAATCTTCTTTAGATTTCGTTCATTTGCTCCCCAGTTGGTACCTGCTAATTTTCTGAGTATGCCTAGTCGTCTTCGGGCCTTTCCTTCTGCATTTTCAATATGCTTATTCCATGTAAGCCTTTGGTCAAATGTCACCCCAAGATAGGTGGGGTAGCTTTCTTCCTTGATCACGGTTGTCCCTAGGTGTATGTTAGCTGATTTGTCCTTGGGGGCGAGGGAGAACAGTGTTGTGGAGGTTTTGTCTGTGTTTATTGTGATAAGCCATTTCTCTGCCCATGACACTAGCATGTCTGCTGCCCGCTGCATTCTATAATTTGCTGTGGTGACATTTTCATCAGCGCACCAGAGTACTAGGTCATCTGCATATAAGGCAGCTTTAACTCCTGCAGGGAGATCTTTCACCAGGTCATTGATGTAAACAAGGAAGAGTGTTGGGGAAATTACTCCTCCTTGAGGTACCCCCTGATGGAGCAACACTTTTCTGCTCTGCAGACCGTCAAGAGTGACTCTAGTTCTCCTGTTATGCAAGTATGACTGGATCCATTTCATCATGTTGCCTTGGATTCCACTTCTCCTAAGTTTTGCAATGAGGCCATCTTTCCACACCTTGTCAAAGGCCTGCTTGAAGTCGACCCAGATCGTTAGGACCTTTTTCTTCTCCTGGAAGGCATCTTCTATTGCTTGAGACAAGTAAGTAACTTGGTCTTCTATACTGTAGCATTCTCTAAATCCAGCTTGTTCCGGCACCAGGATCTGCTCAGACTCTAAATACCATTTCAATCTGTGGTTGACTATTCGCTCCATAGTCTTCCCAACACAGCTTGTGAGACTGATTGGCGGTAACTTGCAGCCTCGGTCTTACATTTCCCTTTCTTTAGTATGGGTATTGTGATGGCTTCTCTCCATACTTGGGGTACCGTTCCTTTCAACCAGCTGTGGTTGAATATCTCAAGCAGTTTTGTCTTTGCTGCTGAGCTCAGATTTACTAGCATTTCGTTGCTGATTTTGTCTGGGCCGGGTGACTTTTGAAACTTAAGCTTGGAAATAGCCTTCTGTAGTTCTCCTAGTGTGATGGGTTCCCTCATTGGGGCAGGAGTATCTGTCTGTCCCATGGTTGCCAGTATTTCTTTTCTTATCTCTCTCTGATGGTCTATGTTAATGGGTAAGTTGCTTTCTGAACTGTATCTTCTAGCAAACAAGTCTGCAGCTTGTTTTCCTCTGAAAAGTTTGCCACCTTCATCCAATGTGATAGTCTGCCTTGGTGAGGAATGCTCTTCATTTAGAGACTTGACTAATCTCCAAAGTTTCCTGCCGTCTTTCTCAAGGTTCAGCGATGCCGTTTTAGTTCTCCAGCTTTTCCGCTTTTCTTCTAGCTTTGTTCTCTGAAACTCTGCTACAGCCTTTTTCCATTTGTTGTGAGTTTCAAGTGAAGGCTGAGACTCTGCGTCCTTTCTAGCCTTGTCCATAGCTTCCTGACGTTCTTGGAGTGTGCTGGACCAGTATGGTATGTAGTTACGCCGGCATCCTTTGGGAATGGTTTCTTTTGCAGCTTGTAGTATGCATCTGTTGAAGTCTTTTACCACTTCATTAATGTCTCTGTTCTGTACCTTGAGGGTAGACAGCAGCGTGTTCACCTGATGCCTGAATAAACCCCAGTTGGCTTTTTTGTAGTTCCATCTTGTAATGGCTGGGCCTGTACTGAGAGTTGCACTCTGGACAGTAAGAAAGATTGGGCGATGGTCGCTTCCCCCTAGTTGGTCTCCTACTTCTCTACTAATAGATCCAGCTATATCTGGTGTGGAGAAGGCAAGATCTGGTGTTGAGGTTGTGTGCCATCCTCTGGAGTAGAAGGTAGGAGTATCTGTGGCATTATTGACTAGGATTAGGGAGTGATCATCTTGCCAAGTTTCAACCTCTTCACCTCTGTGATCCAGATGGTTATAGCCCCAGCTCTGGGAGTGGCTATTAAAGTCTCCAACTGCTATAAAGTTGGTGGCTGGTACCTGTATAGAGCTGAGACTCAGGGGTTTGTTGTTCGGACAGTAATAGTTCAGGAGTTCTATTTCCATCTTGTCTACCTTTATCTGCAGCAGCTGATATTCTGCTCCATCCATGAAGGTTTTCCTTTCGTGTGCAGGAATGTTATTCCTTACAAGAGTAAGTACTCCTCCTTTTCGTCTATCTTGTCTGTCGGATCTGAAGCATTGATATCCCCTTATTTTAAAGGTTTGATCTGCTTTCAAGTGAGTCTCTTGGATACAGCAAACACTGACTTGCTTCTCATACAAGATGTTTTCCAGCTCTGTCTTTTTGCTGTATCCAGCCTGCTTGCTGTTCACTCCCTCTGCATTCCAGTGCATCATGACAAGTGGCACTCTGGGTTTCTCTTTTTCTGTTTTGTTTTGGTCAGTAGTTCTCCTCCGCCGTCTGTTGACTCCACAAGACGGTCTAGAGGGTCCTCCAGTAGCTGAGGGTGGGCTCTGTCGAGGCTCAGAGCCCGGCACTGCACCTGCCTGGTGGAGCTCCACAGGGCGAGCACCAGAACGAGATTTATTTGACGGTGTACTCTCCATAGAAAAAAAAAAAGCGAGTTGCATGATACTGTGGTTTCCGGTGCGCCTTCTGGCCCAGTATCTACGACTTTAGCACCTGTTCAACGGGAGAGTGGGCTCATCCCTAATCTGTTTATGTTCCCAGTAGTAGACTATTCGCAAGCAGCCTGGGGGTGTCACTGCTCTGCGCGGACCTTGTTTACCGAGGCGGCGTCCGAGCTCGTATGGTGAAAATATGGTTGCGTTATCTTCAAAATAGCCCTGTCTTTCCCGTGGCTTTTCTGCCATCCTGCAACTTTGAGTTAGGGAGTTCTGAGCTCCAGTCTCTTTCCCAGGCATTTTATCCTGGCCTGGCACGCATACAGAGGACCCCACTTCTGGTTCTAAGTTAGCAGTTGGGGATAGGTGGGGTAGCACACTGTGCATTCCCCGTCATCCAGGGGGCTCTCCAACTATGCAGAGCTTGCACAATGCTGTGCTCTGGTTCTGGGCTCTCCCAAGGAATCCTCACGTCCTGCACAGAGCCACTTCCCGATACCCACCACCTGCCAACCCTCCATTGTAGAAATCTCCTGCATGCGGCCATCCAGTCAAGAGCCAGTATTAAGTCTGGTGCCCAAGTGATCCCCCCAAGCTCAGTGTGCAATGCTGGGTTCTCATCATGCTGCAACACAGGAGGGATTGTGATGCTCAGCCATCTCTCTCAATTCTGCACCGATAAGTGACATCGGGGACTTAACTTTGCCTCAGTACTGGGAGGCCCCGTTTCCGGGTACACCACACACAGCCAATTGAGGCAACGGTCGCCATGGGCGTGATAGACGACAAACAGTGAAGAATGAGGCAAGAAAGCATTTAACCCATGAAGTGGGGGTGGATTGGTGCAGACCAGAGCATGTACCACTCGCCGGTGGGTTCTGCATCTACACCTATAGGGTTCCACCCACTCCTCAGCCCATTTAGTCTGGCCCCTCACCCAGGACCTGTCCGGCTTGGGTGACCCTGCCAGGAGTAAAACTCCCGCCGGCATAGCTCCCGGGATCATTGAGGCGCTCAAGCTCTCCAACCACGGCAAGGTAGGCTTACATGTGGAGAGGCATCTCTTATAAATTGTAGTGCTACTTTCTTGGACTATCACTGCATAATTATGCAATGTCCCATATTAACCTTAATTATCAGAAAAAATTAATTAAATTAAATTACAAGTGTATTATTGCATATAATATCATATTATTAATGTAGTATTAATATATATTATGAGGATAAACAAAACAATGATGCAACTAAAAGGTACAAACAATGTTAAGACGCAAACAAGACATTTTCACAATTAAAAAATGAATTTATGAACTAAATAGAATAAGCGGAAATGTCACAGACCAACTGAAGGGTCAAGGTTTGACCGGAGGTCAACTGAATATTCAAAGTACACACAAAAAAAAAATGACTGCGAAAAATGATGACGTCACAGGACTCATAACGGACGAAATTTAACAATCATAAAATAAATGATAGTCAGAGGAGAATGGACGAATAGTAACGAACATGGTACAGAACTGAATAAAATTATTAACTGAGTACGAATAAAATACACCAATTATCTACGGGACAGTACAGCTAACGCAAAATCGTCAAACGATAGCAGATTTGGACAACAAGTCCAATGTCAAACCTCAATGGGGTTTCCAAAGGTGCAATCGTTTAACTGCCCTAAGAAACGACCGAAATTAATTCAGGCATCGTGAGAGCCGCAGAATTTAATTTCAGTTCATCCTCCCTACCTCCCACGAATTAACAACACATTAAGACAACAAAAATTACATTAAACATAGATAAAAACATGCCGATGTAGGCAGAGGACAATGGACTTAGTTAGCACTGTTTGCAATACCAACAGTTAAACACCTAGATTTATCTTTACCGTTGCTTCGATCAGTGCTAGCGGTCGTCAACAGCTAGGCTAAAGCCCCTGACTGTCTGCTCCTATAGTCCATATCATGTGTTGGCTTCAAATGGCTCATGTTTCCTTTGGTTAGACTTAGAAACGGCTGGTTTCTTCGACAGATCACCTACACGATTTTCAGTGACGTCACGTTGTTAGGTATTATAATGAGTACTGCGTCACGTCAGCCTCGTGCTGATAACGCGAATGTCGTGGGTTCGATCCCCACACTGGCCACCACTGTTGCGCGGTGGTTTGCTCTGAACAATGTTCCATGTGTTATGAATAAAACAATTATAAAATTCTGGCCATTGTTTTCTTCCTTGATATGTTAGTTTTAGTGCATCGTGCCTTTGATGGAAGATTAAGCGAATGCTGGGGTGGAAGATTCCAAACAATACTTGAACTTTGGAATACGATTGATTTGATAAGTCATTTCATTGAGTCCGTACATTTAATTCACATGTACACATTTCAAATAGGGACAGAACATGAGTCATGCATAAATTAATCAATGGCGTAGACTGCTGTTTTACGTGTCAATGTCCGTTTAAGGATACAGAGCAGTAATTGTCGTCAGAACATCACAGCTATATGCACGCGCAGCTAGACATGGCTACCTGCCGACAGTGAGACTGCGAGTCTGAAATATATTCATACGAATTTGACGATTATTCTCATCCTTCTGAGGATTCTAGTTAAGTACTAACCTCCATATATTTCCTTCTCATATCGAGTTCTAGGACTGACCCTGGTCCATCAAAAATACACATATAAATGGCTATATCATGCCATTGAATTGGAAGGTTAGAAAAACGCAGCTATTCAGCTTTGCGGTCAAGTACAAAGGGGTAGCGTTTCTTAGTTACCGACTGTGTCCTAAACAACGCTATACACGTCATGATCGATCGTGCATGGAGCGTTCAAAATTGAAACCTCTATCGCAATATATTAAATGCCTTAACCTCTTACAATTGCACGTCTGATAACCTTTAGCAGACGGCGTTAATATCATATACCGTAACACCCATATCTGTTATATTCGTAGTTTGTATTCACGTGCGTCTGTGTGTTTGAAGCACCAAATCGGTGTGAGCGCAGGTGTGTGTCTGGAAACTGGCAAATAATTGTTTGACCAAGAAAGTTTGAGAAGATTGAGAGGAACGATTGTCGTATAGAGTCTGTCCTTACTCTCCCCAGCACTCTGTGAATCAACTATTTACTTTCTATCCCTTATCTATCACAGAGCCTTCACCATCACTCTACACTCTAAACGGGACCACTAGTTCATAGAATTCTCTCAAATAAATTTACGACAATAAAATGGTTTGCTCGCCCGGAATATTGAGCTACATTTGATGCAATCGCATAAAATGAGGCGCTCGCCTAGGATTTTGAGTCCGATCTAGAATTAGTACAACTTTACGGGTAGCCCATTCTGAGTCTGATCTTTTAGTCTTGGTCTAACTAGATAGAGTGTGAGTGGTTGTCTTTGTGAAGTAGGGTATAATAAAAATAATTACTCCCCTAGACAACGCCTTTTAGTATTTGGGTCGACCACACAAAAATATTTACAGGATTTGTTCTTTCCACAGCAGTAGAGAGCAAGATAACATAATATTTGTACCTTTTTTATTCTCTGGCAAAGAAAAATATCAGGAATTTTTTTTTTATAAAATTGCTGGGATCGCGTGATTGTCAAACAGTCACAAAAGGGTTATGAAGTTAGCGAGTTGAGCTAAGCTAAAGACGGCTTGTTCTGATTTTTTAAAATCCAGTTAACAACGTCTCTTCTCAAAACTGACTTCAGGGGCGGAGTTTTGATGTCGGAGTATAAAATTGTGGGGAACATTTTTTTTTCCTTTGAATTATTTTAATATAAAATTTTTCTCCACTGTTAGTAAAAATAGATTTTTTCTAGTGTTTGACTTACCATTAACGTTGCATAGTCGCCTGCATTAAGAGTCTTAAGTGACAGATAATAGCAGCGATAAGTTAGCCCATTTCAAGGTAGGAGGTATCACAAGTAAATTTATACTTTGTGTTTTTCTCGTAGCGGCTCTGAGTTAAATTTTTCCCCTTTTTGTTCCTTCTTACTATTCTCTAGTCTTAGAAGCACCCAGTTCTTTGTCATGGCAGAAAGGATAAGGATGAGATCCATTTTGAGACAGGAGGCGAAGGAGTCAGGATTAGAGGGAGAAGCCGCGAACTTGTTTGTAAACACGGAACTTGAAAGGTATGACGCGGAGCAAGAAAGAGAGAGAGAGCTGAGAAGAAAGAAGCAGACCATCGTCAATTGGAACAGAGGAAAATTGAGGCAGAGATGGAAGCCCGCAGGGAAAGAGAGAAGGAGAGACAACGTGAGGAGAGAGACAAGGAGAGACAGCACGAATTGGCGCTTAAGGCTTTAGAGAGTCGGGGCGCTTCTACTTCAAATAATGGAGAGCCGTCTTTGCCCCCGTCTCAGTCAATGGATCTCTCCAGCACTCAATCTGCCCAATTAACTGCGATGTCTTTTACTTTAGAGTCTTTTCCCAGCCCCAATGTGAAAATTGACACCTTCCTAGAAAAATTCGAGAGGCTCGCAAATCTGTATGGATTAGAGAGTTCCCGTTGGTCACTTAAACTCTCAACGTCACTAAAAGGTAATGCTTATGACGTGTACACAAAGCTTGGAACCAACCAACATGATTACGACATGCTAAAGAAGGCCTTGCTAGAGCGGTTTGAGATGACCGACCGAAAATTTCTGCAAATGTTCAGAAACAGCCGGAAAGAGATCACGGAAACATTTCCCCAGTTCTCTTCATCTTCACGTCTCACGGGCTATTTGATAAAGTGCATTGAATTATCTGAATTACCTCTTACATATGAGGGACTTCTTGAACTTGTTCTTGTGGAACAGATAAAGTCAACTTTGTCAAACGAAACCCGTAGTATTTTTGGCTGAACAGGGAGCAGTCAGGCTTGAGGACACCCTCAATAAGACAGAACGCTATACAAACGCATTGGCCGAACTTCCCAGCACAAAATGTAAACCCACAGATGAGCCATCTCCAAAACAAAATCTAGAGCAGTCATCCTATTCTTCCAACTCCTCTCAGCATTATAACCAACGAGATAATAATACCCAGAGACCTCCCCAGAAAAAACCGAAATTCTACAAAACCCGATACCCTCCAAATAACAATTCTGATCAACCCACCAAGCCTACGTGGCAGCGCGGCCACCAAGGTCAAGGAAAAGGGAAGACCCCTACTACAGAAACGTCTGATCAGGGCAAACATACCGGTCCAAACCGCATAGGATGTTTGCATACAGCCTCGCAAGGTAGAGTCAATGTCAGTGATTCTCAACCTGAGGGGGACCGACCCTCAACGTGAGGAACTGTAATTTTGAACGGTACCTCTACTACTTGTCTCTTTGACACTGGATTAAGTTTTGATTGTATTGTCGCCAGGCACCTAGTCAAATCCGGTCAGGAGACAGAGGAAACCGTCAAACTAGGTGGAGTTTTCAAGAGTGATGCACCCAGAACGCTTCCTATCGCACTGTTAGTAATACACTCTGATTTTATCAGAGGTGTTAATAAAGCGGCCATAATGGATGATCCTATCTACCCAGTTATCCTGGGATGTAGATACGTGTTTGTTGGGAGACCTAAAGAGCCAATTGTGGCAGCGGTAACCACAAGAGGGCAAACTAAGAATTAGAGTTAGCCTGCGCCAAATTTGTTGCCGAACGAACTGAGGGAGGGTCAATCAAAGGACCCTACTCTGGAGCCCTGCTTTAGAAAAGTGCCCATGGCTAAGGACCCTAGACACCACGGAGACATCTTTTCTAAGGATGGCGTATTGTATCGTACAACGGGCGACCCTGATTCAGGGAATAACCAGCTCCTAGTACTGACGCAGTACAGAAGCCAGATCTTAGAAATGGGGCACTCTCTTCCCTTTAGCGGACATATGGGACAAAACGCCACTATTCAGCGAATAAAAAACCCACTATTGGTGGCCAGGAATGAACTCTGAGATTATCAGGTATGTGAAATCCTGCGCCCAGTGCCAACGGGTAGCACCCAAGCACTTGACACCCCCAGTACCTATGGGGCAAATGCCAATAGTAGGGACTCCATTTGAACGGGTTGCTGTCGACATCATTGGACCCCTGGAAGGGACCAAAAGAAAGAACAGGCTCATCCTGACCTTAGTCGACACTTGCACAATGTGGGCCGAAGCTGTACCGCTAACATGCACAGATTCCAAGCATGTCGCCGAAGCCCTCTGCAAATTTTTACACGGTTGAGATTCCCTCAACAAGTTTTGACGGATAATGGATCCCAATTCCGTAGCTTGTTATGGAGGAGATCTTTAAGATTTTGAGGGCCAAACATATCCACACAAGTCCCTACCATCCGGCCGGAAATGGGCTCGTGGAACGTTTTAACGGCAGCCTCACCATGTTGTTACGTAAGCTGAGTCAGGAGAAACCGGAAGACTGGGACCTATATATATCTGCTGCCTTATTCGCCTACAGAGAGGTTCCCCAAGCGTCTACGGGATTCCCGCCTGCTACACTTTTATTTTTCAGACCTATTAAGGGGCCACTAGAAGCCTTACTTCGGTCCCTGACAGACCAAAAGGCTGACGAGACAGTTGTCTCTGCAAGCAAATATGTATCTGAGCTCATGGAAAGGCTAAAGCTAGGATGGGATCTAGCTACTACCAACCTTAAGAAAGCCCGTGCTAAACATGCCAAAAAATACAACAAAGCTGCAAAAGAGAGATAACTCCAACCAGGGGAGAAGGTTTTGTTGCTACTTCCAACCGGAAGCAATAAACATCGCATCGGATGGCAAGGGTCGTTACCGTCCTTAAAAAGATCTCACGTACCAATTACAAGATCTCCATTAAAGGAAAGGAGAAGGTCTTTCACGTAAATCTGCTTAAGAAATATTTGGAAAGACCGGTGCCGTCCTCCGAGCATCTCCTGGCTGTCGCCATAGCAACTGAAGACGAGGAAGATGATGATGGTTGTATGGAGTATCCATTGCAACCCACAGAATCCTTTAAAGATGTCAAGTTCGGCGACAATCTCTCACAAGAACAACAAACAGAAACCAGGGCGCTACTAAAACAGTACAGTGCAGTCTTAACGGATGTACCTGGTCGAACAAATCTCATCGAATTTAATATGAAATTAACAAATGAGACCCCTGTTCGAACCAGAGTTTACCCCATCCCGTACACTAAAGCTGATGCACTTCGCGGAGAAATAGACAAGCTGCGTCAGGCAGGAATTATCAGCGAGTCTACATCTCCTTACAGTTCGAGTGTAGTGCTGTTGCAGAAGCCCAACAAGGAAATTCGGCTGTGTATAGATTACCGGTTGCTAAACGCTGTAACGGAATTCCAGCCCGAACCTCTCCAGACTGTTTCTAAGTTGTTCACCAAGCTTAGCAAAGCAAGAATTTTCTCCAAGATTGACCTCAGTAAAGGTTATTATCAAATACCAGTCAAGGAGGAAATTAAACCTTTGTTAGCTTTCAGCACTAGTGAAGGACATTACACATTTAATGTAATGCCGTTCGGATTGCATAACGCACCAGGAGTGTTCACCAGGATGATGAGGAAGCTTCTAGAACCTTTGCAAAGTCTCCATATCCATAATTTCATGGATGACATATTAATTGCATCGGAGACCTACGACGAACATATTGCTATGTTCGCTATGCTCCTCAGGAGAATACAGGAAACTGGTCTCACAGCCAGACCTAGCAAATGTCTCATCGGATTTCAAAAGCTAGACTTCCTGGGGCATAATATTTCCCACGGCTGTAGTTGGCCTGTTCAGAAGAACGTGGAGAAGATAGTTGCAGCCAAAAGGCCCCGAACGAAGAAAGACATGCGTTCCTTCCTATCACTATGTGCATATTATCAGAATTACATCCAGAACTTCAACGGACTTACGGCACCTCTGACTGACCTCACAAAGAAAGGTTGTCATGATAAGGTCATTTGGGATCAAAAGTGCGAACACGCGTACAGCACCTTAAAAGGTAAGTTGTCGGCATATCCCATTCTGAGGTTACCTGACCTCAAGAAACCTTTCGTATTACGGGTTGACGCGTCAGGTCAGGGCATCGGGTCAACATTGCTTCAAGCCGAGGACAGTGACCCGAATATGCTATTTCCAGTTGCGTATGGCAGTCGGAAGTTAAATAAGGCTGAACGCAACTACAGTGTTGTTGAAAGAGAATGTCTCGCTCTGGTCCATGGCATCAGACGCCATCATGAGTTTTTGTATGGAACTTCTTTCACGGTGCAAACAGACCACGCTTTATTAGCTTTTCTTGGTACCAATAAGGAATTTAACGCAGGGATCATGCGTTGGGCCTTGTTGTTAAGTGTTTATTCCTTCAAAGTGGAATACATTCAAGGAAACCAGAATGTCGGAGCTGACTTCTTGAGTAGAATCTAGATTATGGAGGAAGAGGAGGAAGCTGAGCATACCAATGATCCAAAAGCTATCGATCAGGGCAGCTTCATTGTCATGAATGAAACATGAAAACGAGTTTCCATGTCTCAAAAGAGGGGATGATTGTGACGGACAACTCAGCTGTCCCTGAAAGTGTTGGATGATAGGACCCTCTCATAACATCAGTACCCCTGAATATTGGTGTAACTTTTCATCAACGGGGAATCCTCTCCACCTGGGCTCATTAACAATGCACAATAGAAACGCGGGCTCATTAGCAATGCAGTATTTCCACGTGAATTGTCAACACGTTGGATCATTAATATGTAGACTGCTATCTTCCGTGCATTTTAGAGATCGCATGGCCTTTAATGGGAGGTTCAATCACGCCCACTCCTGTTTCTAGAGCGATTATAAGCAAGCATTGCGCTACACCTTTTCGTTCGTGCCTGCCTTAAAGGCGTTGCCAGGATCAAACGTACTAGCGGCATGAGATCTAAGGGATCTCAGAACGGACGATGAAGTTTCCTGCTGCTAGATAACACAGCAGCGTGAACCAGAGTGGACGAAGCAAGCTTCTTGCAGACATTTCGCATCTCGGTGTTAACCACAGAACCGCTCGCAGTGGACACGAACGGGAAAGACGAAGCGAACGGAGATGCGGAAAACCAGGGGAGGTATCTCTCTTTAGTCTGGCGGTCAGAACCCCGAAAGTCTCCTGAGATCTAAAAAGGTGTCAAATTCTAACGAAACCCCCAATCTTTCATTCCAGTTAGATATATACAGACCTTTGAGAAATGCCATTTATCACTCGTTTGCTAGACATTACCAGAAGCACTAGCATAGTGAAATCTTGTTTGATTCCCTCTGGATTTTCAACTTATTGCAGTAAATTCTATTCTGTGCTAAACGGTATAATATATTTGTTTTAAAGTGATCAGTGGCTCTAGTTCATTCATCTTATTTCACTGGATTTTGTGATTAATTTAAGTTGAAAATTTAATGATATATCTATTATATTATTTCCAAAGATGATAGATACTTAAATGCTTAAAGTAACATTTAAAGACGCGAAGGAATTTATAACTAAATTGCATTGAGTTAAGTTCTATATATATATAGATATGTGTGTTTTAACTATTAAACTCGCGGGGAGTTCTTCTTGAATTTATATGATTAAAGACGCGAGTGTATAAATAGTTAACTGTAAATTTATCGCGCTGTAGAATGTTATTTGATTTTTCGGTATGATTACATGTTTTATCTTTCATATAGGGTGTATCACAACCTTTGCGATCCCAGCAAGAAAAACCTGGTATAGAGTCTCCCAGACTCAGTTCTTAAACCCCTCCAGAACTTGTTGAGACTGTTTTAAATTTTAATCTTTGAGGCGATCCTATGTTGGGGATTCCACTATCTAAATTATAAGAAAGAAAGGACACCCAAAGACAAATTTAACACATCATCAAGCAAATTAAGTTGTAACTGGAAGAAGAACAATTGCCAGAGCTTTTTATTAGTTTACTGCTACTGAGAGAGAGTACATATTTACCTGAACTGTGACTGCGCCTAGTTTTTTCTCACTGGATTTAAACCATACCGCACTGGTCAGTTGTTGTCATGTCGTTTAAGAAGTTTCACCACTAGCGGCGAAATCTAAGCAAACCACATCCCATTCTCACCTGTATCTAACTGTGACAGTGCCATCCCATAGACTCTTCTTATAGAATAAAACACAAGAACACTTAGACTTCACGTCCGGCGATAAGTGAGAATATTTGCTACCAGCCAACCTCGCTACATCTGGGGCTGGACATCGAAGTAACAGACACTTTCACATGTCAAGTGTTAATTGATGGTTTTTGTATAATTCTATGGAGTGCCTGATTCCAAGATCGGTAAGTCTGTGTGAGAGTTTGTGTGTTGGCCAGCACGAGCGCGCATGACTATATGAGTTTTATGTGCAACTATTTTAATTGCTGTACCTGGTAGACACTTTGTTATTTTATTCCTCGTATTGTTCACTTTATAAGTGGGATTTCTTAACTCCGTTATTTCCCCTTCCTAAACTGATTAGTAGAAGGAAAACCAGTTAAGGATAATAGGACTAGTTTCCTAATCCCTCTTTTCAGGATAGATTAATCCACTGTTGGGTTAACTTATCTATTTCTGTTAACTACCTGTCATTTGGACTGGGTTCCCTTTCATTTGTCTGTACAAGAGGGAAGGGCATATGGGATATCAATCTTCACCCCGCCCCCCCCATCTTGTCATTTGTATTTTATTTCTGTAAACTATGATTTTTGGCTTTCAAATGATTAATGTTGTGATTTGATTCTTAGTAATAAATAAACAGTATAAAACTTCTAGATATTGTGTTGGAAGGCCCAAGCCCACAATTACCCCATATCTGTTATATTCGTAGTTTGTATTCACGTGCGTCTGTGTGTTTGAAGCACCAAATCGGTGTGAGCGCAGGTGTGTGTCTGGAAACTGGCAAATAATTGTTTGACCAAGAAAGTTTGAGGAGAAGATTGAGAGGAACGATTGTCGTATAGAGTCTGTCCTTACTCTCCCCAGCACTCTGTGAATCAACTATTTACTTTCTAACCCTTATCTATCACAGAGCCTTCACCATCACTCTACACTCTAAACAGGACCACTAGTTCACAGAATTCTCTCAAATAAATTTACGACAGACAAGATAACTAATGTGGAACTGATGACAGGAACCAGACAAGTGCCAGTGGAACAAGAGATGAGAAGAAGACGCTGAAGATGAAACTTGGTAACTGCATCAAGCCAGTAGAAAGTGTTCTAAAGATTGAGCCAATCCAACTTTTTCACACACTGTAATATACTTTATTTGGTTTCCCCAGATAGCACGTTACCGTTGCAGAAACCGTACGAGTGCGCGATGATGGCCTCTGAATCGTGCCAGGACTATCTCCACATCTGGACTTTTGGTTTGGCAGGCCAGTGTTACCACTCCCTCAGCGGAATTAGGATAGGAAAGAACGGCTACAAGAAGTTCGCTTTACAGGTAGCTTTCATATAGACCTTAATGTCAAAGGGTTTGGGTCGTTCACATATAACGTGACGCAATAATGGGAGAAGGGTGAGTGGTCGAAATATAGTGACGAAGTGTGACGATTGATGGAGGGGGTTGAAAATGTGGCGTCACTAAAATGCGAGTGAGGATTGCTTTTTGCATAAATAACGTCTGAACAAAATAGATTTTGTAACATCTCCCTCCTAGTTTACTTTTGGTGCATAAGTTAACAATTCCCTGGTGGACGATTATAATCTTCAGTTTGGAAACTCGCGAACTTTTGTGCATTGACTCTAAAGTGTAATGAAAGTTTAACATAAGAAAGAACTGATGCGCTTACATTTAAACATTTTTTTATTGTTTAAATTTAAATTAAGCCAGAATTAGCGAACGTTTAATAAATTTAATAAATTTAGGAACATTTAACCGGCAAAACAATCTTTGCAAAAATCAGATTAATTAAACCTTATTTTACTAAAAAGAGTACTATTTTGTCTGAACTAGTGAACTAATTTAAACTCGAATACATTATTTTTTAAAAAGTATTTTTAAAAAAAATTGATGAAAGAAAAGGAAGGTAAAGAGATTTCAGACGAAACACAAGAAGCAGGTTTGTGTTTTTGTGACGAAATGTGACAAGATTGAGAGGGTGGTTAGAAATGGCGAATATTGCAAAAAGTAATATGTGAACGAAAAAGCTACAGACTTCATAAACAGGTGCTTGCGTAGAATAGAAGGATTGAAATGGTATGACAAAGTCACAAATGTGGAACTAATGACAAGTATCATACTGGTGTCAGTGGAACAAGCGTTGAAAAAAAGGCGTTGGCGATGGACAGGTTACACATTGAGGAAACCTGTTGATAGCATTACCAGACAGTCCTTGATCTGGAATCCCCAGTGAAAGAGAGGCAGAGGTAGACCAAAAAAACACACGGAGAAGAGAACTGGAAACAGAGGTGAAAATGATGAGAAAAACATAGAAAGAACCTAAGCGGATGGCACGGGACAGGAAGACTTGGCATGTGTTTGTTAAAGGCCAATGCTCCTTGGGGAGCTAAAGGGTATTGATTGAATTTATGGACGATCCCATTCATGAGAATGTTTTGAGCATAAACGTGTTTTTGTACAGTATTTGTTTAATGCGGTCTAAGGTCTGAAGGTAATATTTAAGACCTTTAATTTTTAAACGATAGTGTTTAACTGTAAATTTGACAGCAGCAAGCAAATAGAGAAAATCCAGGCCTGTGAATAATAAGTAATACATATAAATTGGTAAAAGGCAGCTACGTTTAAGAAAATACAGAAGAAGACAATTAGAAAATAGAAAATTAACAGTAGTATAACAGGCTTACCAGGGACTATCCGAACCGAGCCATCGTCTTGCAAATGGAGTAAGTCGTGACTAAATAGTACTTGCTTCAGAAATACCCTTTTTTGTTGCAACATTGAATGAAAAAATATGATTTAAGATAATTTAATTGCTTTGATTCATATTCCAGTAAATAACATATTAGACATCTAAATGTTTCGCACTCGTTAGAAATAAAGAACTAGAAAAACTAGAGGTCTTGAACTCAGGAACTTCCGTGCGACAACGCCGCCTAGCTATGCAAGCGAATCACACTATCCTCCCCGCCATCCAGGCATAAAAAAATGATGCTTCAATGACGGGTCATTACTGCGACCCACAACACATAACACCGGAAATTTACCATGAGCAGTCCAGCCTATTAATGACGCAATCACTTCTGTTGTTCCACTATTATACAGTATAGGTCAGATTACACAAGACATAGACCTTAATACTAGGTCTAGTAAATGGTAGAAGACTAAGAACAGTAAGTACAGGACAGAGGGTAGGTTTTGGTATTGTATAAACATTTATAACACATAAGGAAACCCGAGGTCTGTAAACAGTAAATAAATATTAGACAAACATAAAGGTATGTTTTCAAGCACTCGTAAGAAATAAAG
Organism: Oreohelix idahoensis; assembly: GCA_024509875.1. Taxonomy (NCBI): domain Eukaryota; kingdom Metazoa; phylum Mollusca; class Gastropoda; order Stylommatophora; family Oreohelicidae; genus Oreohelix; species Oreohelix idahoensis. The sequence goes on from JAMPIV010020400.1 coordinate 88,004, forward strand.
AAGTAGAAAACTAGACAACAGAAAAACAACAGACGTGAGAGGCTTACCCATAACTCGAACCCAGGACCTTCCGTGCGACAACCCCGCCTAGCTATGCAAGCGAATCACAATATCCACCCCGCCATCCAGGCTTCACCAAAAAATGATTCTTCGATGACGGGTCATTAGTGCGACCCGCAACACATAACACCGGAAATTTACCATGGGCAGTACTTACTGTTCTTAGTCTTCTATCATTTACTAGACACAGTATTAAGGTCTTTTTCTTGTGTGGTCTGACCTATACTGTGTAATAGGGGAAGAACAGAAGTGATTGCATCATTAATAGGTTGGACTGCTCATGATAAATTTCCGGTGATGCCAGTACTACAGGTTTTACAGGTTCTCCTAAGAAAACATATCTACATTCCAGTATCAACGGATTAAAGGGTCATCAATCACAGCTACTTTTATCTCTCCTTCCACATAGCGAAATTTCACATTGATTCTTGCTATGAAAAGTCATGGTTACTGCTCCTTTGGTTGGTCCTCTTATCTTCACTGTTTCTGTGGTGATTTGGTCAGGGTTTACCAGGGTATAACTCACGTCTGAATTGAAATCGAGACCTGTGTCGTATAAGCATGTGACTTGAGTGCCGTTCACGGTCACCAGTTCACTTACAGGGGAATGACGGAGGCTATTCTGACTCACTATCAGTTCTTCATGTCCCTATTCCCTGTTGCCAGACATGCAGTGTGTACGAGGAATATTTTTCGTCCTACAGTCCAAAGTATTGAGATTACTTGTTTTGCAAGTTTTGTACCGCTTATTTTATAAAAGGTTTCTTTTCATGAGTTAGAAGATTTATTTCTCTTTGTTCGTAACGTGGCGTGGTTTTGAAATGCCGGTCCTGAGTTGACCCATTATCTTCATACTTGGTAAGATTCTGTGACTTTTCAAATCCTTCTGTCGTCTATTCTTGGTTCCTTGCACTTCTGCTTGAGCGGCTTGCAATCTCTCAGCACGTTTGACCATGTCTTCCAACAATTCGTGCTTCAAGGCCTCGTAATCTTCCTGTTCTTCCTTAGGTAGTTTGAGGAATACTTCATATGCAATTCCTCTCAAACCTTGTGATAACTTCACACTCCATTTCTTCTTTTCTAAGCCATATGTAACAGCAAGTCTTTCGAACCTATCCAGATAAGCGTCAATGAAATCGTCCTTTTCTATAAAAGCATTAAAATGAAATCCCATTGCTCCACATGGAGTACTTTGATTAGAGCTGTTGTATGAGTGAGGTGAGCTGCTCACAGTGGTGCTTGCAGCTGCCTGGATTTCTAGCTGTCTTAACCTCAACTCATGCTCTCTCTCTCTGCTTGAATCCTCCTGTCCTCTCTTTCAGCGTCAGCTTGTATCCTCTCAGCTTCCATTCTTCGTTCCTCTGCTTCCATTTTCTTGGCTTCCCTTTCAGCTTCCAATTCTAGTTTCTTGTCTTCTCTCTCAGCTTCTAATTTCTTGGCTTCTCTCTCACCTTCCAATTTCTTGTCTTCTGTCTAAGCTTCTAATTTCTTGGCTTCTAATTCCAATCTATTTGTCTCTCGCTCCAAATACTTATCACTTTCAGTCGTAACATATTGGATCAGAGCACGGCCACTTCGGCCTAACTCCTTTCCAATCTGTACCGTAGCAGACGTAAACTTCATCAAGTAAGCCATCGTTAAATTCTAAGTTGAGTAGGGTAAGTAGTTTTACTCAAACCAACTTAATTATAAATTAACTTATTTAAATTAATTTAAGTTAATAAATGAACCAATGTCTCAATTTAGGCGAGTGTCTTATTTGCTAATACACAACAGTACTACACACAAACTTTTTTATCTCTAAAACATTTCAGAAATAATTATTTAGAACACATTTTCAAAGACAGAAAATAGAGTTTTGGCTCAGGAATATCAATGATATCCCGGCGATCGAGCGCCCCCCCCCCTCGTTCCGTGTGACGAGATGGTAAATATATGTGTATCTAGATGATACCAGGTGATAGTGCCACACAGGAATTCTGGACTAAAAGAAATACTCCCGTCTCAGAAAAGAGCACTGGTGTATAGATGGCACAGGTTATAGTCAGGCTGTATAGTACTCTTGTCCAAATAGTGTTGTAGCAGATCAAGAGCCTATCGTGCCCTCTCGTTCAGATTACCCTGTGCTTAAACAGTAAGGTAATTCTAATTTTAAAATTCAAAAATTGAACAAAAAGTAATTTACAAAGTCCCAAGGTACAATTAATGAATCAATTTGTTTATAGTAATTTCTTTTCTTCTTGTCTTCAGAATGAATAAGAATGATTTTTATGTGATATTATATTACACAATAATTCACAGTTTCCAATTATATTTATACTAAAAAAGTGTCACTGGAATGACAGATTTCCTGGAAACTGTTCTGTGATTCTATAAAGTTTCTTCATTCACAACTCGCACTTACATTGCAACAATAGTTCATGTGGTGTTGAACTTATCTTTAAATTCTCTTGGGCTGCTAGACGGCAATGTCCCAGACCAGAGTTGATAGGGTTTACACACGATGATGAAACTCTTCACTGGTGTTCCTCAAATACTAGAGTTAATAGTCGATATGAGTGGTCCAACAGCAGTGCCCCATGACAATTATGCAGGATAACACTAGGAGTTCCCACTTCTGAGTTCCTTGATGTAGATCTAGTTTGATCTTATGACATGAATCGAACCTGCAACAATACAGAGCCCGTGGATAACATCTTCTTATGATATACAAAAGTCTACTGTGGTGGGTGTGAGTGTCTCTGATGATGCATGTGTTTGAATGTACACATGTGATTGTTACAGAACAGTTTGAACGGTGTCTACTGTGTAATTCCAGAACAAATTACATAATTGATAAGGCGTCATTTGTTGGTCTCCACGTTGATAAATGCTATTTTAGTGATATAGCTCGTCCAGTCACAATGTTCTTTAAATGGGTCAGGTTACCGACTGTTGGGGCCCTGACAAGGTGTACTGTTAGATGCGTATATTCTGATGGAATGAGTGAGTGTAAACATCAATAATGAAGACGCGAATGGGTGACAGTTCTACAGATACACAGGACACCCACTCCAATCACATGTAGAAGTCAAGGATGGCTGGAACTACTGTGGTCGTTTCATACTGTTTAATTGGACGCACACACTTGGACAGTACGAGTATAGTTACAGGAAAGCAGGTCGACATACATCATCATACAGTTGATCAATGGTCTACAATCTTAAGTTGTCATTCATGTTGAAAAACATTACAATGGAACGTCCGTAGACAAGCACTTAGATTTCCACTGTTTATAAATATAATCATCAGACCTTACTGACTTATCATGCCAGTTGATAAATAATGTTCAAGCATGACTCCTAGACAGAACCTCTTTTCTAGCGAAAATCCCTTTAGGTAAATTTCAGCAAATATTTCTGGAGACAATGTTAACCCACTAGTATTGGGTTTTCTTTATAACTGTGATCTCTTAATCATCACCTGATAATAAGGGGCATCCCTGTTCTCTGATCGATGATCGACAAAAAATATTGGATCCAAAATGGCTTCTGGATCCCTTGAGCATCGCTCACTATACAGATGCATAGTAAAGCTTCAATATAAGCTTTGTTCATGAACACAAATGTTTCTACAAGAATCAGCATATTCTTTCATCATAACTGCTGCATACAATCATATTCAGTGCTGCTAGGTAATATGTCATCCCGACATATTGCTATAGATAATCATCAGGTAGGCGTCTGCCCATCTAAGCCTAGGAAGAAAGAGTTCAGCAAAAAGTTCTTTTACCTTGGCATGGGAAATACACTAGCAGAACACATACGCCCTCTCCTGGCGTTACAGAATAAACACTGGGGAACTCACAGGCTTAATAATCATATCAGAAACTCTCTTCTTCCCCATAATAGATCATAGATATCAACAAACTTCGGACTCGTCTCCGACATGGCATTCACCAGGCTTCATCATCACGGAAGACACCCCTCGTCTTCGACATGCGCAGAAAACTGCCTGACCCCAAAGTTCAGTACAAGGAAAAATAGTCCCACTTAGACATACAAAGATATCACGATATAAGACCGTATCGTCTTAAATAGTTAGGAAGTAAACATAGACTCGGACCATAAACATTCCTGCATAAACCTAAGCAAGAACAATCTGTTTCTGGCCCAACAAGGAACAAACGAACAAAATCTGGATTCATACGCCAAGTTCGATATTTAGGGGAGATAACCCATATAACAAAAGTATTAATCAATCATGGGTGATATATCTTTGGCCAGGAAAGCATCCTGATTCTAAAAACAAATACTTTCCCTCAGACAAATAAATATTATAATAACTACATGCATTGCCAGACTACCGCAACCCCCGGGAAAAAAAATGAAATTTTTTTTTTCATCTGAGAGCAACCTACAATAGGCTCACAACGCACGAATAATGCGCAGATGACTAATAACAGCAATTAATAATGTCAAATTAAGGTAAAGTCGAAGCATAGATTGACTTGTGACAATATATCTCAACATCTCAGAGAAAGCATTTCTCTTAAGTATACATATTTCCAGGGAGGTGCCACCAACGTATACCCCAATGCTGGCAATGACACAATGCATATAACAATTTCATATTACAATTTCATATTTAAGCACCATAAGTACATGACTGACAAAGAAGAAAAATCATCAAAGAATAGCGGTGAATATATATCAATGAACGTAGTGATAATAGTGATACAATCACTATATTACAAATTACAATGTGTATCAATCGTGATATAGAAAGGAACTATTATAGACTTAGATGTGTTAAGAAGTCCAAGACCTAACATTTAGGTGGAATCATGTGGGCATCTAGACAAGATGTCTGCCATCACATTATCTGATCCACGGATAGCTCGAACCGAGAAATGAAAAGGTTGAAGAGCAATTGCATATCGAGTAGACCTCGAGCTCTTCAAATTCTTACTCTGTATAGCCGTAAGAGCTTTCTGGTCGGTTTCTACTATGAAATGTGCGCCTAGAAGGAATCTTTGTAGTTTGAGAATTGACCAGACCATAGCCAATAGTTCACGGTCTAAAACCGAGTAATTCCTTTCTGCAGCATTCAGTTTTCTCGAGATATACATTACAGGATGCAGAGTTCCAGAGTACTCTTGCATTAGTGCCGCTCCAATCCCAGTGGATGAAGCGTCACTACGAAGAATAAATGTCTTATCTGTAGTAGGTAACACTAAAATAGGTGGTGTTGAAAACATAGTTTTGATCTTATCCAAAAAGGATTGGCATTCCTGTGACCAGTGGACCATATTAGGCGACCCTTTCTTTAGTAGTGTAGAAAGAGGCGCCATGATAGAGGATAGATTCGGAATGAATCTTCCATGAAATTGAATAAGACCTAAGAGACTTCGCACTTGCTTTTTAGTATTAGGAATAGAGATGTTAAGTATCTTAGTTATATTATGGTCCTCTGTCTTTAGGAAACCATGACCGACTCGATGGCCTTGGAAAGAAATTTTGCTAAAATCAATGCAGGCTTTAGAGGGTGTCGCTGTCAGGATGTACTCGCGTAGAGTAGATAGTAATTCAACTAACCCCGAATAGTGATCTTCCCAAGTATCGCTGAAAAGACAGATGTCGTCTAGGTACGCAATGACATCTGACCGATAAGATAGGATTCGGCGCATCATGCGTACGAATGTAGCTGGTGCGTTCATAAGGCCGAAAGGCATGAAATTCCATTGAAAAAGGCCTCTAGGTGTAGAAAAAGCCGTAATTGGTTTGGCGCGTTCAGATAAAGGAACTTGCCAATATCCTTTAGACAAGTCAAGTTTAGTGAAAAAATGAGATTTAGAAAGCCTAGTAAGTAGCTCTTCTAGTAAAGGCATAGGTTCAGCATCGAACTTCGTAACTTGATTCAATTTGCGATAGTCAACGCAAAGACGTATGTTATTGTCTTTTTTCCGAACAATAACCATCGGAGAAGAATATGCAGAAGTGGATGGTTCAATTATTTTTAAATCTATCATCTAATCCAACTCCTTCTCAACCTGTGCTCGAAAATGTATAGGAATAGGATAAGGTCTGACTCTAATAGGATTATGGTCAGTTAGAATAATGTCATGTTCAATGACATGAGTTTGTCCAGGAATGTCAGTAAGGACATCCTGAAATGTTTGTAACATAACATAACCGAAACTTGTCGCTGTTCTCCTAGAGATAAATCAGGAGAAACAGTAACATTTTTCCAGGATTCACTAGAATGAAGTGGAATCATCGGAAGCGGAAGATTAACATCCGAAAAAACTTGTTTCCTCATCCTGTATTACGGACAGTGATGAGTAATGACCATGTTGGACTGGAGAATCGTCCGTTGCCTGGAAAATAGACTGTAAATAATCAGGACGTTCATGGAATTCCGTAAGCATATTGATGTGGAAGGTTTTATGCTTTCCATCAATATCGACAATGTAGTCAACATCGGAAATTTTCGAGATTATATCGTACGGACCTTTCCAAGAAATAAGAAGTCTGTTTTCCCTACAAGGTAGCAAAACAAATGCTTTGTCACCAGGACAAAGTTGTCGTAAGGTTCTTTTCTTATTGGCAAATTGTCTTGCCTTCTGTTTAGCAAATTCAGAAGAAGAAGTTGCCAATTTGCATGCTTCGATAATCTTTTGTCTCAGCGCGATGACATATTCGTAAGAAGATTTTGTGTCATCGGTAATATTATCAGCGATTATGAGATCATGAAGCAAAGACATAGGGCCACGCGGTCGCTCGCCAAAGACAAGTTCAAAGGGAGAAAATCCTGTATGTTCATTGGGGACCTCTCTGTAAGCGAAGAGGGCCGCAGGTAAAACCCTGTCCCAATCTTGAGGTTGATCCTCAGTTATCTTCCCTAATAAGTCTTTGAGTGTTCTATTTAGCCGTTCGACCATCCCATTGGACATAGGATGATAGATACTACTCAAAGATCTCTCTATCTGCAGAGTAGACATTACTTGAGATACCATATCCGATATTAGTTGGGTGCCATTGTCTGATAATATTTCTCCGGGGAATCCCAGACGAGAAAATATGAGCCAGAGAGCATCTGCAATATCAGCAGTAGTAATGCTCTTCAGAGGAATAGCCTCTGGCCAACGTGTGCACATATCAACACACGTCAAGATAAACTGATGTCCTCTAGCAGATTTGATCTTAAATGGACCAATGATGTCTATCGCCATTTTCTGAAATGGTCGAATAGGGATGTCTGCAGCCTGAATAGGTGCAGCATGGCGTGGACCTTTGGATTTCACTTCTTGACATACCTTACAAGATCGACAATAAATACGTATGTCCTTGTTCACAAAAGGCCAAAAGAAAGCCGCAAGAACTCTAGACTTCGTACAGGAAAAACCCATATGTCCAGCACACTGAGAGTCGTGAGCGTGCTGCAAAATTTTAACTCTCAAATTCTTGGGTACAAGAATCTGAGAATGACTTGACTTAGTGGAGTCTTGAACCATACGTACAAGTACGCCATTCTTCATTGTAATCCAAGATTTACGATTTGTATCTTTATTCGGACCACCTTTTGTTGCAAAAGTGAAGAATTTCTTTAGAGTCGGATCATCTTCTTGCTGTTTTATAAACGCGTCACGAGAAATTACCAAGGGATCATCTTGGTTATGCACTTCATTATCTTCAGTAGATGAAGTTTGAGGCATATTAAGAGCTTGAGCTCTAGTGACTACAGCATTAGCAGCTTGCATATTTTGTTTTTCCCAAACGGAAATTTGTTGTGGAGTGCATTCTTTGACTCCGTGAATACGACCGATGATAAGATCAGCGATCGGATTCGGCAGAAGACATGCGTGTACATCTCCAGTAAAGAAAGGAGTAGCAATCCTAATGATAGCAGTAGAATATTTCTCTAAGGTGCCGCCAAATGTTACACATTTGACTACTTTTCCTGTGGCACGAGAAGGATCTACGAGTGACTGCCTAACACCAATTGTGGTGCACCCAGAATCAAAAAGAACTGAGACTGGATTGTCGTTTACTAAACCTTAGTGTAAGACAAGAGAACCTCTTCCATCATGCGCTACTGACGCAGGAAGAGCGGGAAGAGGATGGCCGCAACTTAAAGTGGACACCGTAGTTGGTTCAAATAATGTTTTGCATTGGGGGCACTGAGATGCTCTCCCAAAATCAAAAGCGGAACATGCCATATTATTAGCGTCATTATTATCTTTAGTCTGTTTATAGGCTTCATGTGACTCTTGCTGTGCAGAGTTTGCCTGATAATGTGATTTATGTTTTTTGTATTGTGATCTACCTCGATTATTATTGCCTCTATAATGATTATTGTATCCTCTATTGTAACCCCTATTTGGGTTTGAGTCATAGTTCTCATGGTTACCATTATCATATTCATTATAATGAGTATCTCTGTAATTATGGTCTTGTTGTCTCCATGATGGATAACTTGTATAGTTTCTATAATGACTTCCTCTGCGGAAATTCCTGTAATTGTGACCACCCCTGTATCGAGGGCTGTCGGCTCGTCTCCAGTTCTTTGCAGAAGAGCCCTGAAATGATTGGTTACCTTGGTTTTGATAACTATTATGGTTACCCTTTTTATCATACCTGTTTTGTGGTCCCTGAAATTTGTGTGAATAATTAGGGTTGTATGGTGTTGCCGAAGCAATGGCATGCCTTCTTTAACCTTAGCATTGCTAAAAGCTACGTCCGGATGTGCCGTGACGTATTGGGTACAATATTCTTCCATTTCTTTTAGTGTCTTGGGTTTACGCTCATGTAGGAATTCAAGGAATGGTTTATTTACACTTGACATAATCTTGTCTCTGAGCAACAAGTCCATAAGGGCTTCATATGTCTTTTCTGTTTTGGACAGCTCAATCCAACGATTAAATGTAAGACGTGTCCTTGCAATGAATTCTGAGAATTCTACCCCTGATTCCGGTACCATTTTCTTAAACAAAAGACGGTAACCTTCCTCTGTTAATTGATATTTTTTCAATAAAGCTGCCCTAATAACATCATAATTATCCTTGTCAATCTCTTCAACCAAACTTAAACTAGTCAGAGAGTCACCTTTCAAATTTTCTGATAACTGGTTAGCATATTGTGATTTATCCACATTATGAGCTCGACAAGAGCGTTCAAATCTATCCAGCCAGAATGTTATGTCATCACTGGAAGGATTGAACGCTGGTATCTTGTCCTTGTAAGTAAAGGGTTTACCATTATTACCAGTTAACTGATTAGCAATACCCATATTTGTCAATTTTAATTTTTCTAACTCAAATGCTAACAGTTTTTCTTCATGTTCCCTTTTTGCTTTTCTCTCCTCGGGGCTTCAGCTTCTCTGTCTAATCTCTTTTGTTCAGCCTCAGCTTCTCTGTCTAATCTCTTTTGTTCTTTTTCCATTTCCATCTGGATTCTCTTTTCCTCTACCTGCATCTGCAATGTCCTTTGTTCAGCTTTCATTCCATTTTTTTCTCCTCAGCTTTTAGTTTTTTCTCTTCAGCCTCAGCTTTTTGTTTTTTCTCTTCATCCTTCTGTGCTTTGGCATAACGAGAGAGTGCAAACTCTTTTAACTCCTCAGGAGTCATCCCAAGGGCTCTCCCTTGCTCAATGAAGTAGTCTAAAGTTGCCATACTATTTAATAATATGTGGCTATTATCACTGAAATAACAAATTTATTTCAACCAAACAGGAGCAAGTTTTTAACCAAAACTTGTATAATCAGCTCTCTATATCCCAATCTCTGTGGGCAACAAGCCTTTAAATAAGGTCTTGTATAATCAACTGTATACCTCTAATAATAGCAATTAACCATCAGTTGATTCTTTACCATAAGTTCACTACACAATTAGTAGTGTATGATCAAATATATTTTATATGACGTATGTCAATCAAGAACACACACAAAGGACAATCAAGGAGGACAACCAAGAAGGACAATACGAAAACATTCGCAGAAATCAAATAAGTTAAATCGAAAAACAGAAGAAAATAATCACAGAACCTGTGATGATAACTGCGCCGTAATAAACAAAACAAATAACGCCACAGTGTATAAATATAAAATTGTATAGAACTGAATGATAGGAGAGGGTAGACCTACAAATATACAAACAAATCAAAACAAAACTAAAGAACAGAAAAAATATTACAAAAACAACGAAGAAAAACGCGTCTTCACAATTAACAGAAATAGCAACAAATTGTCGCTAGCAAATTTTCAATTAAGAGAATTCGCACCTATAGACCACTAATATAAGCCCTATGCTACTTGGGAAATCTTATATTAGTCACCTCACCAACCGCCCACAGAAATATACACAAATATCCCATATAAACATGTAAACATAAATACATATAGCATAAATACATATGTAATATAATGCAATGTGTTGCAGAGAGAAGACTCAGATATACAATATAATGGTACAGTTCAATCAAAATTAACTGCCACTTTAATAAATTAATACTGGCCTAAACTATTAAAGTTCAACACTAGATAATAATGTAGAGAAGATCCACCGTTGAAGGGAACTGCAACAACGACAATAGATAGTGGTCTCCAAAGTATTCTGTTATGTAGCAATGTCTGTTTAATATAAACAATGTATGTACTTTCCGCGCTGTTCTGTGTAGGAATGTCTGCACAACGTAGATGTCAATAAGCGCTGACCTAGTTACTGCATACGCTGACAGGACAGGTCATGCTGACATCGACTGTAGAGTTGTACTGCTAGTGTGTCGTATGAGGCGTCAGGGAACCATCAGTAGTCGATTTCCAAATCAGTCCTCTGCGAAGGTTAGACCCAGGAATCTGGCCACCAGTGTAACAATCCCAAATTTCGTTAGTGTACCGCAAACCAACAATCAGTGGCGTTAATGATGGGTGTTGTAAGTAGGTGAAGACTGGCCGTGTGATGGAAAATAAAGGCCAACTCGACCGATGCAGGGTTGTGTAAACATGGAGTGAGAGTGCAAGGTACGCGAATGATGGAATGTTCTGTAGAGTTGACAAATGGACTTGACACACACTCACTCAGCTGGAAGTCAATGACATAGACGACTGTGGACGTTTCTATGGTTTAATAAGGACGCACACTCGGACATCACGATTACAGTCACAGTACAGGTTGGCAAAATATCATCATATATTTGACAAATGGGTGGCAACATCAGCTGTATATTCATGTAGCATATAAATACAATAGGGCGATAGTAGGCAAGCACTCAATGTTCTGGTGGTCTATCGCCACATGCTTCCACTGACTAATCGCGTCAGTAAAGGTAAATACATCATCACAATGCCTGACTAATCGCGTCAGTAAAGGTAAATACATCATCACAATGGTTCACTGTCAGAACCTTCTTTTGGCTAAGTTTCATAAGCCGTAAGTTTATCAAAACTTGATAGTACCAATGTGAGACCACAATAGTGGGTTTTCATAATATGTAGATCTCTGTACCATTGTCCGATAATAAGACCTTTTTTCTGTTCTCCGACAATGATCCGTTTACAATGACGGGAATTCAAAATGGCTTTCCTCCTTGAGCTTCGCTCACCCAGGATGATAAATGATAATCAGAATTAATTCATAATTCGAGCATAAATGTTCTCATAGGGCTTCCATACATTCTGTTATCAACAAGGCTGCTTCATCCAGTAATCCAGTGCTGCTGGATTACACGTCATCTTCATCTGCATTCAAACAATTCTAATGTGCGATAATACATCTGCCATCTTGGCCTAGCCAAAAAGTTCAGCAAAAGGGTCTGGTTTTACCTTGATTTAGGAATAAACACAATAGCGAATAACGCACGCCATTCCTTGGCGTTAACAAAGAACATTAGGAGAATCTCTGATCATACAATTATGCAGAGACACCATCTCCTTCCTAGAATCATTCACAGAGATCATTCTACAACGTTTCTAAACGACCGGTCCAAAAAAACAGCCATGACATGACAGCCTTCTTCGTCGACACCCTAAATCGACGCATGCGCAGAAAAATCCTTTTGACTATATTCAAGTGGGGCGACTACATATTTACTTTCACGCGAAGCAAAAAATGAGTATTCGCCCTTTGACTAGAGATTATCACCAAATATTTCCAAACATAACAAGTATACAAACAAATAAATATCTTCCTATATATATATATATATATATATATATATATATATATATTATATATATATATATATATATATATATATTTATTTATATATATGGCCATATATATATATATATAAATATATATATATATATATATATATATATAATATATACTATATAATATATATATATATATATATATATAATATATATATATATATCTATATTCATTGCCACCAGTAATCTGTTGGTAACATTCACCAGAATTTGGTGTGAGATTTTACTTGGTTTAACTGGTATGTTTTGGCCATCTGTACTTTACCTTCCCCACGGTTTTTCGTCGTGCTCATCTTCTATACCAGCTGTCCTTTCCATCCTTATCTCTTTTTATTTAGCAGAAGTGTAGCTTTGTTTCCATATACAGTTGTTGCAACTCTGTTCAGCTTTCGATTCGCTATCCTTTGCAAAAGTGAACTTTAGCGCTATTTACTTACAACTTGACACACTTAATTGCTATTATCTCAGAAATTACAACACGCGTTACACTTTCTAATATATCCACATATAGTTTGTTCCTCCTTGAACAAAAGGATTAAGTAGAATTTCAATATGTCCATCAGTTTTGTTATACTTCCACTGAAACGATGCAGTCCTAACACAAATGCTTTCGCTGCCATATTTCCAGTGTAAGTTAGGCATCGCATTGTCGGCGAGCCTGCAGAAAATGCGCGAATCTGATTGGACGCTATTTCAGAAACACTACTAGGCCATTCCACGGTATGTTTCATTCTTCGACAAAGAGTTCGTCGTGTCACGTGCTACAAGACATTTTATCTATCTATGTTACTAATTGTGGTGGGTTTAGATGTTACAGATGTTACGTATGTGAAATATTAGTATTTGTCTACAGAGTGAGGTCCAGCTATGTAGGTCCCTGAGTAAAATGATGGAAAAATGATGTACTTCAGAGTACCTAACGGCTAGCACCCAGTGATCTCACTCTGCGAATATTTTAACCTATTTATTTTATATGGTTAGTGTCTAGGGGAATGAATGTATGATGAAATGTTGATAAAATACACACAACTGTATACCAAGATAAGAAACTCAAGTAACACAGTGGTTAAATTTTTCTTTGAAATTAAATCTTTTTTTACAATTTTATTCTCCTGAACCTCAAATTCTTTTGGAACAGGAGTAAAATTCAAAAGTAATAAATGTAGTTTTATATATATATATATATATATTTAAATAAATAGGAAGGACTCCTTGTCCTAAATAAATGTTAATAAACAAATTCCTATACTGTATCCCTTTCTGATGAATTGGTGTCTTAAACTATATCACTATTTTGAGAGACTGATGTCTTCATCATGTCACTATGATGTTTTATTGAAAATAAGTGTGGAGAATAACTTAGAATAAAATGTCATTAGCCCACAACAGAGGGCTTAACTTGTATTTCTGATGACACTGGAGGTCTTGTTGTGAATACTGCTCACTCTTCTACACAAGAGGGTCTCCTTTGAGTAAGTAGATAACTGGCTGTAAATACTGCCCACTCTTCTACACAAGAGGGTCTCCTTTGAGTAAGCAGATAACTGGCTATAAACACTGCCCACTCTTCTACACAAGAGGGTCTCCTTTGAGTAATTGGTAAATAAACCCTGCAACAAAAGGTACCTTCCTAAGTACTCCTTATATGTATATCTCCACATTTAACAAATATCACATCATCAACAAACATGCCAAGTGATCAGCTACCCTTGCCAATCCATAGCTTCAGTCTCTACTTTTAAGTGACTTCATCACACTCAGTGGGTACCTGCACTTCCCCACATAGCTTCAACGCCTCTATCACTAATCTTCTTTTTCGTCCCTCTCTTCAGTTTGGGATACAATCATCTCTGATTTATTTTCTTATTTGTGTGACATCCTATACTTTGTCCAAAAGTTTTTGGAACACTGTAATCTGCAGAAGACTGCCAGTAGCTTTCTGGTCTTATAATTTAATTCAATGTTATAGCAATAATCAAATACAATTTTTCTTTTGACTGCTTCCCAAATCTGCCGTAGGCATATCTTTGCTTCATAGGCTGTCATAAGTTTCCAAAATGGCTAAGTCGTACTACATAAGATTTTAGTTGGGCCCCCTATCTGGTTAGCCTCTACATAATCATTAATAAATCCTTTCTTACCGCAATCAATGAAATAATGCACAAGGAATAGATTGACTAGCAATCATTGGCCCAAATGTAGATTGCCGTCGTGTCCAGACTGCAGACATTTCTTTCAATTCTACACTTCTGTTGCCAAACTTTCACTTGGTAAAATTTATTAGCAAATTATTAATCTCTTTAGCCAATGGAAACTGCGCGTTCAAAATTGACTATCTTTTTTGAAAAACCCTACCTTTTGTGTTATCAATACGTTTGCTTGTCTGATCCTTCTATTACTATGTAAAAATACGGTTCGCGTGGCTAACAAGTCTGCAGTTTCTACCTCTCCTTTGCTAACCCTTGGTTTATCCAATCTAATCGAGTCAATAATATTTGACTGCAGCGGACACTTTTCAAAACTGAACCATTGTTGCGTTATCCGTTCGTCTGCCTGTCTGTCTCAATTCTACGATATCTGGGTTATTTATGGAGCAATTTTAATTATTAAAACTGATTATTAAACTGCTTGTTTGCATCTATCATTCTATCTAAGATTTATTCTCTTCTTTATCATCGTTTACACTTTTGTACTGTTTCCTTTTTATTATCATGGGCTCTTTTCACTGTGCTAACATATCAGGGAAAGAAAGGTTTTAAGTCCCGATAAGTTATTATATGGTATTATACTAAACAACAGTACACTAGTGTTAAAGTATCTCTTTTATTTACTCTCTTTCTTTTTTATGAAGAAATAAATATTATTCTAAGTCTTTTCCATTCCTCCCCTTTTCTCTCTCTCTCGCACCACGCGTTGATTTGAATTTATGCCCCGCTTTTTAGTCTTTCGTCAGAAACATTTTGGACGGAGTTGGCGGGGTATAGATTTTTTTTCTTTTCAAACCACCACCGTTTTCCCATCTCTCTAAGCACGCGATAGTCGTCTGTCAAGCTTCAGTCAGAAGAAAAAAAGTGAGAGGGTGCGGGCGGGTTAAGATTTCTTTCAAATACTCCATTGCTGGGGGAACTTAGATACAATACAAGTGGCGTAGTTATTTATAGATTTTGGACAGTAGTTTTTGTTTTCTTTTCTTTTATTCCCATACTCCTTCACTCTTCGATGCCTTGGCCGCTTGCCAAGTCATTCTAACGTTACTTTTAAAATTTAGGGTGGAGCTACCAAAAAGCTTGTACTTTAGGGAAGGGGGGGGGGATCATTAGCAAATCGTCAATACTTTCAAATCCAGCGCGGATCGACAAAAAGTGGTGGCGTTGCCCTATTCAAATAGTGTCCAATTTAAAAATGACCATAGTAGCAGAAACACTTGTCGGATGGGGGGACCTCTTCTGATGATCAGATTGCTTCCTGTTGTATCGCTCTGTAAAGAGTTTCCTATCATAATATCTTTTACATAATTTGAGGAGGGGAGTTCAAACTGACTTTATCACACTAATGAATTTTAAATTAAGAAAAGCGGAATTCTGGCTCGTAATTTATACATTACATATGCATTAAATGATGCATAAACACACATTTACATACCTAGGATGCATAGTAACACCAAACGGCGGAACAAGTAAAGACATCAACAACAGAATAAATAAAGCGAGACAGCCTTTGCCAGTCTAAACAACATCTGGAATTCCTATCAGTACAACACAAACACAACATTAAGATTATATAAGAGCTGTGTACTTTCTATGCTTTTGTAAGGCGGAATGCTGGAGAGTAACAGAGAAGGAAATGTCGAAATTGTCCTCTTTCCACACATCTGCCTAAGGAACATTCTCCGAATCTTATGGCCGAATACCATCACCAACCAAGATATGCTTACTCGGAGTAACCAAGTGGACCTGCACACCATCATAGCTGGAAGACGCTGAGGTTGGGTTTGCCACTACTCAGAAGAGATCCTGATGCCATCTCATGAACAGCTATGCTATTGACCCCTCTAGTAAAGCGAAAGAAAGGCCGACCAAAAAGAGCTTGGCGGAGAACTGTGGAGACCGAGATACAAAGAATGAACCAGAGCTGGGGCACTGCACAAAGGATGGCAGCCGACAGAGCAAAGTGGAAGCAGTTTGTTGCTGCTCTGCAAGACGTCACCATGCGTGATGGCCACTGACTGCTTTTACAGTCGGTACTAAGGATCAAAGAAAAGGAAGATAACCCTAACAAACTTTTCTAACTAACATTGTCAAACATTTGTTGCACAAAATAGTTTTCATTTTACCGAACTGTACTTTTGCCTTGGCTTTTGCACTCTTTACCTCTGAGACGCAACTTCCATCGGATGCTGTTAACGTGCCCATGAATGTAAATCTATTAACGTTGAGCGAAATTGTTTCTTATTTTAAACGCAAGTCAAACCAAAATCAAAGTTTTGATCACTATCAAACATGTACATGATTTCTAAGGCAATTAAACATTTAAATAGAATAGACCCACTACGTGAACCAAACAGTCGGCACTGCCACCACCATGAGGAATCAGTTGAACACCTACTGTTACAGTGCCCAAGACTAACTGACCTGCGACACCCAGCTACACCCATCGTACCCAACCATCCACAATACACTCTACACATCATCACAACAACTGAGGAAGACTTGTACCTTTGTCAGAGAGGCTATGGGCTGTCAAGAGCTACCTGCTCACAGCTAAAGGGATTATTTCATCATCATTATCATTTATATCCCTATCAAACAAACAGTTACTGTTAGTTCCCTTAGAACCATAGGGCTTCAACAAATAAATGCCACTTCTTCCTGTCACGTGCCAGCAGCTCGAGGTGTGTCTATGATTTCCGGATTATTTTATTTTCTGTCTACAGTTCTCTTCCCGCATTTTTTATATTTTTATTTAAAAAAAAAAATTAAAGTCCCTATGGTAAGTTTAATAGGAATTCAAAGTTAAGTCACATTAATGTGTTTTTTCTTCACCACTTCATTGGCTGATCCGTGATCCTCACTGATTCCCTTTCTGTCGTAATTGTACTTAAGAACTATAGAAACCGTAAACTTTGTCATGAGCACTAATGTAGGGGGTCTACAACCCAGGAGCATCAAGATCAACTTTACGAACTCAGCTCTCTAACGAACTACATTAATAAAATCATGTTTGTTTTCGAGTTTCAGAGTCTCCGGATTTTGGAATAAATTCAGCTTGTATGTGAACGTTTTCTTTGCCGCATGGATGTGCTTCTTTCGATCCCGTGAGCCGAGTTGTAGAAGTTAAAACTAAACACGTTACCGAATGTTAACTTTACTTCTAAGAATGGATCACTTTCTATCTCATACAGTTCACCGAATGTTAACTTTACTTCTAAGAATGGATCACTTTCTATCTCATACAGTTCACTGAATGTTAACTTTACTTCTAAGAATGGATCACTTTCTATCTCATACAGTTCACTGAATGTTAACTTTACTTCTAAGAATGGATCACTTTCTATCTCATACAGTTCACTGAATGTTAACTTTACTTCTAAGAATGGATCACTTTCTATCTCATACAGTTCACTGAATGTTTACTTTACTTCTAAGAATGGATCACTTTCTATCTCATACAGTTCACTGAATGTTAACTTTACTTCTAAGAATGGATCACTTTCTATCTCATACAGTTCACTGAATGTTAACTTTACTTCTAAGAATGGATCACTTTCTATCTCATACAGTTCACTGAATGTTTACTTTACTTCTAAGAATGGATCACTTTCTATCTCATACAGTTCACCGAATGTTAACTTTACTTCTAAGAATGGATAACTTTCTATCTCATACAGTTCACTGAATGTTTACTTTACTTCTAAGAATGGATCACTTTCTATCTCATACAGTTCACTGAATGTTTACTTTACTTCTAAGAATGGATCACTTTCTATCTCATACAGTTCACTGAATGTTAACTTTACTTCTAAGAATGGATCACTTTCTATCTCATACAGTTCACCGAATGTTAACTTTACTTCTAAGAATGGATCACTTTCTATCTCATACAGTTCACTGAACGTTTACTTTACTTCTAAGAATGGATCACTTTCTATCTCATACAGTTCACCGAATGTTAACTTTACTTCTAAGAATGGATCACTTTCTATCTCATACAGTTCACTGAATGTTTACTTTACTTCTAAGAATGGATCACTTTCTATCTCATACAGTTCACCGAATGTTAACTTTACTTCTAAGAATGGATCACTTTCTATCTCATACAGTTCACTGAATGTTAACTTTACTTCTAAGAATGGATCACTTTCTATCTCATACAGTTCACTGAATGTTAACTTTACTTCTAAGAATGGATCACTTTCTATCTCATACAGTTCACCGATTGTTAACTTTACTTCTAAGAATGGATCACTTTCTATCTCATACAGTTCACTGAATGTTTACTTTACTTCTAAGAATGGATCATTTTCTATCTCATACAGTTCACTGAATGTTAACTTTACTTCTAAGAATGGATCACTTTCTACCTCATACAGTTCACCGAATGTTAACTTTACTTCTAAGAATGGATCACTTTCTATCTCATACAGTTCACCGAATGTTAACTTTACTTCTAAGAATGGATCACTTTCTATCTCATACAGTTCACTGAATGTTAACTTTACTTCTAAGAATGGATCACTTTCTATCTCATACAGTTCACTGAATGTTAACTTTACTTCTAAGAATGGATCACTTTCTATCTCATACAGTTTACTGAATGTTAACTTTACTTCTAAGAATGGATCACTTTCTATCTCATACAGTTCACTGAATGTTAACTTTACTTCTAAGAATGGATCACTTTCTATCTCATACAGTTCACCGAATGTTAACTTTACTTCTAAGAATGGATCACTTTCTATCTCATACAGTTCACCGAATGTTAACTTTACTTCTAAGAATGGATCACTTTCTATCTCATACAGTTCACCGATGTATCGGGTCCCCTTGCAGCAAGCTCATACCAAGCATGCACATACTCCTGCAGCATTGATTTCCGCAGCGATGTGTTTGAAATGATGACGCTGCTAGTTCACCATGAACAACCTCATATTAGCCGCCTGATAGGACATGCTTGAGAGAGAACTTTTGATATTCTTTCTTTGTCTCTTTGAAGACCCCCGGGAACTCACAAGAAGAATTTTTTTTATTAGTGGTGAATAATTCAAATAAATGATCAGTTTTTGCAGAAGTATAATTATTTCATATTAATTTGATACTGTTTTCTAGATACGCTGGAACAACTTTGAGAAGAGAGCAGATCTTACGGATTCGTCAGGGCTCGTTCTTCACTACACGCCAAACTTGTGAGTAATTAATTATACGTACTACGTAACATAATTAATGAGACGCGGTAGCGCAGTAGTTAGTGCACTGGTTACCCAGCTCGGCGGTCCATAGTTCAATCCCCAGTTGAGGTGGGATTTTTTTAGGCCGCCCAGCTTCATGAATTAGGTACCAGAGCAACTCTAAGAAGGTTAAGGGCGGCCAGCGTGATGCTGAACACATCACCCCGAGTGAACCGATGGTCAAGAAGATATGAGCCTAACACCATATTTCCAATGTTGGCGTGTAACGGGATCCTTTACCTAACATATTATATTTCCACATAACATATTATAAAGCCAGTATCTGACAAATTACTTTTACTTCATTAAACACTTCACACCAAACTAGTTAGTAACTATATGCACTACATAAAATATAAACAACATATCTGGCAAATTACCTGTACTTGAAAGTAGATCAAACATTTAAAATAAGGGGATACCAATGCTTCAGATCCGACAGACAAGATAGACGAAAAAGAGGAGTACTTACTCTTGTAAGGAATAACATTCTTGCACATGAAAGAAAAACCTACATGGATGGAGCAGAATATCAGCTGTAGCAGATAAAGGTAGACAAGATGGAAATATAACTTCTGAACTATTACTTTCCAAACAACAAACCCCTGAGTTTCAGCTCTATACGGGTACCAGCCACCAACGTTATAGCAGTTGGAGACTTTAATAGCCACTCCCAGAGCTGGTGCTATAACCATCTAGATCACAGAGGTGAAGAGGTTGAAACATGGCAAGATGACCACTCCCTAATCCTAGTCAATACTGCCACAGATACTCCTACCTACTACTCCAGAGGATGTCACACAACTTCAACTTCGGATCTTGCATTTGCCACCCCAGATATAGCTGGACTCATAAGTAGTGAAGTATGAGACCAACTAGGAGAAAGCGACCATCGCCCTTGTTACGTGCAGTCTTTGATATCTTACAATATAATACATTTGTATGCTTGTTATGTTCGCAAATATTTTGTAAACAAAATAGATACTTTTTAGTGCTTAAGGAAAAGTCATTATTGAGTTACTTCCCTTGAAAGGAGTGTCGTCACTTCGATCGAACTCCGCGGATGAATCCAGTTTTACTGCGATTTATTCTTTGTTTGGGTAGAAATAGGTTGTTCTTGCTTCAGTGTATCTATGGCCTGAATTTATGTGTATTGTTTGTCTGGGTAGGACGAGTCTGTCTTATATCTGTATATCTTTACATATCTAAGTCGAACTATATGGTCTTTTGTCGTTAGAAAGGTCAAAGGGCTGTTCGGCGGATGTGTCGCTAGAGAGGTGTGATTTGGCTTCGCCCTGATGGGGCTGTGATTTTTGTGTAGCGGCTTGTCGCCGGAAAAAGTGATCTCAGTATTTATGGGGAAAGTGATAGTAGTCTAGACCTATCGTGTATGCTTTACCCCAGTGTTTATTCTTATTGCCAAGGAATGGCAGAATCATATTTCTGATACCAAGGTAACAAAAGATTCTCCTTATGAACTCTCTTACGAAGCCACCGTTTTTCGATAGGCACGATTTGTACGTCTGAGAGAATATATTTAACTAGATGAAGATGACATTCATTCCTAGCAGCACTATATCTTGTATGATGAAGTCAATTGTATCATGATAGCATCTACAGAGCTATGAGAACATTTAATGAATGACTAACTTTAATACAGATTCATTATCTGTATCCAAACGTGAGTGACAGCTCACGAGAGAAGCCATCTTGTATCCCAATATTTTGTGACTTTCAAGAAGAGAAAGGGATACCCCGTATTATCGCTTGATGAGTCCAGGGATCACTGCTACACATGAGAACCCAGTACTAGCGGTTCAATATGATTATATGAAAAATATGTGCTGAATATTATTTCAAGGAATCTTCGCTAGACGAGGTTAGGTCTAGAAGCCATCTTGAATGTTGTTTATAATCTGACGTGCTTTGTCAGTAAACTCAGATGATATATATATATGGGCAATACTGAGTGCTTGTCTACTGACAGTCCATTATGCTATTATTCTACATGAGTGCCCATGTATCATTGCAAGACCATTTATCCACTGTACCATGATGTATTATGCCAACCTGTGATTTGTCACTATCTGTGCTGTCGAGTGTGTACGTCCAATTAAACTGTAGCAAAGGTACACAGTCGTTGGTGTCGATGACTTCCAGCCATACATGAGTGTGAGAAAAAGACTATTTGTCAACACCACGAACTCTTCTTATCATTCGCATATTATACTCACAATCTATGTCTACACACCACTGCGTAGGTCGAGTTGACATTCCATACTCAAACCACAAGCAACACAACAACACAGCATGTAGCTCTGGTGATGTTCAAGTGAGCTTATATTTATCAACTGATGATGAGCAAAGAAAATAGAGTTATCAACTAGAAGAGACTTTATCAACCCTATTTTTCTTACTGCCCAGAGTGTAACTCTCAATACAGGCCCAGCCATTACAAGATGGAATTACAAAAAAGCCAACTGGGGTTTATTCAGGCATCGGGTGAATACGCTGCTGTCTGTCCTCAAGGTGCAGAACAGAGACATTAATGAAGCTGTAAAAGACTTTAACAGATTCATACTTCAAGCTGCAAAAGAAACCATTCCCAAAGGATGCCAGTGTAACTACACACCATACTGGTCCAGCACACTCCAAGAACGCAAGGAAGCTATGGACAAGGCTAGAGAGGGCGCAGAGTCTCAGCCTTCACTTGAAACGCACAACAAATGGAAAAAAGGCTGTAGCAGAGTTTCAGAGAACAAAGCTAGAAGAAAAACGGAAAAGCTGGAGAATTAAAACGGCAGCGCTGAACCTTGTGAAAGACGGCAAGGAACTTTGGAGATTAGTTAAATCTTTAAATGAAGAGAGTTCCTCGCCTAGGCAGCTATCACACTGGATGAAGGTGGCAAAATTCTCAGAGTAAAACAAGCTTCAGACCAGTTTGCTAGAAGATACAGTTCAGAAAGCAACTTAAACATTAGCATGGACCAACAGGGAGAGATAAGGAAAGAAATACGGGTGACCATGGGATAGACAGATACTCCAGACTCAATGAGGGAACCCATCACACTAGGAGAACTACAGAACGCTATTTCCAAGCTTAATGTCCAAAAGTCACCGGGCTCAGACGAAATCAGCAACGAAATGCTAATAAATCTGAGCTCAGCAGCAAAGGCAAAACTGCTTGAGATATTCAACCACAGGTGGGTGAAAGGAACGGTACCCCAAGTATGGAGAGAAGCCATCACAATACCCATACTAAAGAAAGGAACTGTAAGACCAAGGCTGCAAGTTACCGAACAATCAGTCTCACAAGCTGTGTTGGGAAGACTTTAGAGCAAATAGTCAACCACAGATTGAAATGGTATTTAGAGTCTGAGCAGATCCTGGTGCCGGAACAAGCTAGATTTAGAGAATGCTACAGTATAGAAGACCAAGTTACCTATTTGTCTCAAGTAGTAGAAGATGCCTTCCAGGAGAAGAAAAAGGTCCTAACGATCTTCAAGCAGGCCTTTGACGAGGTGTGGAAAGATGACCTTATTGCAAAACTTAGGAGAAGTGGAATACAAGGTAACATGATAAGATGGATCCAGTCATACTTGCACAACAGGAGAACTAGAGTAACCCTTGATGGTCTGCAGAGCAGAAAAGTGTTGCTCTATCAGGGGGTACCTCAAGGAGGAGTAATTTCTCCAACACTCTTCCTTGTTTACATCAATGACCTGGTAAAAGATCTCCTTGCTGGAGTGAAAGCTGCCTTATATGCAGAAGACCTAGTACTCTGGTGCGCATATGAATACGTCACCACAGCGAATTATAGAATGCAGCGGGCAGCAGACAGGCTAATGTATTGGGCACAGAAATGTCTTATCACAATTCTTCTTCTTTGATCCTTAGCCGCCGACGGTAAAAGCAGTCAGTGGCCATCACGCCTAGTGGCATCTTGTAGGGCAACAATAAATTGATTCCACTTTGCTCGGTCGGCGGCCATCCTTCGAACAGTGCCCCAACTCTGGTTCATTCTTTGCATCTCAGCCTCCACAGTATCACAATATCACAATAAACACACAAAACCTCCACAACGCTGTTCTCCCTCTCCCCCAAGGACTAAGCAGCTAACATACACCTAGGGACAACCATGATGAAGGAAGAAAGCTACACCACTTATCGTGGGGTGACATTTGACCAAAAGCTGACATGGAATAAACATACTGAAAATGCAGAAGGAAAGGCCAGAAGACGACTAGGCATACTAGCAGGTACCAATTTGGGAGCAAATGAAAGAACTCTAAATAAGATTTATAATGGAGTAATAAGACCACACTTAGAGTATAGCTCAACAGCATGGTCATCAGCTGCTAACTCACATCTGCAGTCATTGGACAAGGTGCAAAATCAAGCTCTCAGGCTCATTACAGGAGCCATGAAAACTACACCAATAACAGAGATGCAGAAGGTTGCTGGATTACAGACATTGTCCCATAGAAGAGACACAAAAACCATGATCCAGATGGAAAAGTACAACAGTATGCCAATGCACCCAATGAAGGCAAGACTAGATGATCTGGCATTGGGACGTCTAAAGCGTAGCAGCTTTGTGCATCGGGGGAAAAGACTTAAAAGACAGCATCAAGAAGACCTATCCATGAAGACAACACCACTGAAGCCCACCCTATACCCTGTACCATGGGAACAGGCCAGCAGTGCCCTCCAAATTAATACATCAGTCAGTGGTCTCACAATTGGATATGAGTATAATGATCTGCAAAAACGAACTGCCACATTGAGTATGATCCAAGGAAGCTATCCCGAACAATCATGGATACATGCCTATACAGTTGGATCAGCAACAAATGCTGTTAGGAATGGGGGTGCCGGTATCTTTATCTCATATCCTGACAACCACCATGAGACTACTCATATTCCTAGTGGTAAATTCTGTTCCAACTATACAGCTGAGATTCAAGCTCTAGAGCAAGCTGCAAATATGATTTATAACACCAACTCTGATTGCCACCAGGTAGTCATCCTCACAGATGCACTGTCTGTACTGCAAACTCTCAAGGGTGGTAAACTCCCGCATCTGAGAAATGAACTAAGCAAGGTAGCTGCCAAAAAAGCGAACCATACTTCAGTGGGTACCATCTCATTGTGGTGTACCCGGAAATGAAAAGGCAGATAAACTTGCTAAAAAGGGATTAAAATGTGAACAAGAAGATAATGAAATCACATACTTTGAGGAAAAGAGAGCTATCCAGACCATCAGAAGAGAACAGAATCAACCCAACGACGACTACCACACTCTTGACTAGCAGGGACAGAGAGCCATTTTTCGTCTCAGGACAGGGCATAACAAACTGAATAAACACATGCACAAGCTACGATTGTCTGCTTCACCACTGTGCACATGTGGATTAAACAACAAACTGCTGAGCATGTTCTACAAGATTGTCCTTTGTACGACCAGTTAAGAAAGATATACTGGCCCAATGACTCAACACTAAACTCAAAGCTATATGGAGCTAAAGAGGAACTCCAGACAACGGTCGAGTTCATCATGAGAACTCATCTGACAGTGTAAACATCAAAGATGAGATCGAAAGAAGAATATATATATATATATATATATATATATATATATATATATATATATATATATATATATACAGTAGAACTCCATTTATCCGAACCCCATGGGACCGAGCATCGTTCGGATAATCAAATATTCGGATAATTGGATTACATAATGTATCGAGTACATGTACACATATTTCTAAAAATAATTAACCATCACAAGGAAAATACACTATAAAACATATTTACTTGTACTGTAATAATAATACCCACACTGTATTAGATCACTGTATCACCAAAATCTTTTATTACACTGCAGTGCATGTACTACTTGTATTAATTATTTTTGTTAAGAAAGAGAAATGTTTTCAAAATAACATTACAAACGATTCAAAACCAGGCGCAACTTACGTATATATGTACTTGCACAGATGTAGCCCACTATTTAAAATAATGAGGAATCCTCTTTTGCACCAAACTGGATAGTCTCCTTTTGGCTGCTAAGTCCCGCATTCTCTTCAACAGCAGAAGCTGTGTAGGACAGCTGTCATCTTCTTGCTCGTACCAAGCCATCGCTGTTTCTAGTGCTATAGAGGCCTCTTCAGGACTTGGTCGACGTTTTGGTTTTTCTTCATAATCTACAAGTACATCATGTACTTCTGAGGAGTCTTCATCATCGGTCAGTACATGTATTTGGTTTTCTTCTTGCACAAAAGACAAAATTTCTTCGTCATTCAAAAACTGAAAACCAGAATCATTATCATCTTCTAGCCACATGTGTGCATCATCTTTGTCACAGTCCGAAAATCCGGGCATTGCTTGAAACAGTTCCACAACTTCATTTATACAATCATCATTTGTGTCCACTGCAGTAGTTTCATTTCCTCCTTTTTTTTCCCAAGCAATCTACTCCAAGCCTTGTTGAGATTATCTTGTGACAGGGTGGTCCAAGCATCAGCTAACATATAGCAGCAGTCTTTGAGATTAAGCTTTTTGGAAAACGCCACCACACTTTCTTCATCTTCAGCCAACAATAAACGACGCAGGACTTCCTTCTTGTACATCTTTTTAAGCTTTGCTATAACACCCTGATCCATTGGTTGAATCAGTGCTGTTACATTGGTAGGCAGAAAAATTACTTAAAAATTTGCATCAACTGCATTCAATGTATCCGTCTCTGGATGAGATGGTGCATTGTCCAGTAGAAGAATTACTTTTCCAGTTTTCTTTTCTTGTTCTCTCAACCTCTTCACATTTGGGATGAACTGATTTGTATACCAATCAAGAAATATTTCACTATTCATCCAAGCACTCTTCTGTGCTTTGTAACACAATGGGAGACATGTCACATTCTTTAAACAACGTGGTTTTTTGGCTTTGCCGATCATTAGCACCGGTAAACGATGACTTCCACTGGCATTCGCGGCTACCAAAATTGTGACTCTCTCTTTGCACTTTTTAAACCCAGGGCAGCTGCTTCGCGCTGAGATGCAAGTGATTTTTTAGGCAATGATTTCCAGTATAAGCCAGTCTCATCGGCATTATACACATCATCGAGTGAATAACCTTCTTCTTCCAAAAAAGCCAAGAATGTTGCTTTAAAATTTTTAGCGGCAGTTGCATCGCTAGATAAAGATTCCCCTTGAATCTCCAATTCTCGTATGCCATGACGAGATTTAAAGTTTCTTAACCATCCCTGGCTAGCCTTAAAGTCAGGAGGACCGTCAAGTTGACTGTTGAACTGAAGTGCCTTTTCACACAACAGAGAACCAGAGATAGGTTCCCCTTTGCTTCTTCTTTGCACAAACCATATATACAAAGCCTCTTCCAATTTCACATCTTTCGCATTTCTCATGGTTTTACGTTTCTTCGACCCATTTTCACTATCAAATTTCGATGCAAAACTCATAATTTTATCCTTGTTACTTTTGATGTCAGAGACGGTAGCTTTCCCAACATTGAAAATCCTCGCAAGTGAAGACACAGTTTCACCTTGTCCTAGTCTCTTGATAATTTCTGTTTTCGTTTCAATTGACAAAACATTGCGGTTCCTTTTATATGCTTTAGGCCTACTGGAAGATGCCATATCGCACAGAGAAATACTTGTACACCAAAATTATTCTGCTGTAGTAGCAGACACAATTATTTTAAGTTGAACTGTCTGTTTAGCCAGTGTTCTACCTAGAACGCACACGTACACTGGATTGGTAAACCAGATATTAACTGACTTTATGATCTAACTGACTTCCTGTACGTAAGCGACCGACCATTAGCCATCCCATTCTCTACAAATTGTTCGCACACACTTGAAGTTTGCCGCATTAAAAGATTCAGAATTTTAGTCTAACGTGACTGTGGCATCTGATTTTTTTTTTTTTCCTAGAAAAAGTGTTCGGATAATTGGATGTTCGGATAATTGGGGTTCGGATAAATGGAGTTCTACTGTATATATATATATATATATATATATATATATATATATATATATATATATATATATATATATATATATATATATATATATATATATATATATATATATATATATATATATATATATATAATATATATATATATATATATATATATATATATATATATATATATATATATATATATATATATATATATATATATATATAATATTATATATATATATATATATATATATATATATATATATATATATATATCAAGGACGATGAAGATGCGAAGAGACATAGATGATCGTGAATGTCAGTGGGCTTGAAACTTCATGAAGAAAGATGACTTTTCATGTGAAATATTACCGAAGACTAATTGCGCCCTCCTGGTCAAGCTTGTTCTATCCGGAGAAAACCGAAGCCGTCGAGCCGAGCATACAAGACGGTTCAAATAGAAGATCTTAAGAGTTTATAAACGAAAGAGACGTGAATGAGAAGATATAGACATTGACGGACATGAAAAAAAAGATGTGTGTTACGATTGAATAAACAATAAGTAGAATAGAGCGATTGAAATGATACAACAAAGTCACAAATGTGGAACTGATGACAAGTACTGGACAAATGCCAGTGGAACAAGAGTTGAGAAGAAGACGCTGGCAATGGATAGAAAATTGTGGAAACCTGTTCATAGCATTACAAGGTGGTCTCTTTTCTTGAATACCTTGGGAAGAAGAGGCAGCGGAAGATCAAAAACACATGGAGAAGAGAACTTGATATTTAAGTGAAAATGATGAGGACGCCGTGGAAAGAACTTGAGCTGATGGCGGATAACACAAGGGCTTGGCATATGCTTGTTGAATACCTATGCTCCTTGCGGAGCTAAACGGTATTGACAGAGTGAATCACAAAGTCTTGCAGATTTCCCATGAACACCACTGTATGTCTCCACAAAGATGTATATTCTCTCATAAATGATGCCATATATTCACATATTTTTCAGGAGGCCTTATGATGCAGGAGTACTCACGGTTGGTTCTTCTCTTTTCGCCCTGCCCCCAAAGCAGCCTGAGGTGCTGGTTCACAGCACGTGCGCCAGCGACTGTACTAAAATGAGGATGTTGGGACCAGTCAATGTTACATCCGCCTGGAACCACATGCACTATGCAGGTAGATTGATACAAAACATCCATATATACTTGTATATATACACACAAACATATAAAGACTTCTCTTATCTATCCGTCACATCTACCTTGTCACATCTTCTCCCAGCAATCTTGTTTTATAGCATGTTCCAGACCGTGGTACTACATTGCGCAGCTGTTAGAACAAGAAGAATTTTGTTCCCATCCTTAACAATGGCGGTCGTAATTTCTTGAATTGACCCTGTTTGTAATTCGGGTTAGCATGAAAAAGTATCTAATATTTAAATTTAGCATTCGATAACGAATGCAGTTGGTTACATTTGCAGTAACTTGCCTATATAGTAACCCAGGTCGATACTCCCTTTAATAATGACTCGAAGACGAAGAAATGGAAGGTTTATTTTGAATTTTTGTTTTGTTTGTTTTAAGACGTATAAAGGCAATATTTTAAAAGGGTTGGATAGATCAGTTGTTAGTTAATTAGTCAAATTCTAATCCATTGACATTTTTCTATTCTGTCACAAAATTTGTGGGTCGATCTCTTGACCTCTCCAGCCGTATTCAGTTACAAGTTACGTGAAATGTTTTTTGTATTTTCATATCACCTTACACACCCAGTAAATAGTTAATTATGTTTGTTTGGTATACCAGATGCTGGGCGCCTGTTTCACATGGAAAACGGCCAGCAAAGGTTGATTATCGCAAATAAGAATAGTGTGACGTCTTAGTCCACATTGCAATAGGATGACAATTTGTTAGCACAAGGACGGGGCGATAATTATCAGTCGAAAACACCTGAGCAGAAATGTTGTAATAAGCTTCCGGCAGAATAATTACGAAGATATTACGTGAGATAAAAGTAAGAAGTTATTTGTAATCACTGACGAGAATATTCGGAGGTTTCACGTCCATATTTGGGAGACGTGATCTTTACAATAACATGAAGAATTTTCCTATGAGGAATTTTTTTGAATAGACGCCATCAAACCACGCATGATTGTAACTATTGGCCGGCATTCGAGATGTAAACATAGTAACATTTCTTATTGGAGCCTGGTCTAATAGTAAACAACAACGTGCGTGGGACGAAAGTTGCAATATAACCTGACACTTTAGTCGATTGAAAGCACTGTGAAATTCAACTCATCAAGAGATAACTAGACCTGCCAGAGTTAAGAATAGAATCAGAATTCATTTATCGGACCAGACTTGTTGGAGCCTCTTGAGGACTTAAAAGCTCAGGAAAACTCTACTATTATTAGCAAGGAAAACCGGAATCTGAGGAATCTGAAACACGGAGTCAAAGTGGGAACTTATTGTAAAGTAACAACACACCAGAACACGTGTAAGAGGCTTCAACAAGCTGTCTTAGCTATTTCTCTGAGCCAGCAATCTGTCAGTGAACCAAAAGATTTGGGGTAAGTTGAATATCTATAATTCTATGTTTTGCATTATTAACCCGTGGAGCCACGCTAGCGTAGTGGTTACAACACCGCTCTGGCGACCGGGTGATCCAGGATCAAACCCGGGCGACGGCATTTGAGGATTTTTCGTCGACCGGGATTTGGACTGGATTAACTCGAGACCTGGCGAGGACATTTGAAGAGGTGTCGTCGACCAGGGATTGGCGGCTCCTGAGCCGACCCAGCTCTAATGGGTACCTCCGAAATCGGCGAGTATTTGCCTGAATGGCGAGGGACACCTGTCTCTGTACAAGAAAAAAGGGATGCTCACGTAAAATCAATGTCAGGTTAGACATTATTAATAACCTGAGATTTCGCCTCGAGTATTAGCGGGCGTACGAAAAAAAAAAAAAAAAAATTAACCCGTGAAATAATATGTATATATTGACATACTTACTTACTTACTTAGTCGTTCCTCTTCTACCGTGAGGTGTAGAGGTTTGGAAGACAGAGCGCCAGACTATCCAATCGGCTGTCTTCCTCCTGGCCTGGTTCCATTCTAGTCCTCGGTCCTTCAAAGATTGTCTAATGTTGTCCTCCCAGCGGACTCTGGGTCGTCCTGGGGGTCTGGATCCTTGGCTCTTTGTTTCCCATGCTTGTCGTGGTAGCCGATCTTCTCCCATTCTGCAGACATTGCCAAACCATCTTAGTTGGGACTGTTCTACTTGGGTCTGCAGGGGGTGGGATTTAAGGCCTTGACGTATCGTCTGGTTGCGTACCATGTCTCTTCTTGTTACTTCAACCACCTTCCTCAGATACCTCATTTCTGAGGTTTGGATCTGGCTTTTGTGGGTTGTAGTCATTGCCCATGACTCGCATCTATATGTCAAGACTGGGACATAGGTGGAGCGGTATACAGCCATCTTCGTTTTCTTACCAACCTCTCTCTTGCTGAGGAATCCTCGATTTATGGCCTGAAAAAGTCTCCCAGCTGCTGCTTTTCGAGTGGCCAACTCTTCTTTGATGCCTCCCTTTCGGTCAATAAAAGCTCCGAGGTATTTAAAGTGGTCTACCTGCTCCAGGACCTGTTCTCCCAGCTTAATCTGATGTCTTCTTTCTTCTCGTGATATCACCATGGATTATATACTGACATGTGAATATTAATATGTAAAAATTGCTAAGTGGATGTCCAAGTGGATGTCAAAGTCATTTGAGGCTGGCAACCTCAGCATATAGAATGATGATTTTATGAACCACCACTGCAAGGGCTAGTGACTGCTTTATGCGAGTTTCTTATGGAGAACTAAAATCAGAGGTAGTCCCAAGTTCTATATTGAGCATTAAGTGAATGATGAAAGAAATGATGTACATACTTATTACATTATTAACATGTTCAACCAGTGTAGATGCAAATGAAAACATTCAATCTATATTATTAACCTGTTCAACCAATTTAAAGTTAAACATAAATCTATTCAATTTAAATGTAAAGAAAGTTTTCGCTCAATGGGATTAATATTAATTTTCAGCCGTAGTAAAAGTTCTGAGATAGATGGGACTGTGGAATAGGTGTGTGTCAGGAAAACGCAATACTCAAGAGGGTATTTGTTCTCTTCTTTTGTGACACTAGTCGGTGGTACTAACTGAAGGTACTATCCCTGGAACAAGTGAGGGTATGAGTGGCCTGAAGTCGACGCTTGAGACCATCATCAGACGGATCTTAGAGACGCAGGACCAGCTTAGTAGTTACTCCATGACACTTCTTGGAACGTGCTACAACTTTCAAACTTGACCAGTGATGAGTGTGAATCAGGCATCCATCTACAAAGAACCAAACATCAGCTGGAGCAGAATAGACAAACTCATTGGCAGCTAAGTAGAAAGATAAAAACTGCAAAGTGAACTATCCCATTTTTAACGCCATAACATCACCCAGTGATGATAACTTTTTCTATAAGGAATTATTAATTTTTATAACTGTTAAAACATAATTGATTATTAAATTTGTTACTTGTATAAAGACAAATCTAAAGTTGATTTCATCATTTTGCATGTACTACATCCGTATGTCTCAGACAATTTCTTAAATACACTTAAACAGAGCTATACAATAATAATAAGAGAAAATTCGCTGAATTAACTCAGCTGGGGGTTGAAAGAGCTAACGAATTATACGATAACCCTATCCTTCACAAAAGTTGACCTCAGAGTTAACATTTGTTTAGCCTCATGCAGCATTGTTCTCGCTTTCTGAATATCTTGTGAAAACTACCTTGAGGTAGAAGCATCATTATCCTTCTACCTACAACTCTGCCAAAAGTAATCTTGTGCGAAGGTAGACACCTTTGAAGACCCACATTAGTTACTCTTGAGTTTTGGCCACTGTTGGACCACTACTGCAGAGCTAAGGTGAGGTAACCCGTGACAAATTCACCACTATCCCCCTTTTTGAGTAGTGTACAGGGATAATCAAATTAAGAGTATCCATTTAAGTCATTACTGACCATTGGAACGTGCCCCCAAGACAATGTCTCGGCCGACGCCGCGAGGTTGAGCGCTTAGGTTAAGAGGTCACGCTGTCACTCATGCAGCATGACCCACGAAGTTGGTGATTCCAGAGGAACAGTGTAGCCGATACAGTCTTGTACCAGAACACATATATATGCAATACCTCATGTCCATGTTTATGCAATACCTCATGTCCATGTTTATGCAATACCTCATGTCCATGTTTATGCAATACCGCATGTCCATGTTTATGCAATACCTCATGTCCATGTTATTGCTATACCTCATGTCCATGTTTATGCAATATCTCATGTCCATGTTTATGCTATACCTCATGTCCATGTTTATGCAATATCTCATGTCCATGTTTATGCAATATCTCATGTCCATGTTTATGCAATACCTCATGTCCATGTTTATGCTATACCTCATGTCCTTAGACAATTAGCTGCATTTTGATGTTACCTATTCGTGGGTGAACAATCCAACGCTTGGCGAATTCTGCTTCGCAATGATAGAAAGAGCTGACATCGAAGGATCAAAAAGCAACGTTGCCATTAACGCTTGGCTGCCACAAGCCATTTATCCCTATGGTAACATTTCTGACACATCTTGCTTAAAACTCTTAAAGTCAAAAGGACCGATAGACCACGCTTTCGTGAATACTCACGGCAATAGGCGTTTTCAGTTCCTTAGTAAATGTGTGGACATTAACAAAAAAATAATGAAGATATGCATTAAGAAAATCAGTCGATAGAGCTACAAGACATGTCTAGTTGTCACCGTGGGGTTTGCCCAAGCATTATTCATGCTATAGGCAAGGTTATAGGAACGCCTAAAGTATGTCACCGTGGGGTTTGCCCAAGCATTACTCATGCTATTGTCAAGAATTAGATGAACGCTTAAGATAGTTCACGGGGAAGAAAGTTAAGACGAGTGTTCAGTAACTTGGCTCGCGTTAACAAAACGTGAGTATATTTTCTTCTCGTGAGTTGTAAATCAGAGGCTTAACCAATGAAAGTAGTGAAAAACAAGTTAGGGCGACGAATCAGAAACAGCTAAGGGAATCGTACGTAAGAACAATGACCAGAGGTCATTAGGGCAGTCCGGTTTCTGACTTTGAAGAAACAAGAAGTGTTTTTGTTCTGGGAGATTGCCTGCAGATGAACGGATTCTGTGGTTTGACAGAAGTAGAATACATCTAGCAAGATATGGAGGTTATAGGATAAGGAACATAAGTCCAGAAATTGTTCAGAGGATGTGTTAGCGCTAGACAGTAACTGTATAAGATAAGGTATAAGATAATGAAGAAGTCTTGTGTAGACTGTGGGAGTAGTGAATGTATTTCAGGAGATATTCAGCAATTTGATTGTAAGTATGAATTTGAACTTATTATGCATATAAGTAAGAGATTTACAGGAGAAGTAACGCAGATGTACCAAGTCGACATGTCAAAAATATATGTTGAGAACTTTGTGGACTGAGCAACAAAAGAGCAAAGTTAGAGGTGAAGGATAACCACCTTTGTCATGGCGAGTTCACGACAAGTAAACTAATGAGCCGTCTTCAGAAAATAGTTACGACAAGTAAACTAATGAGCTGTCTTCAGAAAATGGTTACGACAAGTAAACGATTTGAAGAGTCGACTTTTGTAAGAACTGTTCATACGCCCTCGCACGTAGGTATATGCTTTGATGACATGGTACTAGTATTTTGTTTAAGCTAACCTTTCAGCGATAGTAACAGAGCCCTACAGAGGTTAGAAAGAAATAAAGGCAGGAGTATAATGAGATGGGAGTGAGGAGATGGAGTATAGAGGTATTTAAATGAACAGGAGTAAAGTTCATCGAACTAAACAAGATACAGGAGGACAGTGCATATACATGAGATAATGAGCTTTTGTATATGAAGCCAACATGAGATTAACGTATGCAAGCTCTGGAATAAATTATTTGTCTTGCATTTGGCAGATGGCAGGCCTAGTAATATGAATCAAGTCACAAAATCTCCTTTTGTTTGTTTATTTATCTTCCAAGTGGGTTAAGAGTGTACTTGTGTACTGGCCATCTCCACCAGAGGTGTAGATTCCTGGATGAACATATTTCCCTCTTTTCTTTAACCCACGACTCGTTCGGTTCCTTCTTTGCTGTTTCTACTGACATTCGTATAGTGGTAGTTTGTTTTTATTATTATTATTTGCTGGCCACATACATCAACGCTCACAGACGGACTCAAACATCTGCTGTATCCATCAAAACATATATATATATATATATATATATATATATATATATATATATATATATATATATATATATATATATATATATATATATATATATATATATATATATATATATATATATATATATATATATATATATATAGAGAGAGAGAGAGAGAGAGAGAGAGAGAATTTTTCCCCCGAAAATGGTACAGGGGAAGGCCATATGCGCTTTCTATTTTCCTGATATAATGCACATCTTTGAAGCAGATATTCAGCAGTCATTGTATAAGTGCCACATTTAACTCTTCGGTAGTTCCTATCGTTACCTTGTTAAATACACGATATCTATTGTCACATAATCTGTTGTGGCCCGTGCAGAGTCTAAAGATTATCATTTGGTGGAACGTTACCTCAAACTGATACAAGCATAACTTTCGTAGAGGCAAAGAGTTTTATCAGAATCAGATACAGAAATAAATGGAATGCACAATATCCAAGACACACAACATGATGCATATTCCTGCTCAGCAGAAGAGAACAAGTCAAACCACTGGTCCTAATAATGGCATATGGAATCAGGAGGTTAAACTAAATTTAATAGAAAATGTTTATTCCGCAACCAGACGATACGTAAGGGCCTCAAAATCCAGCCCTAGCAGACCTGAGTGGAACTGTGCCAGTTGCGATGGTTTCGTCATGTCTGCAGAATGAAACAAACTTGGCTACCATGATAATTGTGAGAAACCAAGAACTAGGAATCCAGACCTCCAGTACAATCCCCTGTTGTCTTGAGGGACACCATCAGACAATCTCTGAAGGACACCATCAGACAATCTCTGAAGAACCGAGAATTGAACTGGAACCAGGCCGAAACGAAGACAGCCCATAGGATAGCACGGCACTCTCTCTAGCTAACCTCCACATCCCAAGGTAGAAAAGGAACGACTAAGGGAGTAAGTCACTCCTGACATCAATTATTCGATAGTTTAGCTCGGAGTTCGTAATGATGGTAACCGCAATTAAAGCCATATGTGCGTGTATGTGTATACCTGTCGCAGCGGAAAATTTTACGCATTATAAAATGTTTCAGAAATATGTAAAAGATTAAAATAGATTATATTTGTGTCATTTTATTTACTTTAGAGTTTACATTTTCAATAACCATAATTGTAAAAATGAATACAAACCGATAAAGACATTAATCCCCTGCATAAACATGATTTGGCTAATTATCGAACAAATATGAACACAACTGGGCTCAGTTCTCGAATAAATTTGTGCACTACATGAATTGCTTGTCAAGTAATGCCTGTTGCTATTTATAGTGTATGTGAATTCAACGACAAGACAATAATGATGTTAGGTAAACATGAAGCAGGTACTACATCAAGTTATATCTCTGTTCCAGGGATAAAGATGAGCATCGAAGTTAAAAGAAACAGCGAACATGTGACTTATTTTACAGACGACAAAACCTACAGCTGTTACACTCCTTTTGTTTATCAGTTGTAAGTATGAATAATCACTTACTAACTCATACTTGCGTAGTGTTAGAATCATTCATTAGCTCACTCAATTTCTCTTTACTCGTACAAAGTTTCACCCCTGAAAAATTGACAAAAGCTTTGATATCTAGTGAAAACGTCGTCGCTTCGTTAATTATAGGACACTCTTTAGGGAGGGTTATACTGGGTGTTAATCTGATTATCAGAAGGCTATCTGTGGAGCTGCGCTGGTGTAATAGTTACCACACTGCGCTGGCGATCGGGTGATCCAGGTCCAAGCCCTGGCGAGGCCATTTGAAGCAGTGTCGTCGACCGGGACTTGGACTGGATTAAGTCGAGCCCTGGCGAAGACATTTGAAGTAGTGTCGGACTAGAATAACCTGAACGGCTCCTGAACCGGCCCTGCTCTAATGGGTACCCCCCGAAGACGGCGGGTATCTGCTTGGATGGCGTGTGGACACCTGTCATTGTACAGGAAATAAAAAATATACAAAAATATTTTAAACACACGCTTTTAATTCACCAAAACCCAAAAATAATCACCAAAAACCCAAAAATAATTTTTCAAGGAGTTTATAGCTTGCAGTAAAAAAATGTAACATCAAATTGACAAAAAACGTGGGGCGCTTAAGCGCTTGTCATATACAAGGTATTTTATCCATAAGTGTCTAACGAAGCATAAAGCAGAAATTAATTTCATGCAGAATCAGCGCCCCACGCTTTTTGTCAATTTGATGTTACATTTTTTGACTGCAAGCTATAAACTCCTTGAAAAATTATTTTTGGGTTTTTAGTGCATTAAAAGCGTGTGTTTAAAATATTTTTATTTTTTATTTTCTTCTTTTTAGTATTAGAAAAATTATGACACTCTAAAACATAATTAATATTTTTACTTTTTGTAAATCTGGTCTAAATTTCGTTAGCGATCCGTTTCTTTTAGAGCGTCAAAATTACATAGCTTTGTGCCTGTTAATTTGGTGCAGTCAATTTCTTCAATTTGAAGGCCATCTAGAGATCGAACTCGACTTTCCCTTGATTCATAATTTTATAATTTGGATTGTTTCCCTTGATTAAGCTAGACACTTGTTTGAGTACTGCCTTGTTTAATGCATAGAAAAAAATAAAGCACACCACGTACTCTTGATTTCTTAATTAACTTGATTAAGGCCCCTGATTTGTTAACATTTCTTGACGAAAAACTTTAATTACTCATAATGTCATAATTACAATATTAAATTATTAAATAATTGACTGATTATTGTATTGTCATCGGGAATACACAACTATGCCATGTATCAGAGCTATTGCTCATCTGAAAGTGATTGAAAAATCGATTACAAGATTTTAAAGTGACATAAAAGTGACATGAAAGTGACATACAAGTGAAGTTAAATAAAAGCGTGTTAAAAAGGGATACTCGTGTAAAAATCAGTCTCAGGTTAGATATACTAACCGGAGATTCTCGCCTCGAGTAATAGCGGGTGTTCGTAAAAAAAAAATAAAAACGAAAAACAAAAGAGAAGGGTATCAATCACTGATGGAGTACTTCTTAGCTGCCCGTAGTGCGTAACCCTACAAGTTCACGAAATGTCTTCAAAACCAGTGCTATCCATTTTAGGTCTTTCCGTATAGCCAGCAGGTGGGTCTGAGCATCAATCTAAAGAAGACAGAGGTCATGACACTCAATGTGGGCAATCCTGAGCCCATAAAAATAAGGAACCATAAGCTAGAACAGACTGGCACATTTACATACTTAGGATGCATAGTAACACCTGACGGCGGAACAAGCAAGGACATCAACGACAGAATGAATAAAGTGAGAACAGCCTTTGCTAGTCTCAACAACATCTGGAAGTCCTCTCAGTACAGCACAAACACCAAATTAAGATTATATGAGAGCTGTGTACTTTCTGTGCTTCTCTATGGTGTGGAATGCTGGAGAGTAACTTAGAAGAAAATATCGAAAGTGTACTCTTTCCACACAATCTGCCTAAGGAAAATTCTCCGAATCTCTTGGCCGAATACCATCATCAACCAAGAACTGCTTACTCGGAGCAACCAAGAGTCCATGCACGCCATTATAGCTGGCAGGTGCTGGAGTTGGGTTGGCCACGTCCTCAGAAGAGAACTGGATGCCATCACAAGAACAGCTATGCTATGGTCCCCTGAAGTAAAGCGAAAGAGAGGCCAACCAAAATCAACTTGGCAATGAACTGTGGAGGCTGAATTGCAAAGAATGAACTCCGGGCAAACCCATAGGTACTCAGTCTCCTTCAGTAAAGTCGAAGAGTATTAATGCAAACTGTTCCTCTAGTGCACTAAATAAAAATAACTCAAAATATAAAATACTCAATAACTTAATAGACAGCACAAATTTCTGCCAGCTATGAATTACCGGTACGTGTTGAAGAAACCGGATCTCAGGCTGTGCAGTAATCTTAGCATGAGATCATTTTATGTTATAAAACGACATAATTAATTCTCTTCATTTTAACTTTTATTTCATATAAATTAATTGAAAAGAAATAAAGAAATAACAGTTTACAAATAGGAAGCGCATGTTAAATCTCCCTGTAGATCGCTGAAAGAGTAACCTATCACGCGTGATAACTGAGTATATCTTTCATCAGTTCGGAACCATATGTGTTTCTTCCTGGGGACGAGATTGCTACTACATGTGTGTACAACACCACGAATAGAAACCAGACGACCTTCTACGGCTTAGGGGCTCAAGACGAGATGTGTTACGGTTACATTTACTACTACCCAAAACAGAATATGACCACGCCTGCTTGTCTGGACAATCTGGGAGGAAGGTAGAATATCTTTTTTCTTGGTCTGGGTGTTTTAATTTTTTTCATCATCTATCATCATCATTGTCATCATCATGATCATCATTGTCATCATCATGATCATTATCGTCATATCATCATCATCATTGTCATAATCATTGCATTCATCAACATCCCTGTCAACATCGTAATCATCATCATCATTATCACTGTCGTCATCATGATCACAATAAATGTCATCATCATCATTGTCATCATCATCATTGTCATCATCATTTTCATCATCATTGTCATCATCATTATCATCATCATTGTCATCATCATCATTGCCACCATCATTGTCATCATCATCATCATTGTCATCATCAATGTCATCATCATCATTGCCACCATCATTGTCATCATCATTGTCATCATCATTGTCATCATCATTGTCATCATCATTGTCATCATCATCTTTGTCATCATCATCGTCATCATCGTCATTGTCATAATGTTAAGTCATGTTTTATTAAGGGAAGATAACTGTTAAAAGATTTGTAGGTACGGGTCGGTTTTTTTGTACACACGCCTGTAAGCACACTTTTTGTGATGAGATGAATGCTCGGTGATTTTTGAACACAGCTCTACTGACTAGCTGTTAGCTTGTTTAAAAAAAAAATATATGATAAGGAATCTGGTCGAAGGTTCTATGAAATAGTTTGAGGTGGAAAAGCGGATGAGTCCAGCTCACATCTCAAGCTGCGATTTAGCGCTTTAATGAATTCTTACTGAGCTGTTTTAGGCGGTTGATATTTCGTGAAAGTACGAGTCTGGCAGAGCTTCGGAATGGCCGTGTACCATTTCGCTAGTGTGTTCCAGAAAATAAATATATATACTTTTGTGAAAGGAATAGGTGACAATTCCAGTATGTACTTTATTGAGATTATTATGAGGCCACGAGTTGTATAGGCCATTATTACTATCATGATTCATAGTTGCTGATATTGATATTTATTCCCATGGATATTGTTTTACCGAGAGTTGCTGATATAATAAGAATTATGATGTTGTTCCCTGTGAGGGATATTTGATCCTGTGGATTATACTGATGACCATTTGATACTATGTGCTACAACCCATTTGCCACGTATTTTATACTTGTAGTAACCTGTGAACAGTGGGCTGTTTCTGATGTTTACTCGTCTGTGGCGTAATAAACTGTTATATAACGTTGCCAGGTCTTACAACCTTTCCTGACTTCTACGTTGCTGTGGTGTGAGTGACTTATTATAGACACATTTAAAGAACCTATACACATTCGCGTATGTTAGATTTCCATAGTCACACACCTGTCGGCCATCCGTAAGCCCGACTTATGCTGATCGCCATTTATCAGCGAAAGTAATAATAACATTTAACTTCTTGATGACCCCACCAGTATCTTCCATCAAATAATCTTTAACAGAAGTGGTGACCAGCGTTGTTAACAGCTACCTAATTAACTTTGACGCTCTATGCCCCATAAAGAATACGTTACAGATAATCAATGCCATCATCATTGTCATCATCGTTGTCATTACCATTGTGATCATCATTGTCATCATCATCATTGTCATTATCTTCTTTGTCATCATCATTGTCATTATCTTCTTTGTCATCATCATTGTCATTATCTTCTTTGTCATCATCATTGTCATCATCATTGTCATCATCATTGTCATCATTATTGTCATCATTGTCATCATCATCATTGCGATCATCATTGTCATCATTATTGTCATCATCATTGTCATCATCATTGTCATCATCGTCGTCAAAATCATCATCATCATCATCATCATCATCATCATCATCATCATCATCATCATCATCATCATCATCATCATCATCATCATCATCATCATCATCATCATCATCATCATCATCATCATCATCATCATCATCATCATCATCATCATCATCATCATCATCATCGTCATTATCATCATTGTCATTATCATCATTGTCATCATCATTTTCATCGTCATCATTGTCATCATCATAGTCGTCAACATCATAGTCATTGTCATCATAGTCATCATCATCATAGTCATCATCATCATCTTTTTCATCATCATCATCTTTGTCATCATCATCTTTTTCATCATCATCATCATCTTTGTCATTGTCATCATTGTCATCATCATCATCATTGTCATCATTGTCATCATCATCATAGTCATCAACATCATAGTCATCATCATCTTTGTTATCGTCATCTTCGTCATCGTCATCTTTGTCATCATCATCATTGTCATCATCATTGTCATCATCATTGTCATCATAATTGTTTCATCATCATTGTCATTATCATGATTGTCATCATCATCACCGTCATGATCGTTTTCATTATCATCATCATCGTCATCATAATCTTTTCTTTCTTTGATCCTTAACCGCCGACCGTCAAAGCAGTCAGTGGCCATCACGCCTGGTGGCGTCTTG
The DNA here is from genome assembly GCA_024509875.1 of Oreohelix idahoensis. NCBI lineage: Eukaryota > Metazoa > Mollusca > Gastropoda > Stylommatophora > Oreohelicidae > Oreohelix > Oreohelix idahoensis. Next base: position 129,743 of record JAMPIV010020400.1, read on the forward strand.
TAGGGCAACCACAAATTGATTCCTCTTTGCTCGGTCGGTGGCCATCCTTTGTACGGTGCCCCAACTCTGGTTCATTCTTTGCATCTCAGCCTCCACAGTCCTCCGCCAAGTTGTTTTTGGTCGGCCTCTCTTTCGTTTTCCTTCAGGGGTCCATAGCATAGTAGTTCTTGTGATGGCATCGGGGTCTCTTCTGAGGACATGGCCAACCCAGCTCCAGCGTCTGCCAGCTATGATGGTGTGCATGTCCTCATGCTTGCTCCGAGTAAGCATATCTTGGTTGGTGATGGTGTTCGGCCATGATTATGATGATGGTTTGGCCGAATACCATCATAATAATCATTATCGTCATAATCATTGTCATCATCATGATAATCATCGTCATCATCATCATTATCATCTTCGTTGTCTTCTTTTTAACTATTTTCAATTAACTTGACATGACCGTTGTTTATCTGTTTGAAATCTTTGAATCTCTGCCAGTATTTACTTCACAGTATTTGTGTAAGTATGTCCGCTAACTAAATTAAATTAACGCTGCGGTGAGGGAGGCAATCATAAAACAATTAAACCCAAGCAAGGTCAGACAATTACATCCCTTGATCTAAGTGAGAGTAAATAATTACATAACTAAAACATAGTACAAATATTTTTCGTTTTCTTTGAACGCGTTCAGTCGACCGCTGTCATGCGTTCAAAGGACGCAATAACCATATTTGAAAGAAATATTTTGATTTGCCTTGTTATCATGACTCTAGAGAGTTTTGCTCGCATCTATTGCATATTGTGTATATAGTAACAATTTAATATTAAAAACGAAAACCATATATACTAAGACGAGTAGGTGGTGTTAATGATCAGAATGGTAGAGTTCCAATCAAATGTTATGCGTTTGTTTCCAAGCAGAAGTACGCATTAATTTTTAAAAATTCAGATATTGGTCTTGAGTTTTTATAAGTGCGTTGTAATTAATTAGGGGTTTGAAGTGTCGGTGTGTATTGACGGACTTACTTGCCCAGTGAAAGGTGAAAGTAGAAGGAACTGGTAAGAAAGCGATGAATAGAGTAGAGGAGGAAGGGAATTGGTCACTCACGTGATTAAATAAAAAGCTGGATCTCATGTAGGGAAGTCTTTACCACTTCACTCAGCCATGGCAGTATCTGCTACGGGACTTACAATTAGTTATTTATTTTCTATACTACTTTTGGACTAGATAAGTTTTTGAGATTATTAACTTGACTATAAATGTCGTTTTTCTATTAGTAAGAATGTTGACTGGAATAGGGAACTAGTTATTTTTTCAGAAGCCAAAAAGAAGATTTTATTACGACGAATCGACAACCTGCGATGAAAGCTTCATTGATAAAGTAATTTTCTATTAAGTCTTAATGGAGATGGATGCTATTGTCAGTTAATATCTCAGACCTAAACGTCTTTTATATTTGAACATGCGCCCTAAAATAACTGACTAGGCTGAACGGGACGCGCCTGGACATGCGCCCTAAAATAACTGACTAGGCTGAACGGCAAAGACAGCTGTACATTAATTTCGTTGATTTTGAAAAGGCTTTTGACAGCATACATAGGGACAGTTTATGGAAAATACTGAGGGCTTATGGAATTCCAAGCTGCATAGTGTCAATCATAAAAAGCCTCTATGCCAACTTTACGTGTAGTGTTGGGCAGAGCAACCTAACCTTTGAGGCGAAGACAGGAGTACGACAGGGATGCCCCTTATCAACCACTCTATTTTTAACAGTCATAGACTGGGTGATGCGTCAGACAACAGAGGGCAGTCCAAGAGGAATAAGATGGACTACATTTTCTACATTAGAAGATCTGGAATATGCAGATGACATTGCAGTACTAGCACATTCACATCAACACATCAAGGAAAAAACGGACAGACTTAATAAGTTTAGCCAGCAGGTGGGCTTGAACATCAATTTAAGGAAGTCAGAGGTCATGACGCTCAATGTGAGCAACCCTGAGACCATATCAGTAAGGAATCAGTAACTGGTACACACAGACACCTTCACATACCTAGGATGCATAGTAACACCAGACGGCGGGGCAGGCAAAGACATCAACATCAGAATGAATAAGGCAAGAACAGCCTTTTTTAGCCTAAACAACATCTGGAAGTCCTCTCAATACAGCACAAGCACAAAATTAAGATTATATCAGAGCTGTATGCTTTCTGTGCTTCTCTATGGTGCAGAATGCTGGAGAGTTACAGAGAAGGAAATGTCGAAATTGTCCTCTTTTCACACAACATGCCTAAGAAAAATTCACCGAATCTTTTGACCGAATACCATCACCAACAAAGATCTGCTTACTCGGAGCAAGCAAGAGGACATGCACACCATCATAGCTGGCAGACACTGAAGCTGGGTTGGCCATGTCCTCAGAAGAGACCCCGATGCCATCACAAGAACAGCTATGCTTTACCCCTGAAGGAAAACGAAAGAGAGGCCGACCAAAAACAAACTGGCGGAGGACTGTGGAGGCTGAGATGCAAAGAATGAACTAGAGTTGGGGCACTGTACGAAGGATGGCCACCGACCGAGCAAAGTGGAATCAATTTGTGGTTGCTTTACAAGACGCCACTAGGCGTGATGGCCACTGACTGCTTTGACGGTCGGCGACTAAGGATCAAAGAAGAAGAAGAAGGCTGAACGGGACGCGCCTTGACATGCGCCCTAAAATTACTGACTAGGCTGAACGGGACGTGCCTGGACATGCGCCATAAAATAACTGACTAGGCTGAACGGGACGCGCCTGGACATGAGCCCTAAAATAACTGACTATGCTGAACGGGACGCGCCTGGACATGCGCCCTAAAATAACCGACTAGGCTGAACGGGACGCGCCTGGACATGCGCCCTAAAATAACTGACTAGGCTGAACGGGACGCGCTTGGACATGAGCCCTAAAATAACTGACTAGGCTGAACGGGACGCGCCTATCCAAAATGAAGCAAAATTGTATTTAAAATAAAAATGATGCTATTGTCGCAGCGTTACATAAATTTGTCCGTCCATGATGTCAACATCCTCTTTTTCCAACGGCAGCTTTTTCTTATCTTTAGCTTGTTGAATAGATAGTATCTCAATCTGTAATGGCCATTGCGGAATCTGAAGATTACCACTTGTTCGAACCCATGTCTCCACTCTTATGATACCGTATCCTCGGCCAATCGCTGCCTTTTGTTTAAATTAGAATATATACGAGTTGTTAAATAGCATATGTCTTTTTAATGTCATTACCAGCGCGTATAATCCTGACAGCAAGGGAGAATTCATATATCCGGACGTGTTTATTAGACAGTTCAACACGACAAAGGTGTTTCAGGAAGTTTCCAAGAACTGTAAGAGTTTGGCTCCCTGCCTGACAGAATGCGTGGAAACAATAGTGAGATATGCAAAAAGAGACTCCTGTATGAAGAAAAAAGTCTGGGAATATATTGAGGTTAGAACATCTTCTCTTACAGTCTATTTACTTTGTTGTTCTTTTGTCCGTTTTTTACTTTATTATTGTATCGATGCTCATGAACGAAAATACACGGGGAAAAGACAAAGAATATAATAATAAATGCTGCAAGTACCTCCCAACTTGTCATGGACTTGTTTCAAATTCGTTGGAGCAAAGTAGACGAAGTTAAAGAAGTAGGCTCTGATAATAATAAATACCTTGTTATGGGATCGCGAGGGTAAACAAAAAGAACAAAAATTGTGGGTTGCCGTAAAAACATATATGAAATTGTACACATACTTAACAAGGAAAGACTTTCAACCGATGTCACAGGATAGGAAGGCTTGGCATACACTTATTGCAGGTCTATGCTCCATAAGGAACTTGCTGATAATGAATCATGAATAATGTTATGATATTACCACACAGACTGCAATAGTACTTTTTGGAATTATATTTATATTTAGAACAGCATACGTAAACAAGTTGCCTTATATGAACTATATGCGCAGAACTGAATTAGAGACTGCAGAGAAGAAGATGTATGGACTAATGAAGGTCTTCTTATTGAAAGACAAGAAAACATTTTTAAAAGAGGAATTTAAAAAATCTAGGTATGAGAAGAGGATAAATGAATACGATCACTACCTGATACAAAAGTTTGTTCATAACGCCGTGCTAAAAACGACAATGGGAGGAACAGTTTAAGGCATAAGAGGAAGACAACATCTATAAATGATCAAGACAACATCTATAAATGATCAAGACAACATCTATAAATGATCAAGACAACATCTATAAATGATCAAGAATAAGACTGTCATCTATTCAACAAGCTGAAGATAGGAACTACCGATGAGTGTAACTGTGGCACTGATAAAATAACTGCTGAACATCTGCTTCAAAGTTGCCCAACATATGAGGAACAGAGAAAGTACATATGGCCAACACCAGTACCAATAGTGGAAAAGCTCTACGGAGATTCAAATTGCCTCAGTTTGACCATTGCTGTCTTTGAACATATTCAAGTAGACGCATGAGATTTTACGACTAAGAAGACTGTCAGAGTATCCAATAATAGACAAGAGACAGACGACTTTGCAGATTCTTTGCCTTTGACCCTCTGTGCAAAATGGCAGCTGATATTTGAGAGATCAGATTCTAAAGGACAACACGATTATCAGAATGACGACAGTTTGAATAAGGATGTCCTCAGAAAGTCGTGAGAAAGATTTTAAATAGCCATCATGACAACACCCCGTCGGGATCTAACAAGGCAAAGAACAAGTACGGTTACTGCACTCTCAGACATGTCGTAAAATTCGACTAATATGAGGTTTGTGCGTGGGGCTGGCCACTTCATCATGTCAAGTTTATTGTTACAGAAACCATCACTTCAAGAGCATGTGAATGAGTGATGCAGGCTTCCTGTAAGGGGACTACCTACGGTAGTGACACCATGCTCCATAAAGAGCCCAGGTGAAAATGATAATGATGATACCAACATATAGTTCTTCCCATACATCATACGACATTCGTTGTCCATCTGAGTCGTTGGCGGATCCAAGTGGGTGGCTACGGGGCGATCGCTCCTCCCTTGAAACTTTGAACACTTTTATTTCAAATCAACCGCTCTAGTATTTTGTCACCCACTTGTATTTAAATGTAAGTAATCGTTAGGTTGGACGACGGACGAATGTCTGGTACTGGACAATGGTAAGTACCCTAAAGGTACAATTAAAGACAATAAAGGAAATCGGCATTCAATAATGATATAAAAGACGGCGCCAGGCAGGCGACACAAGGGGACTTCACGCGAGCCGCAAAAAACAGAGGACTTTGTGACAAGAGTTGGATAATTTCTTATCGGGCGACAATTCCCAAATCAATAAATTTGTTATGCTGAACTATAAAATGTGTATACATTTTATCAAATTTTACCTTTTTGTAGTTGACTTTACTTTTATGTAATTATACTATAAATAGTTATTTTAAAAAATAAAAATGAATATTTTTGAGTTACTATACAATACAACTATCAAGTTGACGCATGTTTAAAAAAATCGTTAGTTTGTTTTTAAATGTTTAAAAATATGTGTAAATAAGAACCTTTTTACAATTGTTATGAATGGCCCCTGCCTTGTACAATTCCTTGATTTGCCAGTGCATCTGACTGTGATATCAGAATATAGAGTCTTAGAGTACTTTAATGCAGAATCTAGCAGTGAAATTACAGAGCACAAATTATGTCTTTCCTCCCACAGGTCATGTTAACGAGCGTCCCAGATGGTCAAGACTTCTTGAGTAGACTTGCGTCTTGCAAGGTTGAGGTACATTTGGCGCTGAACATGCTACAGACACCGACAGATGAATAGCTTAATGAAATTTGGCAACGAAAGATTGAGCAACTCCTTAGTATGACCTTCTTTCAAAAGGATGGTTATGGAACGAACTTTGCCTAAGTTAAAAACATTTTTGTCTTGCTTCTATTAAGGTATATTAAAAATGTTATTATCATATTTGAAAAGATATGATTGCTCAGAAGTGTCAAATGTCACTGTTTATTGTATTCTACGATATTAGTGTAACAAAAGAATGTTGATTGATAATAATTCATGTATTTATCCCGCTTCAGATTTCTTTGGAGCATCAGTTGGCTTGTAGCTCCATCTGGAGCATAGAACCACCGGTCTAGTTGGCCCCCTTACAGGAAACCTGCACCAGGCATTCGTAGGCCGTTGTAATAATGGTTTCCGTAGCAAATTATTTTACATGATGAGTTTGTAAGGCTTATGTACAATCTCATATTAGTTGCCTTGTACGATATGCCTGAGAGAACAGTAGACTTGCCTGAGAGAACAGTAGACTTGCCTGAGAGAACAGTAGACTTGCCCGAGAGAACAGTAGACTTGCCTGAGAGAACAGTAGACTTGCCTGAGAGAACAGTAGACTTGCCTGAGAGAACAGTAGACTTACCTGAGAAAACAGTAGACTTGCCTGAGAGAACAGTAGACTTGCCTGAGAGAACAGTAGACTTGCCTGAGAGAACAGTAGACTTGCCCGAGAGAACAGTAGACTTGCTTGAGAGAACAGTAGACTTGCCTGAGAGAACAGTAGACTTGCCGAGAGAACAATAGACTTAATCTTTCTGTTGTCACCAGAGGCTCCCAAGAACTATGAACGACCGTCATAGTATAGACAGGTAATTTAAGACGGCACGTGACACAGTTTGGAGGCATCCCGGATAAAATAAAAAACAAAATAAGATAATGATGAATTTTGTGTACTACAAGCAGGGGCGGATTATCCATTAGGCTAAGTAGGCTGAACCCTAGGGGCCCGGAGCTATAAGGAGGCCCGAGCATAAGTTAAAAAAAAAACCAAATGCATAGATTTTTCAATTACATGTGTTTATTGTGTTTACCTTAATTAAAAATAATATTAATAAACATTAATAAAAAAATAATTACTAAAATAACAGGTGAGCAATACTAACAAACAAAAATACCATTCTATTAATAATTCTTATTGTTATTGGTAATCAGAATCGACCTCACTGTACTCTGGGCAAACCCATAGGTACTCAGTCTCACTCAGCGAATATCGAAGAGTATGAATGCTAATTGTACCTGTAACACGCTGGTTGTACATACGACGGATGCATCCTCTCTCACGTCCATCTCTGGTCCCACGTTTGATGCCAAACTCCAACAGTCTCAGCCTTCTTGATTCATCCATTGCGGTGTCATTATCCAGCAGGCGATCATTAATTGCCCTTAGTATGTCTCCCTTATCCATGTCCAGTGTCTCCACTATGGGTTCTCTCAAGGCCAGTCTGACTACTCTCTCTCTCATTGCCACATACCCTTGCATGACCAGGACAGTAGATCCGCACCAGTTCTTGAAGACTTGAGGATTCTATTGATGTTTTCCATTCCTGCCGCAGCTATCCGTTCTGAACTTTCCGAAGCATGGCTTGAGAGTCTGACAATATAACTGCCCTGGTTGATGGAGTTTCAGACAGCCACCTCAGTGCTGCAGTAACTGCCTCTACCTCCATTCTCATGCTGGAGGTTGCTTTCATGTAGGCTCCACTATATTCAGCAACGACCCTGCCCTTTATGCTCGCAGAGAAGCCCCATTCTGATTTCTCACCACGCACTACACACCCATCAGTGTACACAATGGCGTCATCATCCCCAGCATGCTCACTATTAATAATTCTAGTATATACCATCACCATGCTAAGTGGTTTAAAAAACAAATACTAAAATTATTGTCTATTATGAGAAGAAGGACACAAACACCAAGAAGCCTATAGGCCCTTCGTGGCTTAATCCGGCCCTGATGTTAAGGAGTCAAAAAATGACGTAATTACTGTATTTTAGCTTAGGCAGCTATGACAAGGCGTGTGGTAAATCTGAACAAATAATATTAATTAAAGTGTTTGAGAAGTAGACTTTAGACCGCTAATGCAAACATTTATTATCCAATTCCGCCAAGTTCTTATGGGTGCTAGTTTAGTGCACGTGAGTACATCTATGTCCATATTTGGATACCCCCAAAGATGCAGCAATAGAGAATGCAGTCAGCGACCCATAGCTTGACTGCTTGCAGCAGGGTCAGCGAACCAAAGCTGACCAAGACCGTACTCCACTTCCACGTGGTGGTCCTGGAAACAGTCTGCAGCAGTGCAGTCTGGCTGAGCGAGTACGGATCTAAGAGGGAAGGCAAACTTGGTTGATAAGGGTGGTTTTAGGCTGACTACTGACCACTAAAGATGATAAGTCACAATCTGGCCACTATGAACATTTACAGGTATAAGTCCAAGTCGTTGTTAATTTGTAGCCAAGTAGGTACCACCCCTATAGACACCAGGAATATATATATATAGGCTGTGGTGATGGTGTCTTGTCTGGTTTGAAGTAGGTTGTCGTGTGTATAGGTGTGACGTAGATTCACAGTTCCACAATACAGGAGTTATGACATGTATAAGTCATAGAAATGTTATAACTGCTGGTGACGTTTCCATCATTTATTTCGGACGCCACAATGACAGATAATGATACATCCATTTCACAAAAAGTCATGGTCATGACAGTTCATAGTATTCAGCATTAATAAAGTTTCTTCATGGATCTGCATACATTCTCTAAGTTGATATATGTAATCCTAGCTGACGATAGCCTCAGCTTCATATCATAAATATTCATAAATATCAGTACTCCTCTCTGATGCTGGCAGATCAGATGTACAAAAATAAGTCTATTACTGTCCGCACGAGAATGGCATTTCAGGAGTACAGGTCAAGCTGACCTTTATAGCATCCCTAAGTCTAACCCTCGACATAGGTGCAATCGCTGGCATAGCGAAGATCCTAGAACATAGAAATTGTTCTCTGGGCCTAGAGCGACCCGTATATATATATAGATCTCAGGTATGAAGATACCTGGGGTGTAATTCCTAGTAGAAGAACCTCTCCTTTCTGTAACACACAAGCGAGCAGAGAACGACAAAATGTCAAACATCTAGGTAGATCACAGAGTTCAATAAAGGAGGGTATTACCTTGCTTCAGAATCAACACCACAAAACATACGCCTCCAGGCTTTTTCGAATCATATAGGGAAAGCCTCGTTAGTTAAACTAACTCACAGGAAGACTACCAGTTCCCTATCAAAAGATCACAGACGCAAGATGCGTCCTCTCTGCTCAAAACATCTTGTCGAACTCCCTGGGCGGAAGACTATTCTAACTCTCTTAAAGTTCCGACATGCGCAGAACGCATACGCCTGAGTAACACTCAAAACGAGACGATGAAGGAAACATTCCAACAAAGCTATGTTCAGAAATCACGCCTTATATGGACATGGAATAAACCTCAACCCTGGTTTCAATCATTCCAAGAAACAGTTGACCGATACTACCGTATAAGGAGACATCGTTCGAAAAAATGGATTGACGAGTCAAGACACAAGAGAAGGTAACCCCCATAGTAAAATATAACCACAGTTAAACAAGGATTATCTACCTTTGATCAAAAAATTTAAAGTGTACAATTCATACAGATTAATTACACACAGTCTTAGAAAAATTATGTGCGTAACAGATTACCGCACCCCCCCGGGAAAAAAAGAAACATTTTTTTAAAAATCCAAGAGCCAGAAACACCAGGCTCGTAACGCACGTATAATGCGCGGATATAATGCATATTATGAGGCTAGCTCGACGCATGGAGCGATAGCTGAGATTATATCTCAGATTCTTAGAGAAAATATTTCCCTAAGTGTACACGTATATTCCAGTTAGGTGCCACCAACATACGCCGCAGTGATGGCAACATCATAATGTAAGGAAAATTATACTCACATAAATACAAATATTTTATCATAGTATGAAGTGTAATGAACTACACATTTTAAACCAAAAATACATTATACAAACATGTAATAATATCATGATACAATGCATTACTAATCAATACTAATAAATCAGCTGTTCCTCGTAGACATGGATATAATCGTTCCAAAGTAGGTAAGAACTTGACATACTTCATGGTTGACATAATGTCCATACTCTCGCAGACGTCAATGATGTGCTGCGAAAATATCAATAACACAAATCTTTATGGTATATGCTAAATTTCTTAATACAGTAATCAAAACACAATATATAAATTGTGGCAATGTAAGCTTTTGGCCCATATAGTGCTAACTAAGCCTTCTTCCGTTATACCAAAATCAGTAACAGAACAAGGCAATTATACAGTACAATGCTATAAATTCCCAAAATGAGCACATATGTGCTAATATATCCTTATAGTAGAGAACTGTTATAGATCTCGACGTTTAACAGGGAATATATATGACAGAAGAATTAAGTGGAATCATGTGGGCATCTAGACAGAATGTCTGCCATCACATTATCCGAACCACGGATAGCTCGCACCTTGTAATGAAAGGGTTGAAGAGCTATGGCATATCGAGTGGACCTCGAGCTCTTCAAGTTTTTGCTTTGAATAGCAGTAAGAGCTTTCTGGTCGGTTTCCACAATGAAATGCGCGCCTAGAAGGAATCTTTGTAACTTGAGAATTGACCAAACCATAGCCAATAATTCACGGTCTAAAACCGAATAATTCCTTTCTGCAGCATTTAATTTCCTAGAAATATACATCACCTGATGCAGAGTATCCGAATACTCCTGCATTAGTGCTGCCCCAATCCCAGTGGACGAGGCGTCACTTCGAAGAACAAAAGTCTTCTCAATAGTAGGTAACCTAAGGATAGGTGGAGATGAAAATAGAGTTTTAATCTGGTCCAATGAGGATTGGCATTCTTGAGACCAGCGGATCAGATTAGGCGATCCTTTCTTCAATAAAGTAGAAAGAGGTGCCATAATGGAGGACAGATTCGGAATGAATTGTCCGTAAAATTGTATCAAACCTAAGAGACTACGCACTTGTTTCTTCGTCTTAGGGACAGAAATGTTTAATATTTTTTGAAACATTGTGGTCCTCTGTCTTTAAAAGACCATGACCAACACGATGACCCAGGAAAGAAATCTCGCTAAATCCTATAAAGGCTTTAGAGGGTTTTGCAGTTAAATTATAATCGCGAAGAGTAGACAGCAATTCGTATAAACCCAGATAGTGATCTTCCCAGGAATCACTGAACAGACAAATATCGTCTAAGTATGCTATGACATCTGTACGATATGAGAGAATTCGGCGCATCATGCGTACGAATGTAGCAGGGGCGTTCATAAGGCCGAAAGGCATGAAATTCCATTGAAATAAACCCCTAGGTGTAGAAAAAGCAGTAAGAGGTTTGGCTCGTTCAGTTAAAGGAACTTGCAAATAACCTTTTGACAAGTCAAGTTTGGTAAAGAATCTAGAATTAGAAAGTTTGTTTAGTAGCTCTTCTAGCGAAGGCATAGGTTCAGCATCAAACTTCGTAACTTGGTTCAATTTGCGATAACCAACGCAAAGGCGAATGTTATTGTCTTTCTTTCGAACAATAACCATGGACGAAGAGTATGCTGAAGTGGTTGGTTCGATTATTTCCAATCGTATCATCTCATCCAATTCTTTCTCGACTTGTGACTGAAAATGGATAGGTATAGGATAGGGTCTGACTCTGATAGGATTATGGTCAGTAAGTACTATGTCATGTTCAATGACATGTGTGTGTCCCGGGATGTCGGTAAGGACATCCTGAAATGTTTGTAACATCGAAGAGACTTGTCGATGTTCCTCAGCGGAAAGATTAGGAGAAACGGTAACGTTTTTCCAAGATTCCGTAGAATGAAGTGGGATCACAGGAAGAGGGAGATTGACATCAGAAAAAGTAGTTTCCTCATCCTGTATAACTGACAGGGATGAGTAATGACCATGAGGTACTGGAGAATCGTCCGTCGCCTGGAAAATAGGCTGCAAATAGTCAGGTCGTTCATGAAATTCCGAGAGCATATTTATGTGGAATGTTTTATGCTTTCCATCAATATCGACAACATAGTCGACGTCGGAAATTTTAGAGACTATTGCATACGGACCTTTCCATGCAATAAGAAGTCTGTTCTCCCTTGAAGGAAGTAGGACGAATGCTTTGTCACCTGGACAAAGTTGTCGTAGACATCTGTTCTTATTGGCAAATAGCCTTGCCTTTTCTTTAGCAAATTCGGATGAAGAAGTTGCTAATTTGCATGCCTCGATGATCTTTTGCCTAAGAGCAATGACAAACTCATAAGAAGATTGAGCTAATATTATCGGCAGTGATAAGATCGTGGAGTAAAGACATAGGGCCTCGCGGTCGCGAGCCAAAGACAAGTTCAAAAGGAGAAAACCCTGTGTGTTCATTGGGGACCTCTCTATAAGCAAAGAGAGCCGCGGGTAAAACCCTGTCCCAATCCTGAGGATGATCCTCAGTTATCTTCCCAAGTAAAGTCTTGAGTGTTCTATTCAAACGCTCAACTAACCCATTAGACATTGGGTGATAGATACTGCTGAGAGACCTTTTAATATGTAAGATAGACATTACCTGTGACATAGTGTCCGATATAAGTTGAGTGCCATGGTCTGACAATATTTCTCTGGGGAATCCCAAGCGAGAAAATATCAGCCAAAGAGCGTCTGCGATATCGGCAGTGGAGATGCTCTTAAGAGGTATAGCCTCTGGCCAACGTGTGCACATATCGACACATGTAAGGATAAATTGATGTCCTGTGGCTGATTTGATCCTAAAAGGACCGATAATATCTATTGCCATTTTCTGAAACGGCCGAATAGGAATGTCAGCAGCCTGGATAGGCGCAGCATGTCGTGGTCCTTTAGATTTGACCTCCTGACATACTTTGCAAGATTGACAGTAAATACGTATGTCCTTGCTCACAAATGGCCAAAAGAAAGCAGCAAGAACCCTCGACTTTGTACGGGAAAAACCCATATGTCCAGCACATTGTGAGTCATGAGCATGTTGCAATATTTGCAATCTCATACTCTTAGGCACAAGAATTTGAGAATGTGTAGACGTAGTCGAGTCTTGTACCATACGCACAAGTACGCCGTTCTTCATAGAAATCCAAGACTTTCTATTTGTATTTTGATTCGGATCACCTTTTTTTGCTAGAATAAAGAATTTTTGTAAAGAAGGATCTTCTTCTTGCAATTTTATAAAAGCGTCACGTGAAATAATCAAGTGACTATTTAGCTATTCACTTCATTATTATCAGTTAATGAAGTTTGAGGTGTTTCCAGAGCTTGTGTTCTTGTTACCACTGCATTGGTAGCTTGTATATTTTGTTCCTCCCAAACAGCAATCTGCTGTGGGGTACATTCCCTAACTCCGTGAATACGACCGATAATAAGGTCCGCTATAGGGTTAGGTAGAAGACACGCGTGGACATCTCTCGTAAAGAAGGGAGTAGAAATATGTATTATGGCAGTAGGATACTTTTCCAAAGTGCCACCAAATGTGACACATTTGATCACCTTTCCTGTAGCACAGGATGGATCTACAAGAGATTGCCTAACACCAATAGTAGTACATCCAGAATCAAAAAGGACTGAGACTGGATTACTATTTACAAGACCCTTATGTAGGATAAGAGAACCTCTCCCGTCATGCGCAACTGCAGCAGGAAGAGCGGGAAGAGGATGACCACAGCTTAAAGTAGTTACGGTAGTCGGTTAGAACAAAGTACTGCATTGGGGACATTTAGTTGCCCTACTAAAGTCAAAGGCAGAACATGTGATAGCACTAGAGTTTTTATCATCATCACCATGTTTACATGCTCCCTGAGACTCTTGCTGTACAGAGTTTGCCTGTTGATATCTCTTTATTTTATGTTGCGATCTACCGCAACCATTATTGCCTCTGCAATTATCATTAAACTCTCTACTGTAATTGTTATCCTGGTTTGAATTCCAGTTTCCATAACTGTCATTACCATTTCTATACTGTTGAGAACCTCTATTATATTGGTTTTGAGGTCTCCGCGAAAAATAGTTTCCTCTATACTGACTACCTTTGCGAAAATGTCTAAAATTATTGGGAGTAGTATACAATGGAGTATCAGCTTGTCTCCAGTTCTGCGAAGAAGAATCACCCTGAAATTGATTGCTATGATTCTGAGCATAATTACGGTTACTCTTCTTATTAAAATTTTGTTGGCTACCCTGAAATTTACGCATGAAATTTGGGCCATAAGGTGCTGCCGAAGCAACTGGCAGACCTTCTTTTACTTTAGAGTTGCTAATGGTTACGTGAGGATGCGCAGTGACATACTGGCAACAGTATTCTTCCATTTCTTTTATGTTTTTAGGCTTACGCTCATGAAGAAAAGCAAGAAAAGATTCATTGACAGAAGACATAACCTTGTCTCTAAGTAGTAAGTCCATAAGTGCTTCATATGTATGTTCTGTCTTAGACAGCTCAACCCAACGTGTAAAAGTAAGACATATCTTTGAAATGAATTCAGAGAAATCCACTCCAGTTTCTGGCAACATATTTTTAAACTGAAGACGATAGCCGTCTTCGTTAAGTTGGTATTTCTTTAACAAGACGGCCCTGACAACCTCATAATTGTTCTTGTCATACTCATCTATCATGCTTAACATACTGAAAGCATCACCTCTAAGTATATTGGACAACTGATAAACATACAGTGATTTATCTATGTTATGTGTTTTACATGAAAATTCAAATCTATCCAGATAAAACGTTATATCGTCACTGGAAGCATTGAATGCTGGTAGTTTAATCTTAAAAGTACTAGCTTTATCAGAAGATGACCCCTTATTTGGATCATTAGCATTACCCATGTTCATCAACTTTAACTTCTCTAATTCCAAAGCTAAGAGTTTTTCTTCATGCTCCATTTTTGCTTTTCTCTCCTCAGCCTCAGCTTGTAACTTTCTTTCTTCAGCCTCTCTTTGTAACTTTCTTTCTTCAGCCTCTCTTTGTAACTTTCTCTCTTCAGCCTCGGCTTGTAATCTTTTATCCTGAGCTTCATCTTCTCTTTTCTGTTTTTCCATTTCCATCTGGAATTTTCTTTCATCTGCCTGCATCTGCAGTCTCAGATTCTCAGCATCTATCTTCTTTTGCTCAGCTTCTCTGTCTAATCTTTTATTTTCCTCTTTTTGTCTTTTCTCCTCAGACTTCAGTGCTTTAGTCCATTGAGTATTTGCATACTATTCTAATATATCACCAATCTTACCAAGGGTTTTCCCTTGCTCAATAAAGTACTCAAGTGTAGACATGATGTCCAATATTATGAATCCAAAACCTGAAATAATTAATTATCTTATTTCAGCCTTAATAGCAACAAGACTTAAATAAAGTACTTGTATAATCACAATGTTTACCCTAATCTCTGTGGGAAACAAGTCTTTGATAAAGAACTTGTATTATCAAATGTATAATAATACCACCAGTCACTTCTTAATCATAAGGGCACTACACATCTAATAGTGCATAACCACATATCCATCAGTTATTTATCATAACTGCACTACACAGCTAATAGTGCATAAGCAAATATTTAACAATAGTTAATGCTAACTAAGAACTATGTAAACAATAACAAAGATCCAAGACAATGTAAACAATAACAAAGATCAAAGACAATGTAAACAATGACAAAGATCAAAGACAATACGAAAACACTCGCAAAAGTCAACTAAATAAACAGCGAAAACTAAAAGAAAATATCACAAAGAATGTGATGACAAATGCGAAAAATGTAAACAAACAAATGACGTCACAGTGTATAAACAAAAATGGTGTAAAGAACTGAATAATAGAAAAGTGGAGACCTACAAATACAAACAAATGAAATCAGAACTAAAGAAGAGAAAGAAAAAAAAATATTACAAAAAAAGACGAAAATAAAGCACAACTCGTCACAACTAAACAAATATAGCAACAGTTGTCGCTAGCAGATTTTCAATCAAGAAAATTGCTGCTATAGAACACTAACATAAGACCTCCATTACGTGGTATCTCTTATATTAGTCTCACACCCAACCTTCCGCTGAAATATAAACATATAAATATACAAATAACATATAACATGTAAACATATAACATGTAACAAAAAGTGTGTGAAAATATAGAAGGCTCAGTTAGGATATAAGGGCACAGTTCACAAACAAACAGGCCACTTAACTTACATATGTCCAAACGTCAGCACGGTGCAGAACAGGTTGTGATCAGCATTCTAAGGATAAATGATTTAACGTTGATCGACATCTGCTCCCATAAACAGCCATGACGCAGGAAATTAGCTTCTGATACAGGATGTGGAGTTTCGGAACTTGTCCTTCTTACAATGATCGGTACTCGAACTTCGAACTACAGCAAACTTGATTCCATTGGCACTTGACCATCTGAATGCGGCAAAATTGATTCAATCGGCACTTGACCATCTGAATGCGGCAACGCTGGGTAGTTTCAAAATATTTCATTAAAGATGTAGATTTCTTGAAGGAAGTGAGTTCACAAAATGACGAACTTGAATGTTGTATGGGTTTGTTGACCCACTTGAGTGCTGGTAACAGTTGAAACCAGCTATTGGCCACCATAAAATGATAAGGGTGATTTTAGGCTGACTACTGACCACTAAAGATGATAAGCCACAATCTGGCCACTATGAACATTTACAGGTATAAGTCCAATTCGTTGTTAATTTGTAGCCAAGTAAGTACCACCCCTATAGACACCAGGAATATATATATATATAGGCTGTGGTGATGGTGTCTTGTCTGGTTTGAAGTAGGTTGTCGTGTGTATAGGTGTGACGTAGATTCACAGTTCCACAATACAGGAGTTATGACATGTATAAGTCATAGAAATGTTATAACTGCTGGTGACGTTTCCATCATTTATTTCGGACGCCACAATGACAGATAATGATACATCCATTTCACAAAAAGTCATGGACATGACAGTTCATAGTATTCAGCATTAATAAAGTTTCTTCATGGATCTGCATACATTCTCTAAGTTGATATAGGTAATCCTAGCTGACGATAGCCTCAGCTTCATATCATAAATATTCATAAATATCAGTACTCCTCTCTGATGCTGGCAGATCAGATGTACAAAAATAAGTCTATTACTGTCCGCACGAGAATGGCATTTCAGGAGTACAGGTCAAGCTGACCTTTATAGCATCCCTAAGTCTAACCCTCGACATAGGTGCAATCGCTGGCATAGCGAAGATCCTAGAACATAGAAATTGTTCTCTGGGCCTAGAGCGACCCGTATATATATAGATCTCAGGTATGAAGATACCTGGGGTGTAATTCCTAGTAGAAGAACCTCTCCTTTCTGTAACACACAAGCGAGCAGAGAACGACAAAATGTCAAACATCTAGGTAGATCACAGAGTTCAATAAAAGAGGGTATTACCTTGCTTCAGAATCAACACCACAAAACATACGCCTCCAGGCGTTTTCGAATCATATAGGGAAAGCCTCGTTAGTTAAACTAACTCACAGGAGGACTACCAATTCCCTATCAAAAGATCACAGACGCAAGATGCGTCCTCTCTGCTCAAAACATCTTGTCGAACTCCCTGGGCGAAAGACTATTCCAACTCTCTTAAAGTTCCGACATGCGCAGAACGCATACGCCTGAGTAACACTCAAAACGAGACGATGAAGGAAACATTCCAACAAAGCTATGTTCAGAAATCACGCCGTATATGGACAGGGAATAAACCTCAACCCTGGTTTCAATCATTCCAAGAAACAGTTGACCGATACTACCGGATAAGGAGACATCGTTCGAAAAAATGGATTGACGAGTCAAGACACAAGAGAAGGTAACCCCCATAGTAAAATGTAACCACAGTTAAACAAGGATTATCTACCTTTGATCAAAAAATTTAAAGTGTACAATTCATACAGATTAATTACACACAGTCTTAGAAAATTTCTGTGCGTAACACCGGTCCCAAAAAATGCTGTGCTGAAGTCGGATGTGTCGACCGAAAGGTGCAGATATCACAGCTACGGCGTAAACAGACACAACGCAACCACCGTCCTTTTCAGGGCGAACGAGGAAGAAAAAGAAGAAGGATACACACATCTTAGAAAATCAATCAGTCAATACCCTGTAGCCCCCAAAAGGAGCACAGGCCTTCAACAAATACACGCCAGGTCCTCCTGTCACGTGCTATTAGTTTAAGTTCTTTCCATATCTTCCTCATAATTTTAATTTTTGTCAACATTTATCTTCTCCAGATGTGTCTTTTTTCTTTTTTTTGTGTGTCTACCTCTGCCTCTGTTACTTTGGTATCCCAGAACAAGGACTACCTTGTAATGTTATGAGCAGGTTTCTTCATTGCGTGTCCTATCCACCGCTAACATCTTCTGCTCACTTCTTGTTCAATGTGGCACGTGTCTACTTCTTGCCAACAGTTCCACGTTGGAGACGTTGTCGAACCATTTCAACATAGTCAAACAAAATCTGACCACAAGGTATTTATGTTTAGACTTGCGCCCTAATTTAACCAACTGACCTTGTGTCTACGTTGAACGGGGCGCTGCTCGCCAAAAAGAAACAAAACTTCTATTTAAAAAAAAAAAAACCATTTTAACCCTTCTATTCAAGGCAAGTACCCATTAATCAACCTCTGAAGTTTTTTTGGTTGTTGTTTTTGTTGCTGTTGATGTTTCGGTGCCATGCAATAGGACTGCCATGACATTTGAGTTGAAGATTCTAATTTTTGTGTTGGACGTGATTTTACTTTCCCGATGCAATGAAAGCTTTTCTTGGCCTGTGGTCATCTAAGACAAAGCCTCTCTACTTATTTTGTTAATCTTTATTTATTTTTTATTTAAGAATCCCACTTTGTGGCTCGATACTCTTCGATGAATTGAGGCATTTGCGCTGTGGATATATAGAAGAAAGAGAAAAAAAAAAACCAAATAGATAGGTATCAAACGGTTACCTCAACGTGTGTCCTTAGGAAAATAAGCGTCAGCGTCTGACAAGTGTAAAACGAGTAAAAACACAAACATTTTTTAAGAGATCTATATTTTTTTCTTGTTACTAACTTCATTAAAAACTGAAAATAAATGTTCCATATACACTATTGCATGGGATAGCAGTGAATGATTAGTTATTACTAATTGGTAATTTGTCACTTCGGTCACAAATTTACATTTGTTTTGTATGTGAAGGATACGACCAATAAATGGTAAATGTGAACTGGCCAACCCCATTATACTATGCAATAGAATGTATGAAATATTTATTTCCTGTTTTAGTGCATTTGAAAACAACAATGAACGTGGATCCTTAAAAACTTGATTTATCTTTTACTTGTTAAGTTTTTAATACGCTTTTCCGCTTCTTGTGAATTCTATAAGCAAAATGAAATATCGTCTGCTCATTATCGAGGATGAACTTCAATATATTTTTTTACTTTAAACACGAGAGTAGGACTTCTTAACTTGTTTATGTGCCATGACCTATTTGATTGTCCAGTGAAGGCTACAGACTCCATCTTGGAGAACAAGTACTTAAATGCATAATTAAAAGGTTTACATGCAAATAATACATTCTGTTACAAATAAAAGTCTTTAAACTTACAGATACAGTTCAGTCCGGATAAGTAGAAGTCGACAGAACCATCTAAAAAACTTATGCTTATCCGAAATTCTGCTTACCAGGAATTTGCTGACAGCTGAACATTTTGCGGTTACAATAATACAAAGTAAAAAAAATTATTATTTAAACCCTTTATGTACAACTGCTTCATCGTTTGATTAGCATTTTTGTATCTTTTCCATTTTTCAAAAGCAAATTTAAAACAGAAAATATAGCATCATGTCTTTTGTTTGTACGATAGGCGCAAATACCAAAATCATTTAAAATACATATCCTATAATCAAAAACAGTGCACACGTTTTTGATCCACAGCATAATCCATAGCAGCATCAAAATCTTAGCATCGAATCTTAGAAACAGTAACCACAGAAGACAAATACTAAAACAAAATAGAAGTTGCCAGTATCAACAACACACACCACACAATTTTTATATGACTGACGTGTATAACATCATGCTGGTCTCATAAAGATATTAAAAAATCAGAACTATCAATGAAATCAAGAAGGTGAAGCATTATACATGGTAACAACATTCACAGGGTATTGGAGACATGAACTAAAGGGGTAACGAAAATCTGGAAAGACAGTAGAAGGCTTGGTACGCATTTGTTTCTGCCCTGTGCGTTGGAAGATGAAGGGCAATGATGAGTGACATTGATAGACAAAAAAATGTTTAACTTTCACTTCCATGAAAATTAAAAAAAAAAAAAAAAGCTAGTCATCTTTCTTTGAATCTTTGTACGGTTAATATGCCTGTCCAAAATATTATCTAAAACTTTCACTCATAAAGTAAATGTTCTCTATGACCATATCATAAAGTTCCATAACACGTGTGCTAACAACAGAGCATGATACAAATACAAGCGATAGTGTCTGACTTGGCGTATACTCTCCAAGCGTTTAATACATTAAGATAAATAGCAAGGGTCAAAACAAATGTATAGTGCGTTTCAAAAAGATCGGTCGCTGTTTAATATTCAATATCTCTGCAACCACTTGATCGTAATTGTTGCAACTTTGCATATGACTTAATGATCGCTATGTCCCGAGGGGGACATTTTTTTCCTCGTTAACAAACTTATGGTTTTAAATTTTCTTTATTTAAAGTATACAAAATCGACCACCTCCTAGTCCAACCGTGTTTTTAAAAGGTCTTACCCCTTCATATTCGTAAGCTATTTCGATTTAACATCTTGAACGTATATCACATGATTTTCCCCGTGTTTCAGCTCACTACCGCACTGTTTTGAATATTACATTGATCCTTCAGGTGCGTTCAGTTACCATTCTACTGATTGTGTATTTCAGTGCATAAGCGTATCTTGCGGTATTCTAGGTCTGTAATACAATGGGTATGAAAGTCAAGTTCCTTACACTGCATACAATGGCAGTGAAGATGTACAAATATTTCTTCAGAGAAGCTAAGCGTGGTAAACTGTATCGAAGTCTCTCAAATCCAGAAAAGAGAACTATTCACTCTTTGGGTTTAAGTAAACGCTCATTTAATCAATTACTCAAAGCTAATGGAATTTTCAGTTCAATCAATACGAGGACGCAAGGAAGAAAGGAAGTAGTAGATAGTTTTGACAGGAATGTGATTAGAAGAGAGATTTGTAGAATGTTCAATTCCAAAGAAACTGTGACACTAAGAAAACTGAAAATTCGGCTGAGAACACACAATGACATTGATGTGTCAAAATCAACATTATGGAGAACTGTTAGAAGCATTGGCTTTACGTTTAGGAAGTACGCTAGTGGAAGAAACGTCATCTGCGAGAAGCCGCACTTAGTATCTATGAGAAGTAAATATTTACGTGAAGTACGGGAAATGCGTAACCAAGATTATGATATTGTGTATGTGGATGAAACTTGGATCAATGCTCACCACACAAGTGAAAAGGAATGGCAGTTATCAGATGGACGATTAAAAGATGTGTTTAAAAGTTAGTTGCTTATCCTTTACAGGACGTAGCAATCAACCCCAGCTTGTATTGGCTGTTTGTGATTTTTCTAGGCAATTTTTTCATTCAGTAGTTTGCCATTGCTTTCTGAACGGTACGGCGCTTATACCATTGTTAAAAATCCACACAAAGCGATCTGCTACCAAACCGCCTGCAGCAGGTTTCGAACCTGGTATATCTGGATTATGAAACTGCGTTCATATCCATTAGGCCACAGACGCCGACGAACGATTAACCACGTATTAAAAAAAAAAGATGTGTACCCAGTGGAAAAGGACAACGTCTGATAATGGTATATGCAGGCAGCAGACATAATGGGCTAGTGAAAAATTCTGAACCTATTTTCACATCCAATTATACTGACAAACGGGACTATCATACCGAGATGAACGGTAACATATTTAGAGAGTGGATTGAAAATACTCTTCTTCCGTGCCTAGGCAGACCATCCTGTCTGATAATGGACAACGCATCATACCACAACGCTGTGGCAGGAGAAGACAACATCCCGACATCTTCGAGTACAAAAGATGCTAAAAGATTTGGCTCAGAAAAGAAGACATTCCATTTAACGAGGGGTTTCTGAAACTTGAATTACTGTCCCTTGTTAAGAAATCACAAAAGACCAAAATATTCCATATAGACAAGTTGATTCAACAGCATGGTCATATGTTTTTGAGACTGCCACCTTATCATTCACATTTAAACCCAATTGAACTCGTTTGGGCAAAAGTTAAAGGACAGGTGGCAGCTGAAAATAATACTTTCAAACTATGCAATATGAAAGAACTAACATATGCCGCCCTCTCGCAGATAGACAAAGATTATTGGTGTAAATGTGAAGACCATGTCTTGAAAGAGGAAAATAACTATTGGAAAAAAGATGGACTGTCGTTCGTTCAGCCGAGAATAGTCATCAATATGTTAGACTCGTCTGACTCAGAATAAGTTTGTAAATACCTTATATGTTTTATATGTTTTCTTCTCCATCTATGTGTATATGTAAACCATTTCATTTCCTATTTATCTCCGCGATTTCACTACTATTTTTAACATACACAGTACTTTCACCTCTTCATGCATCCATTCACGTTTTAGTATAAAAAGTAACATTTACAACGAGTAGGCGTTATTTTTCTCTCAATTATTTCGAAGAAATAAAATAGGACCTTACGTAGTAATCAGTTAACAAACCCCTCTAACATTCGAATTGTATAGACGCCTATGCCGAAAATATGCAACTTCCTTCATTTACGGTAAATTATTTTCTTCCAGGACAAAATAATTACTTCGTTTAAAAAGATCAAAGGACTTAGCCGTTGCAAGAAAAGAACACTACCTGCAACATTGAATTTTATAAAAATTTGGGACATTGAAAATATAAGACCACAGGCAAAATATCATGTTTATCAGTGCAAGGAATATGGAGATATTTGAAGTCAATCGTCGACCGACCTTTTTGAAAAGCACTATAGTATAAGTAGGTCGTTATTGCGAGTCGTTCTTGGCCGTCATGGTTGAGTCTGGCGCCCTATTTCTGTTTACAGCCTTTGTAGACTGGTAGAACTGAAGTCAACAGCCCGATCATCAATTATGGATCGCCTACGTGAAAAAAAAAAAAAAAACTTCACTCGCGCACCGATAGTTATAAATGTAACTTGATCTATTGAAGAGGCACGAAGATAACCTAATTTCTGTTGGGACCGAACAATTGCCTCGATTTATCAAAAAATTCGAGATATCAGAGGTCGAATTGAATGGAGTTTTTAAAATGTTTTTTTAACAAAGCCAAAGGACTTGCAAAATTGCTTCGACCTTACCGAAACTCGAGTTCCGCTTAAGTGGACTGCACTGTAGTCATACTGAACAATAGAAAAGCAACCTGTAAAATGAATGCTTCTTTAAGTGCACCAATCTATGATAATTCCCCGAATAAAAAGTTTGCTAAAAATAAAATTCCAATTCAATTCATATATATATGGACCCATTAAAATCCATTCACAGACCCCAAAGGGGCAGGTGGACAACATATTTAGAAGCAGGAGAATAAGAATTCAACATATGTGCAAAAAGAAACACGCCTTAGTTTCAAACTGAAATTAAATGTGCATATGATATTTATTCTGAAATTATTTTACGTTTTCTAAAGAATTAATAATTGACAGTGTTTTTAAAGTGAATTGTTGCAATAATTATCACACCATAGTTACAACCGGATTGTGTTCCATACAAAATGTCCCCAAGAATATGAGTCCTGGAACTATGTTATCTTTTGCAACCTAACTACTGCATGAACTACATAAATAGGTTAAAAGTTCCCATGACACTGATAGCTCAAGTAGTATCTGTTTAGTTCTACCGTTCATCTGACAGTCCTGCCAGTTGTGAACTACGTCATCGTATAGTTCATAATATAATTACCAGAAAGAAGTCCGACCGTGCTTATTGACCTTGTATCTTTCTGCGACCATGTTTCTCAGGTAGGTACATATGAACAATTTATGTCATATAATATTTATATTATTAAAATATTAAAATTAATATATTTTGTATCATTTTAAAAATAATACTTAACACACTGTTAATATTCTCCGAATCTTGTGACCGAATACCATCACCAACCAAGAACTACTTATTCGGAGTAACCAAGCGGATATGCACACCATCATTAGCTGCCAGACGGTAGAAGAGACCCTGATGCCATCACAAGAACAGCTATGCTATGGACCCTTGAAGGAAAGCGAAAGAGAGGCCGACCAAAAACAACTTGACGAAGAACTATGGAGGCTGAGATGCAAAGAATGAACCAGAGCTTGGGCACTGCACGAATGATAGCTGCCGACCGAGCAAAGTGGAAACAGTTTGTTGCTGCCCTACAAGATGCCACTAGGCGTGATGGCCACTGACTGCTTTGACAATCGGCGGCAAAGGATCAAAGAAGAAGTCTGCTAATATTACATTTAATCAGGCGAATACACAATAATTTCACTCTTTGTTTTTTTATTTATTTTTTCCTTAATGACTTTTATTTTATAATTCATTCATCTCCTTCGTCTTCTGCTGCTGTAGTCGCTGCTGCAACTACTCCTTCTACTCTACTACTTCTTATTATTATTACTTTTTAGTATTATTATTATTAGTCTTTCATGTTATAACTATCGCACTAATCAATACAAAATTAATTAACACGAATGTGGCGGCTATTACACGTTTATCGGTACCGGTTAGCTTAAATACGAAACATTGTGTAACATTTCTCTCATGTCTTCTCTCAGTCCATATTTTTCTATGGATAAGCGGTTCCACATTTTAGAAAACAAAGAAAACAAAATTTTCCAGAAATGACTGAAGCTGTGACATGTGCTTACACTGGGGGTCACACAAAAGTAGGTTAGGAAACACTTGGCAAGTTACATTTTCCTATTTATTCATTCATTGTCATTTTCGCTCATTACCGAGAATGTAGAAACCAATACAGATAGCCCTCTAGCACAGCATTTCTCAACCTTTTTACCCTGGAGGAACCCTTGAAATAATTGTCAGGTCTCAGGTAACCCCTGCATAAAATTATTATATCTACAGCTCATGGTACCTTGGCGGGATCAGTATAATAATTGTTAATGATCTTTTGAGTGGAGAATGATTTTTTTTTCTGTGGATTTATTTATTTTTGCCAATTCTTTTTATGTGGTTCCCCTCCTCATAAATGATATAAACTCTAATGATATCAACTCTAATGATATCAAATCTAATGATATAAACTCTAATGATATCAATTCTAATGATATCAACTCTAATTCAAGTCAGTAGTGTCGTACAGAGGAAACTTCAGATTTTTCCTTTTTTAAAATGTCCTACTTGATTTTTTTTTTTACTTTATCCAATAAAGATTAAAAGTCTTATCACTAATTTCTACTCTACAAGATGCTAATGAGACAGAATGTACAAGAATAAACACTTTACTGTTGCGCACTGTGATACGGGGCTGCTCGGTAATTGCCAACACTGCGAGCGCCAACATCGCCCGCCGCGCAAAGTATAAAAAAACGTTTATCTTTTGTCAATCACGATCTCTCGCGTAACCCCTAGGGTTTCGTGGAACCGCGGTTGAGAAACCCTGCTCTAGCAGTAAGAAAGTGTCAAATTTACCGTGCTCTTGTAGTGGTGGCGTCTAATAGTAATTTGTTTTACATGTTGAGGTTACCATCCCCATGCACAGCCTCATATTGATCTCCATTTACGACATGCTTGAAGGGAGGAGTAGTAGTCTTATTCTTTCGTGCCTTCCCCAGACTCTTCCCACGAACAGCATGTTGTGTATTGTTGTATCGTCTAATACTGTTTTCTTCTTAAGTGACTCACATATTTTTTGGAGCCAGAAGTGCCACGGGATAACCAAAGGTGATAGATTCCTTACAGATAGCCTGCCTTAACGCAATTGATGCTTCTTGCAGCAGTTCTTTCTGTAGTTACTTTTTTTCACATAATGAAGTAGCTAACCACCTCCCACCCCTTCCCCCCACCCTCCACACACACACACAATCCTTTGTTATTTGCAAATAACATCCTGCTTAAATATTACCCAATGGTTATTGTTCTGTCACATAATTGGTCCACGTGATCCACGCATCGTCATGTTAGTTCTTCAACAGACATTGCCCCAAGGGAGAGAATTGTTGGAGACGACACTGTACTGGGTCTCGGCTTTATGAGGTTGGGGAACCTGTTCCCTTCCTCGCTGTCCGCGCTTCCCCTAACATAAGAGAGGAATCAGGTATCCATTTACAGTTGAGTAGACTGGAGCTTAGGTTTCGAACTCAGCAACCTCGTTTCGAGAAGAACGCGCTCTACCAATTTGCTAACTGACGTTGAAGACATACATCTAGTGATATTTAATACTTTGTTCCTTTCAGTATGTTGACATTTTCTTGTCTTTTATTCCTCTTACCTAAGAGAGCGTATAGTAGCAATTTTCATTGACACCATCATCACTTCCCTTTGACCTCTGAACTGAGCACGGAGCCACTACTGTAGCTGGTCTCTTACAGGAAGCCTGCACCAATCATTCGCATGCTCTTGTGGGTCAGTGGTTTCTGTAGTTATTTCCCTTACATGATGAGATTGCTAGCTGTGTTAACAACCTCGTATTAGTGGCCTTGTACGACATGCTTGACGGTGCAGTAGACTTTTCTTTTTGTGTCTCTTCAGAGACACGTGGGAATTACATGAAAGTGTTATAATATCCTGTTTGTCGCTCCTAGCCAATGCTGTAGTAGGTTCTGGAAATCTTGCTAACTCATTCGCTCCTTGAGGAGAATGGAGTCAATATTATAGCAAAGTTTCTCCGGAATCATTCACCAAGTATATTTCTTTATCCCGTCTACAGCGTGGTTTCTGGGGCAAGTGTTTCCCTAGACAGGTTGCCAGCCAATCAGAACCTCAAAATCGTATTTATAGGCATAAATCGCAACTCATCATTAGAAGGAGTTAATCTCTTATAGACGCTACTCAAGATCACAAGCACCCCCATTGATCTGCTTGAGAGCACTGCAGCAACTTTAATTTACGGGTTTTTAAACTGCAACAACTGTACGTTCATATTCATGACATAAATTCAAATGAGAATACGCGATGAGAAGTGACAGCAAATTGGCCTGAAAATATACAGAGTAAAGACACATATTATAAGAATCAGACAAGTGGCCATGGAATAAGAGACGAGAACAGGTGTCTAGCGAGACTTTTTATTATTATGAAAAAAAAATTGCCTCATTTTAGCAAAGCACTTCTCGTCAAAATCGGTTAAATTAGGGCGCATGTCCAAAAATAAAAGACCAAGTCAGAGTTATCAGTTATTTATTTAGCGAGACTGAGAAAACCTGTTGACAACATTACAAGATAGTCTATGTTCTGTAATCCCACAGGGTGAAAGATTTGGAGGGACACAGACAAGCACATGAAGAATAGAACTGAAGGCAGAAATCAAAGATTCGAGGAAAGCATGTAAAGACTTGGGAATGATGAAAGACTTGACATAATCTTTTTAAATGCTCCTTGGGGAACGTATCGGCAATGATGATTACGAAATACGATATGCGATAAACAATATATATATATATTGCGTCGAGAAACATCCCTACATGATCTAGAAGCAAAAACCTGTACTAAAGCTACACTATATACAAAATTGGAGGAGGAGATATAAAAAATAAGAATGCAAGAGGCAAGAGTACCTTTTAGTACATTGGGAAATATTTGGATATTAAAAGATTATGTCAAAGATAAAAATAAGAATCTTCGTCTCTAATATCAATGTTATTGTGCCCGTGTCAGTTATCTGGCCAGGTTTGTGTTTTTCTGCATTCGTGATATGTCATTCAAGTGGCTACAGGCCTTCCGCCTGAGATGGAGATTCTTGACGTTTGCTAATTTTCCTTTCCAGGTTCGTTCTTACCCTTTTAGGTATTAAAAGCAGATACGGCGTTTTTGCTTTTAATGTCTGTCATTCCCATGTGTAGCATTATAGCACGTATAAATGCTAGTGTAGGCCAGTCGGTCACATTATCCTAATATACAATCCTAGTATACAATGGAGGAAACAGGTAGTATTGTGGAGGCGCTTTGTGGAGGCGCGTGACTTTTATATAGCAAAAAACGGGTGGAGGCGCGTGACTTTTATATAAGCGCATTGTGGAGGAGCACGTGGAGGCGCTTTGTGGAGGCGCGTGACTTTAAAATAAGCGCATTGAAGAGGCGCGCAGGAGGCGTTATATACTTAGATATATTTAGACTTGAGACGATATATTTAGACGATATATTTAGATAACAGTTAGACGATATATATAGACATATATTTAGACAACAAGAAGACGATATATTTAGACTTGAGACAACAAGAAGACGATTATACAACAAGAAGATGATATATTTAGACAATAGGAAGATATATTTAGATAACAAGAAGACGATATATATTTAGACATACAATAAGTAGACATACAGGACAACAGTTAGATGATATATTTAGACAATAGGAAGATATATTTAGATAATAGGAAGACGATATTACAACAAGAAGACGATGTTACAACAAGAAGACGATATTACAACAAGAAGCCGACATATTTAGATAACAAGAAGACGATATATTTAGAAATACAATAAGTAGACATACAGGACAATAGTTATACGATATACATATATATTTTACAACAGTTATACGAACAGTTAGACGATATATAGGTAACAAAAATGAATGTTAGTTAATATATTTTATTTTTCAAATAATAGCGAGCTAAAGCACAAGTCTCAGCCGTTTGGTAGGTTTCTTCTGCTTCTTCGGTGGTAGATTGGTGACATCGGCCAGGTGGGTGTGTCTGTGGTGGTTGTACAAGGGTTAGGAAACCAACTCGGTTCTGGTGATACTGGACAACTAGAGTTCATGTATTCGTCAAATGTGTTACTGGGGGAGTTAGTAGGTTTCTGCTTCTTCGGTGGTAGATTGGTGACATCGGCCAGGTGGTTGTCTGTGGTGGTTGTACAAGGGTTAGGAAACCAACTCGGGTCGGCGGACATTTTTAGACCTTTTGTTCCACCAAAGTTTGATCTTATCTATCGACTGAAGCCTTGTCTTCAACTTAAGTATGTTTTCTGTGTTTTAGTGCCACTGTATCATATTTGGCACTTCTGCACATCTTAAAAATGTTTCTACACTATCGGTCACTAGACTATTGCTAGTTTCCCAACTTCAGATCTGCATTATCACACTAAAGAATACTTGCATTGTTACGTGGCTGATACCAATCTTCAGTCTTGTAATCCCTAGATTCGCGAGCAAGTGAATAATTCTTTCAACGGCTAGCTGACCTATATTTCTACATTTCTTATCTTCAAGTCGCTGTCCTGTAACTATGGCGGGTGTTCGGGCAGCACTTTACTTAGAATGCTTTGTGTTCTGCTTTAACAGGTAGAACTCGTATGCAAATAAGTGTATGGCTACAAAAGTCTTTTCTAGCCGTTTCTGCCCATCACGTATTTCGCCTGTAATGATAGTCTTGGTTCATTGAATAATTTTTATTCATTCCCCCAACTCTTTTTTTTCGCTCATTAAGGAACACGGAGTTATCGCTGAATTCCGCCTAGGCCAGTTCCAAGCCCGATTGATAAAGGAGTAAGGCGGCCTGCATGGAGGCCGTAAGGAGGCTGCCCCTCCATCCTGCAAAGGCACAACAAACCAATCACCTGTTTGCTTTAAAACCTGATTACACGAAATGCAAGACAGAAGAAAGGACTGATCTTATAGGTTCGAACTGGAACGTACTGCGTACTACGACTACATGGAATATAAGGAGTATAAATGGGAAATAAGAGGAGCTGGTGGAGGAGATGAGGAAAGCAAAACTAGAAATCCTGGATTTAGTGGAAACAAAGCTGGGAAGACAACATTAGACAATCCCTGAAGGACCGAGGATTAGAATGGAACCAGGGCAGGAGGAAGACAGCCGATAAGATGGTATGACTCTCTCTTTTCCAAACTACTCCTCACAGTAGAAGAGGAACGACTAAGTAAGTAAGGATTTACCGCTAATAAATAAATAGTACACACATAAAGGTATATTACGGGCAACTCGTGAGAAATAAAGAAGTAGAAAACTAAACAACAGAAAAACAACAGAAGTGATAGGCTCGCCGGAGAATCGAACCCAGGATCATCCAAACGGCAACACCGCCTAGCTACGGACGTGAATCACACTATACTTCCTGCCAATTAGGCACCTAATAGTTCTTCGTGGACGGGGGACATTAGTGTGATTGACCACACACAACACCAGATATGTACCTAGGGACGATCCAGCCTAATTAATGATGCCATCACTTGTGCGGTCGTCCTATTATACAGTATAGGTCAGATTGCATAAGACAATGAACTTCCCACTATATCTAGTAAATGATAGAAGACTGTAAACAGCAGAGGACAGAGCGTAGGTTTGGTATTGTATAAACATTTTAAACAAATAAAGAGGGGAAACCCGAGGCATTTAAACAGTAAATAAATAAATATTACACACATAGAGGTATGTTACGGGAACTCGAGGCGGTGTCACCATTCTGGTGGGTCCTGGGCTTATAATCTACACCACTGTAAGATTACTGCACTGACTTCCAATTTCGTCAAGGACAAATCATGACAGCCGTGGAACACAGAAGGTCCCTTATATAGGACAGGCCGTAAGTCTGCAAGTGAATTCTAAGATTAGAAGGGAGTAACTCCAGAATCATCACTTTGCGCATTAAGATCTAGGATCTTAATTCAAGTACACCCAGTTAGACACCTAACCAACCTAAAGAGGCGGCATCTTAAATCAGTTTGCCGATACTATTCGGAAGTTTCCTGTGCAAAGTAATATAAATCAATTCGCCCGATTTCAAGGTAAGTTGTAAATTGCATATTTTATCATGTTATATTTGCATTTATTTGACATGTATAGTTAAAAGATGAGTCCATTGTGACATATATTCAGGTGAGCTTCTGGTGGTTTCATACCGCATGCCATTTGCGTTTTTAACATTGTATTAGTGTATCGTGTGTCTCCCATAGCATATGTATGATATGTGGATGCTTATATCACTGCCCAGTGTAGATTTGTAAAATGAAAATATTTATTTTGTCTTTGGAAACTGGAAAACTGGAGTTGGTGTGGTTTTTTTCCTATCCAGTTAGTTGTTTTGTCGACATTACGTCAGCAAGGAGAGAAGCAGCAATTGTAAACTCCAAAATAACGGAGGGAATGATAGTGAATAGGAAAGCTATATACGTGATTGCGTCTACAATTAGCCTGGGTCGTTCCTGGATCCGAATATCCGTAGATACGTTGGGCAGTCGTGCTAATACCCTCTGTCCATGAAACACTATCTTTGTGCTTCCTAGCTGACAGTAGTGGCAACATACGGCTGCGAGACTTGGACACTCAATAAAACAGTTGCAAAAAAGATTACATCATTCGAAATGAAATGCTACAGAAGGATGTTGAGAATACCCTGGACAGAAAAAAAGACCAATAGAGAAGTACTGCACTCACTAAACGTACAGGAACATTGGCTCCTAAATACCATCGCAATAAGGAAGCTGAAATTTTTCGGTCATATAAAAAGACATAATAGTCTGGAAAAAACAGTGATGGAAGGCATGGTCCCTGGAAAAAGGGGAAGGGGTCGACCTAGACGACGGTGGACCCAGGACATCACAGAGAGTCTGAACTTGTCTTTGGCTGATGCAGGTCGACTTGCCCAGAATCGTGATGCGTTCAGAGCAGCTGTAATGGAGACAACGTTCTGGAAAGAATACGTCACATGATGAGCTGACAGTAGGGTTAGTCATGATTCAAACCACTAGCCAGGGTGTGGGGCCGTTTCGATGGTCCTGGGTTCTAGTCGCCGGTAAGCCTATCCTTTCTGTTGTTTGTCTTTTTTATTTACTTCTTTATTTCTTATGAGTGCTTGCAACGTACCCATCTTTGTGTATTATTTATATCTATTACACAGCCAGGATCACGACGAATCCTAGTGAGTTATTGCAGAAAAGTGTCGTGACATAAACACAAAAGTGAAGACTGAGCAAGAAATTCATTTGTCTGTGGCCACTAAAACAATTTTAAACAACGCCAAAGCTGAGGCAGAAGCAATAAAATTAGCAGCAATAAAATTGATATAAATTAAGTTAATGCAAAAGCTAAAACAGTTGACTTTACAGATGCATTGTAAGTCGTATATTCCATAGCAAACCATTCACACACAAAAAAAAAAACAAGTTAAACAGTCCCTCGGAAGGACTACTGAAAACCAACTATAAATTCAACAAAATGAAAATACAGTGAATTTCTACCCACTGCGAGATATACTAAAATAACAAGTTAGTTCTATTGTATGGTTGTAAAACATGGAGAACAACTAAAACAACAACCAGAAAGCTACAGACTTTCAGAAACGGCCGCTTGCTTACAACAAAATGATTAATACGGCATATAAATGTCACAAATATGCAACTGATGACACGGTCATCAATGTGCAACTGATGACACGGTCATCAATGTGGAACTGATGAAAAGGTCATCAATGTGGAACTGATGAAAAGGTCATCAATGGGGAACTGATGACAAGGTCACCAATGCCGAACTGATGACAAGGTCACCAATGTGGAACTGATGACAAAGTCACCAACGTGGAACTGATGACAAGGTCATCAATGTGGAACTGATGACAAGGTCACCAATGTAGAACTGATGATAAGGTCATTAATGTGGAACTGATGGTAAGGTCACTAATATGGAGCTGATGACAAGGTCACAAATGTAGGACTGTTGACAAGAACCAGACAAGTGCCGGGAGAAAAAGAGGAGAGAAAAAGACACTGATAAGGGTGGATTTAGGATGACGTCAAATTACCACCCCTATCGACACCAGGTATTAAAGTGCAAGATGTAGGTGTCTTATCTGGTTTATAATGTTGCTGTGTATGTTGCAGTAGAACAGTTCACAGGGTACAACACATGCAACATGATGTGTAGAGTCATAGAAATGGTAACTTCGTTGTATAATTTTTTACCATTTATTGCACGCCACAAAACAGTCAGGATATTTATATCATCAACATAGTTCAACGAGTTCAGCATTCAAAATCATAGAGTTCTAGTTCGTGAAGCTGTATAAATAATATATATAAATTCTGCAACAGTGTCAGCTGCAGATCATCAATGTTCATAGACAATAATAAATATTCCCTTCCTGATGCTAGCAGATCAGATGTATACAATAAGTCCGTTTACTGTCTGCACGTGAATAGCATACATGGATTGCAGGTCAGCTCGACCTTTATAACCTTCCTAAGTCTAACCATCTGACTTGGACGTGATCTCTGATATAACGAATCCTGGAACACAGACAATAGTCTTGCTGGTCTAGAGCGACCCATATGTATATATATATATATATATATAACTAGTTCAGGTATAAAGATACCGGTGACTTAATCCTAGTCAAAGTACCTCTCCATTTTGAATCACACAGGCGAGCAAAAGGCGACAAAATGACGAACCTCTAGATGATAGCATAAAGTTCGATACAAGAGGAATTACCTTATTTCGGAAAATCAACCACGAACATATGCCTCCAGGCAGGCTTGAATAATACTGGGAAATAGTCTAGTTAGCTAACTAACTCACAAAGACAATGTATTTCCCTCAGAAAATCACAAGACGCAGGTTGCGTCTGCTCGCTACTCAGACCATTTCTTAACTGCCCCGAGCTGGGCGGAACAACCAACGAACTCCAAGTCGAGACATGCGCAGAACAACAATCTCTGAGTCGCCGTTCACAATAAGACGATTCTAAGAACATTCGAGATAAAAGTCTTATTCAGTCGCGCCTTTTATGGTCATGAACAGAAGCGTTAAGGCAGGTTTCAGACATCTACAACAGTTGACTGATACTACCAAATAAGGAGATGTGGTCACGCTTCGTTCAAGAAATTATAGACCGAACATGTCTCGATACAAGAGAAGGTAAACTCATAAAAAATAGCAATATCAATATCTCGGGTTATGTCCCTTTGACTGTAAAATATATATAATATACATTTCAGTCAAAAAATGATCATACATACGAAAAATGATTATACAAACGAAAATAATAATGATCCGTGCGTAACAGACACTGACAATGAATAGTAAATAAATAAACAAACAACACACAAAGGTATGTAATCAGGCACTCAGTGAGAAATCAAGAGGTAGAAGACTAGACAACAGAAAAAAAACAGAAGTGATAGGTTTACCGGGAATCGAACCAGAACCTTCCGAAGCCAACTGAAAAACAACAGAACAGGAACGATGAAAAGGACAGACATTGAATGAACCAGTTGACAACATTACAAGACAGTCCTTTTTCTGGACTCCTCAGGCTCAAAGAAGAAGTGGCAGACGGAAGAACACATGGAGAAGAGAACAGGTGATACAAAAAAAAAATGATAAGAAAGACGTAACAAGACCTTGAGGTGAAAGCACGCGACAGGAGGACTTAACAAGTGTTTATTGAAAGCCTATGCTCCTTCGGGAGTGGGGGGGGGGCTATGAATGTATTGACTGAATACAAATGAAGTAACGTTACAGTTGTATCACCATTATTCATCCGCCATGAGGATTTCATTTGTCTGCTCATGCAAGTAAAATTCTTACAACATGTTTGTTACGTGCAGTTTTCATAACTGATAATGTAGTCTGTCTGTATACTTGTTATGTTTGGAAATATTTTGAATAAGAGTTTGGGTCTAATGTATCTTTCGTTAGAACCCTAATCTAAGGGCGAATACTCATTTTTTGCTTTGAGGGAAAGTAAATATGTAGTTACTCCTCTTAAAAGGTTATACCAGCTGACTGCTTAGGTCAGAGGTGATGCGAACAGCGCATGCCCGAACTAGATAGAGTTTGGAAAAGATTTCCGGTGCGGGAGGCCGTTTTGTTGAACTGGGTCTGTCAGACGAAATGTCTGGTTACGTCTCTGCATTGCCTCTGGGGATGGAAACTCTTCCACTGTTATTTGAAGTCCCCTGTGTTATTTCTGTTCGTCAGGAAGACGGCAGTTGCTTCTAAGTTGTGTTAGGAATTCGTAGCAAGGTAAAAAACGAAACTTTCACACTTCCTTTGTAAGGATCATATTTTGAGTCAACCGGTGACGAGAGCTCACGAATGGTTGAAAGGCAGAGTATTCTACTTGTTATGCTCGTTGGAGCCATCTAAGACCGTTAGGTTTAGATTTACACACAGAGACCCAGGAGAATAGATGTTATTATAAAACCCGCATGATTAGCGGTATATTTTGAACTTAGACACTTATGTCTACAGATGAGGAATCCACAGTGTTTACTGTTTTATAGAGGCCTAATATATAATTATCTGGAGTGGAAGACCAGATGAATTACAAGTTATTGCTATTATAACTTTGAAAGTGAAAACTCGCCTGATGTACGAGGGAGTTATATAAGACTATCTTCGAAAGGACAGCCTATCTTTGATACGTCCGATTAGAGGGATGGACTATGCTATGTTTGTCGCCCGCCATGTTTGGGGTTGACTTAAGAAGTGCGAGCTATGAAAAGTCAGAATGAAACTGTTGGATATTTATACAGTTATTTACCCGTTCTGTAATGCGGGGTTTTTCTGCTAGTTGTGGAATGAGAGATAAAATTGGAGTCTGCAACACTTTGATAATCATATATTTATTGGAACTTATGTACATGCAACTGTAGTGAACTGTTTTCATATCCGCCATGTTCCTGTGTCATGCCTACATGGATTTGTCTACGTCTTGTTGCTGTGACTATAATAAATGGGGAAAACGTTACTAGCTGTTCCTTTATTGACTCATCATCGTAAGTCTGTGTGACATTGCTGTAACTTGTACTGTGGTCCAGTGTGGACATCCATATACGTTCTGCACACCTAATGTCAACACACCACCCACGCAAACCAGACCAGAGACACCCTACCTCTTCATCACCTTCACCATCTGTCGGTGTCTACCTTGATTCGGGTGTCCAAAGATAGGGTGAACTGTATTACAACAACACAGAAGTAAAACAACACCTTATCATCTTTGGTGGCCAAATGCTGATTTGGTCTGGCACCAGCACATTCGGGGTCCCTTACTCATTCGACATTCAACAGACATCAACATTCAAGCCGTGAAGTACCCTCATCACCATCTACTACGAGATATAGCAAGTTGGCTATATTTGCAAACTACCAGGCATTGCCCGAAATGGTGCAGTCTTTGGAGAAGGTCAAGTACACATCAAATTTTCAAATATATATTTAACTTTTTGGCAACAAGGACAGTGCAGTCGAATCGAGAAGTCTTACTTATTACATATCAACGGTGGATCTTCTTACACTGCTCTGTATTGAACATTGTAATAGTTTAGACCAGTGGGGTCCAAACTACGGCCCGCGGGCCAGATCCGGCCCGCCAACCTGTTTTAACCGGCCCGCCAACCTGTTTTGGCCGGCCTCTTATTGTTGATTGAAGCCAAATTCTTCACAATGAAATAACACACAAATGAATGTTTGAAATAAATAATTACATGTCATATTACAAATTACAAAACAAATTAAAACAACAGATTCATTATATATTTTTTTTTAATAGTAATTTCAGTTCGAAGACTGGTATACATGTCTTGGCAGATGTGCAGAACAGTAGTTTGCTGTTGCTTTCTGTACGGTTTTCATTATATATGTAAAACTAATTATCAGAACGTTATTTTTTAAGGATTTTATAGGTCTGGCCCTCGGGTGTTACCCTTTACCATAATCTGGCCCTCGGCCAACCTTAGCTTGGCCACCACTGGTTTAGACCAAGAATTTGTTATTCATTAAAGTGACATATTTTGTGGTGTAGACTATAATTTATATACTGCTATTAAGCCTTCTTCATATTTATGTATATATGTTACATGTTATTTGTTTGTATATTAAATTAGTTTATGTTTCGCGGGATTCAGGTTGGGCGGTGACTCCTTTAGAAAATACCACGTGACAGAGGTTTTCTACTGAGAATGTTCTGTAGGGTTTATGCAAATTTCCTATAGTGAAATTTGCTAAGCGACAACTGTTGCTATTTTGTGTTAGTTGTGACGAGGTGTGCTTTTTTTTCGTTGTTTTTGTAACATTTTTCTATTCTTTAGTTTTGATTAAATTTGTTTGTATTTGTAGGTCTACTCTTTCCTGTCATTCAGTTTTATACACTTTTATGTTTATGCACTGTGACGTCGTTTGTTTTGTTTACATTTTCGCAGATATCATCACATCCTTTGTGAGATTTCCTTCAGTTTAGCTTTTTAGTTGACTTCTGCGAATGTTATCGTAGTGTTTTGAATATTTGTCTTCGTATTATTGTTATTGTTTTGTTTGCTATTGGTACACATACTTAGACATAAACTATTGACATTTTGATTGAACTTATGATATAAATGTCTGATGGTATTATTATTGTAAAATAATCATACAAGTTCTTACAAAAGACTTGTCTTCAAAAGACATTGAAATTAAGGGAGCTGATTATACAAGTTTTTGTTAAAAACTTGCTCCTGTTTGGTTGAAATAAATTAATTTGTTATTTCAGGGATAATAGCCACATATTATTAAATATTATGGCAACTTTAGACTACTTTATTGAGCAAGGGAGAGCCCTTGGGATGACTCCTGAGGAGTTAAAAGAGTTTGCACTTTCTCATTATGCTAAAGCACAGAAGGAAGAAGAAAAAAAACGAAAAGCTGAGGAAAAATGATTAGAAAGAGAATCTGAGGAAAAAAGATTAGAAAGAGAAGCTGAGGCTGAACAAAAGAGATTAGACAGAGAGGCTGAAAGTAAAAGACTAGAGGCTGTGAACAAAAGACTAGAATTGGATGCTGAAAATAAAAGATTAGAAGCTGAGGAGAGAAAAACAAAGATGGAACATGAACATCAGGAAAAACTTTTAGCTTTTGAGATAGAAAAATTGAAATTGACAAGTATGAGTAAAGTTAATCAGTCACCTGGTAATGATGGTAAACCTTCTGCTTTTAAGGTTAAGCTACCACCGTTCAATCCTTCCAGTGACGATATAACATTCTGGCTGAATAGATTTGAACGTTCTTGTCGAACTCATAATGTGGATAAATCACAATATGCAAATCAGTTATCAGAGAATTTGAGGGGTGATTCTAGGACTAGTTTAAGTCTGGTAGAAGAGGCTGATAAAGATAATTATGATGTTATTAGAGCAACCTTGATAAAAAATATCAATTGACAGAAGAAGGTTATCGTCTTTTGTTTAAGACGATGGTGCCTGAGGCAGGAGTAGAATTCTCAGAATTCATTGCAAAGGCACGTCTTACATTTACACGATGAATTGAGCTATCCAAGACAGAAAAAACATATGAAGCACTTATGGATTTGTTGCTCAGGAATAAGATTATGTCATGTGTAAATAAAACATTCCTTGAATTTATACATGAGGTAAACCCAAAACACTAAAACAAATGGAAGAATATTGTTCCCAATATGTCACTGCACATCCTGACGTGACTTTTGGCAACATTAAGATTAAGGAGAGTATGCCAGTTGCTTCAGCAACACCATACAATCCTAATTATTCACACAAATTTCAGGGACCACAAAACAGGTTTGAAAAAAAGGTAACCATAATAGTTATCAAAACCAAGGTAACCAATCATTTCAGGGTTCTTATTCGAAGAACTGGAGACGAGCCAACAGCCCTCGATTCAGGGGTTATCATAATTATAGGAATTTCCGCAGAGGAAGTCATTATAGAAACTATCCAAGTTATCCGTCATGGAGACAACAAGATCATAATTACAGAGATACTCATTATAATGAACATGATAATGGTAACTATGAGAACTATGACTCAAACCCAAATAGGGGTTACAATAGAGGAAACATTAATGATTACAGAGGCAATAATTATCGAGGTAGATAACAATACAAAAAACATAAATCACATTATCAGGCAAACTCTGCACAGCAAGAGTCCCATGAAGCCTATAAACAGACTAAAGATAATAATGATGATAATAATATGGTATGTTCCGCTTTTGATTTTGGGAGAGCATCTCAGTGCCCCCAATGCAAAACATTATTTGAACCAACTACGGTGTCTACTTTAAGTTGTGGCCATCCTCTTCCCGCTCTTCCCGCATCAGTCGCGCATGATGGAAGAGGTTCTCTTGTCTTACATAAAGGTCTAGTAAATGATAATCCAGTCTCAGTTCTTTTTTATCCTGGATGCACCACAATTGGTGTTAGGCAGTCACTCGTAGATCCTTCCCGTGCCACAGGAAAAGTAGTCAAATGTGTAACATTTGGCGGCACCTTAGAGAAATACTCTACTGCTATCATTAAGATTGCTACTCCTTTGTTTACAGGAGATGTACTCGCATGTCTTCTGTCGAATCCGATCGCTGATCTTATCATCGGTCGTATTCACGGAGTCAAAGAATGCACTCCGCAACAAATTTCCGTTTGGGAAAAACAAAATATGCAAACTGCTAATGCTGTAGTCACTAGAGCTCAGGCTCTTCATATGCTTCAAACTTCATCTACTGAAGATAATGAAGTGCATAACCAAGATGATCCCTTGGTAATTTCTCGTGACTCATTTATAAAACAGCAAGAAGATGATCCCACTCTAAAGAAATTCTTCACTCTTGCAATAAAAGGTGATCCAAATAAAGATACAAATCGTAAATCTTGGATTACAATGAAGAATGGCGTACTTGTACGTATGGTTCAAGACTCCACTAAGTCAAGTCATTCTCAGATTCTTGTGCCCAAGAATTTGAGAGTTAAAATTTTGCAGCACGCTCACGACTCTCAGTGTGCTGGACATATGGGTTTTTCCCGTACGAAGTCAAGAGTTCTTGCGGCTTTCTTTTGGCCATTAGTAAACAAGGACATACGGATATATTGTCGATCTTGTAAAGTATGTCAAGAGGTCAAATCTAAAGGTCCACGCCATGCTGCACCTATTCAGGCTGCAGACATTCCTATTCGGCCGTTTCAGAAAATGGCAATAGACATTATTGGTCCGTTTAAGATCAAGTCTGCCAGAGGACATCAGTTTATCCTGACGTGTGTTGATATGTGCACACGTTAGCCAGAGGCAATTCCTCTGAAGAGCATTACTACTGCTGATATTGCAGATGCTCTTTGGCTCATATTTTCTCGTCTGGGATTTCCCGGAGAAATATTATCAGACCATGGCACCCAACTAATATCGGATACCATGTCTCAAGTAATGTCTACTCTGCAGATAGAAAGATCTTTGAGTAGTATCTATCACCCAATGTCTAATGGGATGGTCGAACGCCTAAATAGAACACTCAAAAACTTATTAGGAAAGATAACTGAGGATCATCCTCAAGATTGGGACAGGGTTTTACCTGCGGCCCTCTTCGCCTACAGAAAGGTCCCCAATAAACATACAGGATTTTCTCCCTTTGAACTTGTCTTTGGCGCGCAACCGCGCGGCCCTATGTCTTTGCTTCATGATCTCATAACCGCTGATAATATTAACGATGACACAAAATCCTCTTACGAATATGTCATCGCGCTTAGACAAAAGATTATCGAAGCATGCTAATTAGCAACTTCTTCTTCTGAATTTGCTAAACAGAAGGCAAGGCAATTTGCAAATAAGAAAAGAACCTTACGACAAATTTGTCCTGGTGACAAAGCATTTGTTTTGCTACCTTGTAGGGAAAACAGACTTCTTATTTCTTGGAAAGGTCCGTACGATATAATATCGAAAATTTCAGATGTTGACTATATTGTCGATATTGACGGGAAACATAATACCTTCCACATCAACATGCTTACGGAATTCCATAAACGTCCGGATTATTTACAGCCTATTTTCCAGGCAACGGACGATTCTCCAGTCCAGCATGGTCATTACTCATCGCTGTCCGTAATACAGGATGAGGAAACAAGTTTTTCAGATGTTAATCTTCCTCTTCCGATGATCCCACTTCATTCTAGTGAATCATGGAAAAACGTTACTGTCTCTCCTGATTTATCCCTAGGAGAACAGTGACAAGTTTCGACTACGTTACAAACATTTCAGGATGTCCTCACTGACATCCCTGGACAAACTCATGTCATTGAACATGACATTATTCTGACTGACCATAATCCTATTAGGGTCAGACCTTATCCTATCCCTATACATTTTCAAGCACAGGTTGAGAAGGAGTTGGATGAGATGATAGATTTAAAAATAATTGAACCATCCACTTCTGCATATTCTTCGCCGATGGTTATTGTTCGGAAAAAAGACAATAACATACGTCTTTGCGTTGACTATCGCAAATTGAATCAAGTTACGAAGTTTGACGCTGAACCTATGCCTTTACAAGAAGAGCTACTTACTAGGCTTTCTAAATCTCATTTTTTCACTAAACTTGACTTGTCTAAAGGATATTGGCAAGTTCCTTTATCTGAACGCTCCAAACCTCTTACGGCTTTTTCTACACTTAGAGGCATTTTCCAATGGAATTTCATGCCTTTTGGCCTTATGAACGCACCTGCTACATTCGTACGCATGATGCGTCGAATCCTATCTTATCGGTCAGATGTCATTGCATACCTAGACGACATCTGTCGGTTCAGCGATACTTGGAAAGATCACTATTCGGGGTTAGAGGAATTACTGTCTTCTTTACGTGAGCATAACCTGACAGCGAAACCCTCTAAAGCCTGCATTGGTTTTAGCGAAATTTCTTTCCTAGGCCATCGAGTCGGTCATGGTTTCCTGAAGACAGAGGACCATAATATCACTAAGATACTTAACATCTCTATTCCTAAGACTAAAAAGCAAGTGCGAAGTCTCTTAGGTCTTATACAATTTTATGGACGATTCATTCCGAATCTATCCTCTATCATGGCACCTCTTTCTACACTACTAAAGAAAGGGTCTCCTAATATAGTTCACTGGTCTCAGGAATGCCAATCCTCGCTGGATAAGATCAAAACTATGTTTTCAACACTACCTATTTTATTGTTACCTACTAAAGATAAGACATTTTTCTTCGTAGTGACGCTGCATCCACTGGGATTGGAGCGGCACTAATGCAAGAGTACTCTGGAACTCTGCATCCTGTAATGTATATCTGCAGAAAACTTAATGCGGCAGAAAGGAATTACTCGGTTTTAGACAGTGAACTGTTGGCTATGGTCTGGTCAATTCTAAAACTACAAAGATTCCTTCTAGGCGCACATTTCATAGTAGAAACCGACCAGAAAGCTCTTACGGCTATACAGAGTAAGAATTTGAAGAGCTCGAGGTCTACTCGATATGCAATTGCTCTTCAACCTTTTCATTTCTCGGTACGAGCTATCCGTGGATCAGATAATGTGATGTCAGACATTTTGTCTAGATGCCCACATGATTCCACCTAACTTTTATGTCTTGGACTTCCTAATACGTCGAAGTCTATAATAGTTTCTTTCTATATCAATATAGATACACATTTGTAATTTGTAATATAGTGATTGTATCACTACTTAGCGGTTCATTGAAGTATATTCACCGCTGTTCTTTGATGATTTTTCTTCTTTGTTAATCATGAACTTAAGATACCTAATATGAAATTATTGTATGAAATTATTGTATGCATTGTGTCATTGCCAGTATTGTAGTATAAGTTGGTGACACCTCTCTGGAAACATTTATACTTAGAGAAACGCTTTCTCTGAGATTATGAGATATATTCTCACCAGTCGCTCCATATGTCGACTTAGCCTCACATTTGGCGTTATATTTATTCTTAATGCTTTTCATCTGCGCATTATTCATGCGTTGTGAGCCTATTGTATGTTGCTCCTAGATGTATTTTTAAAAAAAGTTTCATTTTTTTTCCCGGGAGGTGTGGTAAGACTGTTACGTGCAGTTTTCATAACTGATAATGTAGTCTGTCTGTATACTTGTTATGTTTGGAAATATTTTGAATAAGAGTTTGGGTCTAATGTATCTTTCGTTAGAACCATAATCTAAGGGCGAATACTCATTTTTTGCTTTGAGGGAAAGTAAATATGTAGTTACTCCTCTTAAAAGGTTATACCAGCTGACTGCTTAGGTCAGAGG
Organism: Oreohelix idahoensis; assembly: GCA_024509875.1. Taxonomy (NCBI): domain Eukaryota; kingdom Metazoa; phylum Mollusca; class Gastropoda; order Stylommatophora; family Oreohelicidae; genus Oreohelix; species Oreohelix idahoensis. The sequence continues at coordinate 172,987 of JAMPIV010020400.1, forward strand.
TGATGCGAACAGCGCATGCCCGAACTAGATAGAGTTTGGAAAAGATTTCCGGTGCGGGAGGCCGTTTTGTTGAACTGGGTCTGTCAGACGAAATGTCTGGTTACGTCTCTGCATTGCCTCTGGGGATGGAAACTCTTCCACTGTTATTTGAAGTCCCCTGTGTTATTTCTGTTCGTCAGGAAGACGGCAGTTGCTTTTAAGTTGTTTTAGGAATTCGTAGCAAGGTAAAAAAACGAAACTTTCACACTTCCTTTGTAAGGATCATATTTTGAGTCAACCGGTGACGAGAGCTCACGAATGGTTGAAAGGCAGAGTATTCTACTTGTTATGCTCGTTGGAGCCATCTAAGACCGTTAGGTTTAGATTTACACACAGAGACCCAGGAGAATAGATGTTATTATAAAACCCGCATGATTAGCGGTATATTTTGAACTTAGACACTTATGTCTACAGATGAGGAATCCACAGTGTTTACTGTTTTATAGAGGCCTAATATATAATTATCTGGAGTGGAAGACCAGATGAATTACAAGTTATTGCTATTATAACTTTGAAAGTGAAAACTCGCCTGATGTACGAGGGAGTTATATAAGAATATCTTCGAAAGGACAGCCTATCTTTGATACGTCCGATTAGAGGGATAGACTATGCTATGTTTGTCGCCCGCCATGTTTGGGGTTGACTTAAGAAGTGCGAGCTATGAAAAGTCAGAATGAAACTGTTGGATATTTATACAGTTATTTACCCGTTCTGTAATGCGGGGTTTTTCTGCTAGTTGTGGAATGAGAGATAAAATTGGAGTCTGCAACACTTTGATAATCATATATTTATTGAAACTTATGTACATGCAACTGTAGTGAACTGTCTTCATATCCGCCATGTTCCTGTGTCATGCCTACATGGATTTGTCTACGTTTTGTTGCTGTGCTATAATAAATGGGGAAAACGTTACTAGCTGTTCCTTTATTGACTCATCATCGTAAGTCTGTGTAACATTGCTGTAACTGGTACTGTGGTCCGGTGTGGACATCCATCTACGTTCTGCACACCTAATGTCAACACACCACCCACGCAAACCAGACCAGAGACACCCTACCTCTTCATCACCTTCACCATCTGTCGGTGTCTACCTTGATTCGGGTGTCCAAAGATAGGGTGAACTGTATTACAACAACACAGAAGTAAAACAACACCTTATCAATGTTTTAATTTGTCTTTCAGACTCGTTCTCGTAGCGTCATTTCTGCAATATGTGACGCCATACAAGTTGTACCAAAACAAAATACCAAATGGTGATGCTGTACCATTTCCGTGCAAATCTGGAGAAATCTGGCAAGGAGTCGGCCATTTTTTAGATGAAGGGACTGGACCAATAAACCCGTTTGGTGTTGATTTTGCCGTTGCTGGACACGTAAGTTCACACTTTGAGGTCATCCACATATGACGTTACGCAGAGAGGGGAGAGGGGGTCAATATTGTGTGACGTTGTGTGACGATTGGGGGGGGATAAAAAAATAAAAGTCATATTCGACTCTTACATAAATTATATGTCAACTTTATCCTTAATAGTTAACTTTATCCTTAATAGTTAACTTTTATTCACAGTAGTTAACTTTATCCTTAGTAGTTAACTTTAATCCACAAAAGTTGACTTTTATCCGCATCTGTTAACTTTTATATGCAATAGTTACCTTTTTGTCGTAAGAGGTAAAATTTTTTTTTTTTTTCGGGAGATTATAATTTTATTTGTCATATCAAAAGGCCGCGAAGCGATCGTGCAGAGATTACTGGTAAATACACTAATGTTAACGTACATAACTATACATAATGGTACCATTCTTTCATTGCAATGTATGCCCTATAAAGTAGGGCTTGAAAAATAGTTTATAGACTCATTATATTGCTCCTCTCCACGGAAATCTTTAGTCAAATTTTTTTTTTTTAAAGTGAAGTTTATTTGCTTTTCAATTTCATTTTACAAAACTGTGCATTTTACAACACGGAGTATAAGAAAAATACAATTTATGTAATGACTCACGTGCATTCACCCCTGTCTTTTGTACACATACATACACGAATCAGGTCAAATCACAATTTAGATTTAGTGCCCCCTGTCTTTTGTACACTTACATACACGAATCAGGTCAAATCACAATTTAGATTTAGTGCCCCCTGTGCCAGGGGAGGCAGACACTCGAACACGTGCTCTCAGCGTGTAAGGTGGCATTAGGGCAAGGGCGATACACTTGGCGCCATAACAAAGTGCTAAATGAGCTTGCTGCGATAATAGATCTGGCAAGGATGAAGGCGAATAGCAAACCCAGGCCAAGCACCGCAAATACATACTTTCTGAGGGCAGGAAAGTCAGCACACCCCAAACCGAGTAATCCTGGTAGCAGTTTACCATCTCTTCTTGACTGTGCAAACGACTGGGAGATGGAGGTAGACCTACCTGGACGAGGGGCATATCCAGAGAGTATCAGAAAATCGCGGAGACGGCCGGATATAGTGCTTCATTCTTCAGGAACGCTCCAGGTCATACTGATTGAACTGACCGTGCCATTTGAATCCAGATTAGACGAGCAACATTCATTCAAAACGGCCAAGTATAGTGATCTGGCCGCGGATCTGAGACACGATGGGTTCACTGCAAAGGTCATGGCTGTTGAAGTGGGCGCAAGAGGGCTTGTGGCTGCATCAGTGTATGATCTATTGAAACTGTTGGGGCTGAGGGAACAGTCGAGAACAAGGGCACTGAAGAGGCTTAGTGAAACTGCTGAAAAGACATCATGCTGGCTATGGAACAACCGCAATGGGCAATAGAAATCATGACAATAAACGCTGCGGTACAGAAAACACCAGGAATTTTTAAAAGTCCATAATACGCTGAGTTTTTTGGTGTACTAGTGAACGGGCTGTGACTGAGCGGCAACAGGCGGTGTATATTATAGGGGTGTTCAGTGTCAGAATTTCAGTGGCCAGACGCATCGGCCTAGCGATGGTGTCTCAGTGTGTGCGACGGAACGAACGGAATAATTTGTCTTTGTTTTGTTACTTTCACAATTGCCTCCACGACTGGCGGAGTTGTGGATTAAAGTTGCTACCATAAGTGAAATGGGTTCATTTTCGATACAAAACAACAGGAGGCTGAGACGCTTGGGAGTCATGACCCAAGTGGGCCCGCCCCCCTTAGAGTGTAAAGGAGTATATGGGCCGAAACACTCGTCGGACGGGGGGACTTCTTCTGATGATCAGATTGCTTCCTGTTGTATCGCTCTGTAAAGAGTTTCCTATCATACCTTAGTGATAAGCACAGATTTTCCCTTTTTTTGACACTGTTGGGCGTGTACCTCGTATATTACCAAAAAGGAAAAGAAAACAAAAATGGGGGAGATTGAATGGACATTGTTGGTACATGTGTCATACAAATAGATGTTTGAAACATTTCTTTGTTTCCCTAGGCGAAAACACAAAACACCCTAGGCTTATTAAATTTGTTTACATGTTTCAAGTCTCTTTTCCCATCATTTTTCTCTTTTCCAATTTTTAACTGATCTTTATTCATTCTGCAATAAAACTTCAAATGTTGTATGTTGTAAATGTATTATCGTACTTGGGAGGTCACTGAAAAATACATAGAAGAAAATATGGTCTGCTTCCCCTCGGCATGTCGTACCAGGTGGCTAATGGTGATTTCATTTGAAGTAACTTCAGTGGACAGCCTGGCTGACAGTGCAAAGGACACTGGAAATTTTTGTCTGGGCGAGATATTGAGAGCCCCCAGGTTGAAGGTGTAGTGGCCCATTGTGTGCTGCGTTACGCTTTACTGATTGGCAAGTTTCAATTAACAAGTTGAGCACACAGCCATGGGCAGTCATAAAAGCGGCTAGGTACACCGGTACTTCGATAAGGATACAAGGGGTAGTTGGTAATCATGTTCCCTAACGCATATCCGTTTTGAAATTCCAAAACATGTTCATTTTACACCATACAATAAAATACATTCATAAACTGTATGTACAAAGTGAGGAAAGTAAATTATCAAAGTTGGACATTTCTGTACATTCATGTAAATTTGATTGCGTCCATTCATAATGCAATAATTTCAAGGTGAAATGGGGGAAAGGGGGTAGAGGGATGGGGGGGGGGGGGAACCCAAAGTTGAAATCATATTTATATTCATGTAAAAATTGATTGTATAGCAATATAATTAAGAGTGCGCCGTGTTTTTTTTTGTTTTTGTTTTTTTTTCATTTTCCAAACAATTTATAATAAAAGTACATAATAATAATAATAATAATAATAGCCCCTTCAGTCATAACTGACTATGGGAATGCGCCCCTGAGGTGACATCCCTCAGCTGCTTATTTTCCTGGTGCTCCTTTCAACGTTTTCTCCTCACCTCTGCTTCTTGTGTGAGCCTCTCTTCGCCCAATCTGAGGTGGCGCCGTAAATAGCATCGCCACTTAGTGCGATCGGCAGCTTCATCCTCCCATGTTGCTGGATCCATGTCCAGTGCCCTCATATCTCTCTTGCACACATCTTTGAACCTCAGCTGTGGTCGCCCAACTGTTCTCTTGCCATCTGCTAATTGTCCGTAGAAGATATCTTTTGGGATGCGACCATCTTCCATGCGGCGAACGTGGCCAAGCCAGCGAAGTCTGCGTTGTCTAAGAAGCGTATACATACTTTGAAGGCCAGCATGTGACAACACCTCGACATTTGTCACTTTATCTTTCCACGAGATGCCGAGGATGCGGCGTAGACACCGCAAATGGAAGGTATTGAGCCTTCTTTCTTGCTTAGCTTAGGTCGTCCAGGTCTCGCTGCCATATATATAGGAGTGTGCTGGTGACGCAGGCATTATATACCGCAGCTTTGGTCTTCATTGTGAGTTTAGAGTTTCCCCAAACACGCGATGTGAGGCGGGCAAAGGTAGCTGCAGCTTTGCCAATGCGGCTGTCGATTTCTGTATCCAGTGAGAGTTTGTCATTGATGGTAGACCCTAGGTATGTGAAGTAGTGCACCACTGCCAATTCATAGTTATCGATAGTGATAACTGGTGCAGCACCCACATCCTGACTCAGCACATTCGTTTTCTTTAGACTTATTGTGAGGCCAAAGTCCTTGCATGCTTTAGTGAAGCGATTCATCAAGCTCTGAAGCTCCTGTTGCTTTGAGTGACTACTGCAGCATCATCAGCGAACAACAAGTCTCTTATACTGACCCTTCTGATTTTTGTTTTTGCCTTCAGCCTTGAAAGATTAAACAGACGGCCATCTGACCTAGTGTGAAGGCATATTCCTTCAGTTGCATCTCTGAATGCATGTTTCAAGAGTAAGGCAAAGAAGATTCCGAAGAGGGTCGGAGCCAGAACACAGCCTTGTTTAACGCCACTTCGTATATCAAAGGGCTGTGACGTGCTTCCAGCATATTGGACTGTTCCCTTCATGCCGTCATGGAATGACTTTATCATTTCCAGCATTTTAGAAGGGCAGCCTATTTTCAGGAGGATTTTAAAGAGTCCATCCCTACTAACCAGGTCGAATGCTTTTGTGAGGTCTATAAAGGCGATATATAATGGTCTTTTCTGCTCTCTTGATTTTTCCTGAAGCTGGCGGAGAGAGAAGATCATGTCTGTTGTTGATCTGCCAGCTCGGAATCCACACTGTGACTCTGGATATATGCGCTCAGATAACTTGTGTAGTCGCATTAAGATGACTTTGGCAAAAACCTTACCAACAATACTAAGAAGAGAGATGCCTCTGTAGTTATTGCAATCACTTCTGTCTCCTTTATTTTTATACAGTGTTACAATCTTGGCATCTCGCATGTCTTGAGGAATAGTTGTCTCTTCCCAGCACTGGCACAGCATCCTATGCAGGGGATGTAATAGCGTGCTCTTACAGCATTTGATTAAATCAGGAGGAATCCCATCACTGCCTGGTGCTTTGCCAGAGGCCAAGCTATCAATGGCCTTGCTGAGTTCCTCTAATGTTGGTTCGGCATCCAGCTCCTCCATAGTTGGCAGACTGTTGACACCATCAAGGGCTGCAGGCGTAACGGTATTGTCTCTAGCGTAAAGCTCAGAGTAGTGCTCGACCCACCTCTCCATCTGCTTACCCTTATCGGTTAGCTTCTCTCCGCTGATGGTTTTTAGCGGTGCCGTCTTACTTTTATGGGGGCCAAGTGCTTTCTTTATACCGTCATACATTTGTCTAATGTTGCCTGTTTGCGCTGCGATCTGGATGCTCTCACTGAGCTGGAGCCAGTAGTCATTTGCACAGCGTCGAGCAGTTTGTTGAACTTTGCTTCTCGTAGCCCTCAGGATCTGTAGGGTTCTGGCACTCGGTGAACGTTTGTATTCATTCATAGCACTGCGCTTAGCTTCAATGACAGGTGCCATCACATCTGATGAAGCATCAAACCAGTCATTTGACTTGGCTGTTTTCTTACCAAAGGTGGCAAGTGCAGTACTTTGAATGGTGTTCCGTAGATGCTCCCAGTTCTCTGTAATAGTATCACCATGCTGAGGGCTACTGAGCACTTTCTCGAAGGTCGCAGTGAATTGAGCGATCATGAAAGGGTCTGACATCTTGCTGGTATCAATGCGTGGTTTCCCTTCATGTCTGACACGATAGAGTTTTCTTGGTTGTGCTCTGATTTTGCAGCAAACCAAGGAGTGATCTGTATCACAGTCTGCACTATGGTACGAGCGCGTGGAGAGCACAGACCTGAGGAGTGGCTGTTACGTACATTTATTACCTAAGGGGGTAGTCTTCGGTCCTGCCAAATGTACGCACCAGTCTTTATATATTTTTATTATTTGTGCGTTCGATTGATTCACGCACTGACATGCACAAGGAGTGTGAGTTGCTTTGAACGCACGGGTAACCTAGTTTGGGATAGTGACGTCATGTGAGTTCGGGGCAGTATGGACTGTGTTTATGTCCGAGATATATTTCTTGGAATATTTTATTGGCAAGTTTGGAAGAAGCCATTACTTATGTATGATCTCTACTGGTTCATGATGCAGCCAAGAGTAGAAGTATCATGTAAGTGTCGCCCCATGTCATTGAATGTTTATTGAGTAAATTAATGTATAAGGCCGCTCATAGTTCTGGTCTAGCGGGAAGTCATCACAGTATGTCCTTCCTAGAATGGACAGACGGAGTCGTTAGCCCTTTTGAATTACCGTAGAGGGGAGGATTCCTACGAAGAAACAAAGTTAATTGATTTGCATACTTCTTATGTTTTATATGCCGTATTTTTCGTAAATGCCAAAGTCGTGGCATGGATACAGAGAGGTTGGTCAATACAGAACTCTAACCTGGTCGTATGGTTGTGGATGACTTTGTTTGGATTGTTATATATATATGCTAACTAAATATTATATGAAGGAAGTCTGGAATTAGTACGAGTATGACAAGAAATATTACTCAGTGAGAATTAATCCGTTGGTCATAGGATACGTCCTTGAGAGAAGGTCAACGGACGTTACTACAATACATATGCTATGGCAAAGGAAGTGATCGATCTTTAGTCACTTGAATGAGAGGACTTAATTGTAGAGGATCTTCATAAACTTGAAAAGTAAATGATCAACATTTTGATGTATGACCTTTTTGCAACTGTAAATATGATCGTCTTGTTCAACGCCGTATATGTCACGTTCAATAAAATATATGTACAATCATCACAGCCTTGTGTGCTGCCAGTCAATAACCAGTTCATCACTACTTGTTGGTGTTCGTGTTGAAGAACATTTATGACATTTTCGTTCTATCAAAACCATTCGCGTAAATGAAACTCTTGAACGTTAGAAACGAACCCAACAGTGGCCTTCTGACGAGAATCAGGTCAAGTTGGTGCCAGTGCTTGGATCGTGGGTGTCTCCATGACACCTTATGCTGGGGTTTTGTCTGAAAGTAGGTGTTGGTCACGCAGAGGTCATGGTGGACGCACAACTCTAAGAGCCGTTGTCCATTTTCATTCATCTTGCCAATACCAAACCTGCCCAGACATGAAGGCCATGAAACATTATCGGCACCCACTCTAGCGTTAAAGTCACCAAGGAGAACAAGCTGTTCTTGCCTAGGTATGCTTTTGATAATTGCTGTTAGATTCTCGTAGAACTCATCTTTAGCTTCTGAGGCAGAGTACAGAGTAGGAGCATACACACTGACAAGGGTGATGGGACCTGTGCTAGTTTGCAGGCGGAGCGTTAACAGGCGTTCTGATCCATTCTCGCCTGGTTCAACCATTTTAGTTAGCGATTTTTTGACCGCAAAACCTACTCCGTGTTCTCTAGCTTTATTAAGATCTTTCCCTTGCCAATAAAATGTGTAGTCCTTCTCGCTCACCGTTCCAGAGCCCGCCAGGCGCGTTTCCTGAAGTGCAGCTATATCCACCTGAAGTCGTTTAAGCTCATCATTAATTATGGCTGTCTTCCTTACATCGTTTACATCCTGTAGGTTTTCGGATAGTCCAGTCAACATAGTCCGGACGTTCCAGCATCCCAATCTGAGAGTTTGCTTATTTCTATTTTTTCGATAATTGCTTGGTGCAAAATTTTCTGTCCACAGTTCGGGTTTGACCCTAATCCCCCATGCACCCAATGGGGAAAGCAGACAGTGGCGGGACAACACCTTATTGACTGGGGGCTGCCCAGCTTGAAGCGGGCGGTAGCTGTCCAGTAAGATCCTAGAACCTCTCCCACTGTCGGAAGTAGCCCCTGGCGCCATGCCCTACGCCAATTGGGCAAAAAGCTTATAACCGGTAACTGCTACTTCCCGTGTTTTGCCGACACCTATAGGGTGAAGCTGGAGTGTCCTCTCCAGGGCGCGAGCTTGGGCACAGTTATATGGAGATCAAGCTGTTGCCCATGCAGCATGTTCCCCCTCTCCACACAGCCGGTAGATCCAAAGGAACGGCAGTAGCCGATACAGTTTGGTACCAGCCATGTTGCAGGAGTTGCCAGAATAATGTCGAATCGACATTAGACTGCCTTAGGGACTCCGACTCCGGATTTATCCTCGGTTCCAAAGGTTGTTATTGCTGGGAGTTGTAGTGAGGATAAGCTCTCACTGCAGATAAAATACTTCTATGGCACGCGCCTCAAACAGCCTCTGACAACCAAGTCCAGCTCCCGGCCTTCACGTGTGGCTCAATTTGAGCCCGGCGGAACTGTTTCCACTGACGGGAGAAGGGGCAAAGGCGAGCGACTGGCGCCTTAAAACCAGCAGCTTCGGGCAGATAGGGCTCGTGATCCTTGGTTGGTAGCTTATCTAAGAGAAGGAACTCTGAATTCAAACCACCGCTGCCTTGCGGGAATATCCATTTATGGAACTGGCTTCGGGAGTAAACCCTGAGGATAAAAGTACATGGTATATAGAGAAAAGAAAAACTTGCGCGCATTCACTAGTAATTTTTTACCCATGCATTCACAAATTAAATTCACTTCCAGAAACTTCATATTGCAAGGGGTTTATAGTTGTTCAAAATTTCGGGCTCTTTTGGATTCTGAAATAAAACACTCCGCCGCTCTCCCCCCTCCTTCCCGGATTGAGGGAGAATTGTCCATTGTGTGCAGCGTACCGCTTTTCTCTTGGCTGGGCGGTACACTCAGCCTTGAGCAGCCTTAAGGCGCTAGACACACTGGCGACGCTAGAAATCCAAGTTAAGAGGTCCATATTTAAAACGATTTTTGTGGACTGTATGTCAATTTTCAAAGCATGTTCATTTTACAACATAGAATTTGATTAAAATACATGCTATATAAGAGCTTGCGTGCATTTACCAGTAATTTTTTACGCATACACACACAAATTTAATCCCATCAAAAAATTTTAACTTTGGAAAATGAAATTAAAAATTTGTTAAATACATTGAAGATAGCTTATGGTTTCAAAACCAAAGGACAGCTTGGAGATACATTAGGCGGTTCGGATAGACCGGGAAGCTATAAATTCCTCAGTCTGCAGTGTAGAAAGCCTCTATCTCAGGTGTAGACAAGTTTCAAACACGGATGTTATAGTTTAGTACCCACCACTGAGTGGCCTCGAGAAGATAGCAGACACATAGAAACAGTAGGAGTGAAGGGGTAGTATAAGAATATATATAATTATATGTTTTTTTCCAGTTGATCTTTATTCATAAAAATCTTCTGTGACATGTAAAATCCCGAATCAAGAGAACATGTACACATTTAAACAAAGGTGGTATGTTTTAAACAAACAGAATATTACATTAGGAAAAAAAAACCTGTACACACACACGCTCTCTCAGACAAAATAACGCTAGGTAGACATGCGGCTGTTAGAACCTAGGCGCCTAGAAGTAAGATTGGCGGAGTGGGTAGAGAGGCACCCTTGAAAGCCTCGGGTAGGAGAGTAGTCCGTGTCACGCTTGCTTTTGTGGGCAGGTTCAAAACTAAAGCCTTTCAAGAGGCTAGCACGCACTGACACGAAGAGGAAGATTGAAGTAAAGGGGAGAAGTTTTTAGCGTTTAGGCCTTAAGTAGTAGTATATTATAATTACAATAATAGTTGGTAACATACCAGGTGTTGAATGAAAAATTACTTGTGTAGGCTGTTTCCTTGTTCTTCGTCATCTTTATCTGCTGGGTTTCTTGTGAGATCGATGATGAGCTTGCTGCGTAAGTCTAATTCAGGTGGGCTTGTCTGCTCTGCTGTTGTAGTGATGTTGCTGATAATGTACTTTGTCTCAAATGTCTGGGTTGGTGGTGGTGCTGCTTTCCTAGTGGTTGGTGTGGATGTCGGTTCTGGTTTCTGTTCTGTTTCTGTGTCATCTGTGTCGGGGCTGTCTGGTGCCGAGTGTCGTCTTTTTCTTTTTTTGTCCCTTTTGTTGTTTCTGACAAGCTCGAAGTCCGCCGGTGGTGGGTCTCTTGCCTGCGACTCTTGGGGCCTCTCTCTGTTTTGCTTTCGCACTGCCGTTTCCTTTCGTGGCAGCTGTGGCCACGAGGTGTTTCCCGTTGTGGTTGGTGCTGCTAGTGGTCTTGGTCGTCCTGGTTTCTTTGAGCACTTTATTTGCCCAATGGGTGTCTTCCCCACAGTGAGGACATACCATCCTCCGACCTGGCATGGTGATGAGGACCTTGTGTTGTTCTTGGTCTGCAATTTTTAAGTCAATGAAATGTGGAACTGGGTTATCTTGCTGAAAAAGTACTCCCCATTTGTCAGGGGCATTTCTGATTCGGTAGACCTCTGCTTCGGGGTCGTTGGTTACTGTTCTGGCAATATTTTCCACCGCTTGCTGTTTGATTGTTGGAGGTAGCCAGTGCAGTGTCGCCTTTACCCGCTCTTTCTCCAGGTGCTCAACCATGATGGTGAACTCCGGGTTCGTTAGTTGAATTTTCTTTCCATGCAATTTGGAATAGAGTCGTGTGTGTGCATCTACCGACAGGTTTACGTACCATCTCACTGGGTTCTCGAAACGGTATAGAGTTTAAACGCCGTCCATCGGCACTCCCCCCGGGCCCACCAGAACACTGGTGAGAAACGACGGGGACGCCTTTGCCGCCGCCTGTGGTCCTGAGACGGTGAGAACCAAAGTTCCCGCCCGGTGGATATTCCCACCTTCGAAAGCGTCCATCGTGACGTCTACAGATGTAGTAATGTTACCTGGATTCATCGTTCAAAACTTGACTTGGTGAAAAAAATGTGACATCCGTGAAAATCTCGTAAAAAACAGGGTTGAAAACTTGAGTTGGTGAAACAAACTGTGAAAATCACTGTAAATGGCACGTAACATAAGTGGTGTCCAGTTTAATGTGTGTGCTGGTGAAATCAGAATTGCTAGTTAAAAACTCTACATAGCTGAGAATTAATAGAACTTTTTTTTGGGAGACAAGAGCCAGCATATATGTGCTTGGTTAGTAAAAGGCGAAAGATTTATACGTTGTGAAGAGAAACCAGAGTAACATTTTTTTTTTAAATTTCCTCGCATGAGGTTGCATATTTTTTCCTCGCATGAGGTTGCATTGGTCCCCGCCCAAAACCCGGCTCTGGTCAAAACCACATGTCCCAACACAAGAAGACCCAATGACACCATGTGTCCTTGTAGTGGTCTTCTGTGTTCTTACACAGAGGGCCTCGTGACATAAATGTCACTACTGGTCCCTGCGTCTAGACACATGATCCTAGCCAAAGGCCGGATACTAGGCATTGGGTCTTCACAGCATTAACAACTCCCTTGTGGACGACTTATATCCCCTATATATTTAATTCTCTCACGCTTGCCTTCACGGACGTCATAAAAGTTGCAGTCTGGAAATTATATAAAAGTCGTGCGCTTCTGCTTTTGCACTAAACTGCGCGACACTCAATATAACATGCTTATTTTTTTCCCAAAAGCGTTGCAGTTACATTTTAAATAATAAATAAATAACATATAGTAAAAATCCAAAAATGTACAATATATTTTAACTCTTAGTATACGAGCTGCCTTTCATGACTACCATTACAGATTTTGCAATAAATAATTTATTTATAAAGATAACATAAGTGTTATATAAAAATGAAACCCCCATCATGCAAAAATGTACAATATATTTTAATGTTATTACATTTGTTTTGGCCGTGTCATTATTTCCCTTTGACAGGGAAGATGATACATTACATCCCTTGAAAACAAAAAAAGCAAAAATTGTTATTTTTTTAAACTTTACTAACGTTGGTAAAATAACTTCATTCAGAATCACTAAATCTGGTCCCAGTCTTCGAAACGTGCTGCAGATACTGAAAACTTAAGACGTTAAGTTGAGTTCTTTCCCCGCCATTAGTTTGACGGGTATATTTACTAGTTCACAGTGAAGATGATATATTACATCCTGTAAAGAAAAACCAATACATTTTTTTTTCTCTCAAAACTTTACGAAAATGCGTAAAATAATTTCATTCAGAATCAACAAAATGAGTTTCTTTGTCTTCTAAATGTGCTGCAGATGCTGAAAGGTTAAGACGTTAGCTTTAGTTCTTTCCCCGTCATTATTTTGACGGATATATTTACTTGTTAGTATTATAATCTCAGCCGAAATATCGGATAGTTGTTATAACCTTTAACTGGATTAAATTGTGTTTAAATATGTATTTCTTTTTTAAATAATGTTATAGACACCGTAGATAAGAAAATGCAGACGAAATAGATTGCGCTGTTTAAAATTTGACTTAATTAACAGAAAGGGGATATCACCATCGCGACAACAGTTTGATGAGATCAAATAAATATATCGAAATTAAAAGAAGTCACGTCCCACACAAAAATCAGAATCATTTCAAATGTCAAGTTAGTCCTATTGTATGGTTCTGAACATGACGAACAACAAAAATAACAAACAAAAAAAAAAGGGCGAAACTTTCACAAATGGGTAAAAAAGATAGTCTCCTAGCAGATTCTGCCTTAAGGAGTGAATTGTTAGAGACTTCACAATACTAGATCAAGCTTCCAGAAGTGAAGTAACCACGTCACCTCCTCGCTGCTTTTGCCTTTCCTGACCAAAAAGTAGAGTCAGGTATCCATTAAAAGCTGATAGACTGTAGCGTGACACCACCGTGTTTGCAACCCGATACCTTTGCTGCGAGAGGCCTGCACTCTAACCACGGACACTCTCATTAATGGGTGCTTGCTTAAATAGAAGGATTGTAGTTGTATGGTAAGACACCAATGTGGAACTGATGACCTGAATCAGGCAAGTTCCAGAAGAACCAGACATGAGAAGAAGACGATGGAGATGGATAGGTGTCACGGAATTACGTCCCCTGCTGTGCAGTAGTGGTCCAACAGTGGCCAAAACTCAAGAGTATCTAATTTGGGTCTTCAAAGGTGTCTACCTTACTCTTGGCAGAGCTGTAGATAGACGGATAATGATGCTTCTATCTCAAGGGAGTATTCATAAGATATTTCAGAAATCAAGAACAATCCTGCGTTGGGCAGGGCAATTGTTAACATATCTGATCCGCCGCCTTTTATGAAGAATTAAGCAATTTTTAATTTCAGCTCGTTCAAGCCCTCCCTGATTTACTCAGTGGAATTCTTCGTATTTTGGTATAGCTCTGTTCAGACTGTATTCAGTAAACTGACTGAAACAAACAAGCAGTACACTCAAAATGATTAAATCGACGTTAAATTTTTATATTTACAAATACCAAATTTAATAATCACTTAGGTTTTAACAGGGTTTAAAAAGAATGAATAATTATTTGTCAGAAAATTATCATCACTGTGTGATGTAATGGTAGTATGTAAAGGAGGTCACTTGGTAGCTTTTATGTGTTACTTAGCAGTCAGTGACGGTTCTGCTCCTTCTGATGTTTTGGTTCTTGGTAGACTGGATCGCTGATCCCGCTCGTCACTGGTCAAGGTTGTAGGGCGCAGCGCGTTCCCAGAAATGTCAGGGAGTGTCTACGAAGTTGGTCCTTCATCTTTAAGCCCCGTCTGATAATGGTGTCTAGATTCGACTTCAGGCCACTTGTACCCTTCTTGTTCCAGAGATAGTACCCTTAACTGGTTCCACCAACAAGTATGGTAAAAGAAGAGAAACGAATACCCTCTGAGTATTGAGTTTCCCGACACATTCTTATGTGTCCCCATCTTCCTATTCCACCATTCCATCTACCTCAGACTTTACCCTCGATGAGAATTAAGCTTAATCTCTCGAGAGAAAACTTTCTTTACATTTAAACTGAATAGCTTTATGTTTACTTTACATTCAAATGAAAAGGTTAATAGTATGGATAGAATATGTTTACATTTACACTGGCTGAAAAATGTTCACAATATAGATTGAATATATTTTCATATACATCTACACCGATTGAAAAGCTTGAAACTTTCATTATTTTTAAAGTGAATATATATATATATATATATATATATATATATATATATATATATATATATATATATATATATATATATATATATATATATATATATATATATATATATATATATATATATATATATATATATATATATATATATATATATATATATATGATTGGCGCCTATCTCATGGAATGAGACAAAAACAAACAGATGTCCTAGCAAAGATCGAAAGAAAAAGAAAATTTCTGAATAAAATCAGAATTACACCTGTAACGTATCATGAACAGATACTTAATATTTCGTGAAAAACTGTAAGAAAAAGTTTACGAAAAAAAAAAAAAAATCAACAAATGAACATCATAAAAGTGAGAATATTAGAAGAAGAGATCGACTGGAAAATGTTTATCAGAGCGTAGCATCATGGCAAAAGACAAAGAAAGTTGGAGATTCAATTCAGCCAACGCAATTTTTTTGGGTGTGTTTAGCTGATTATATCACGTGACGCGGGTCACTTGCAGCGAGATGGTTGTGTCTTTCTGATGCACCGGGGATCAAATCTTCACTTCTACTTTTCTTTTATCTAGTTTCTTCGTTTTTCTGTTTGTCTTGTCTGTCTGTTTGTCAGTCAGTCAGTCTGTGTGTCTATATGTCCGTCTGCCAGATTGTCTGTCTTCATGTGTGTCTGCCTGGCTGTGTATATGTCTGCTTGCCTGTTTTCTGCATGTCTGTGTATCTGCCTGTCTGCATTTCTATCCGTCTTGCCTGCCTGTCTACAATTCTGTCTGCCATCCTGTCGGTGTGTCTGCCTGCCTGTCAGTCTATTTATAAGTACTCGTATGTCTGTCTACTTGTCTGTGTGTATGTGCCTCCGCCTGCCTGTCTGCAAATCCTTGTATCTGCCTGCTTGTCTATTAGTCTGCCTATCTGTCTGTCTGTATGTCTGTCTGTGTTTATGTGTATCTGCTTGCCTGTCTGCATGTCTGTGTATCTGCCTGTCTGTATGCCTGTCTGTGTGTATGTGTGTCTGCCAGTTTGCCTAACTGTCTGTCCATCCGCTCACCCTACCGCTAGTCCATCTGTCTGTATGTCTGACTGTCTATCCATCTGTCCCTTAATTTGTGTGTCTGTCTGTCCGTCGTCTTTCTTTCTGTCTTTCTTTCTTTCCTTCCTTCTGTCTGTCTGTCTGCCTGTCTTTCGGGTGGGTATCATTCACCCATTTTTGTTAGTCACTGAAGCCTAGTAGTGTCTAGTATAAGTCAGCATGTAACTACATTTTTCAGAATTGGATAAAGGAGTTGTGTCAGAAGGACTCAGATGGAGATGGACGCGCCAATGGGGTAGAACTAGGTGACCCAGATTGTGTGTGGAAGAAAAACGATGTCTTAAACAACACTATGAATATAACACATCCAGGTACATATACATTTAATATTTGTGTTCTTTCCAACCAATCAATCAATCAGTCAATCAATCCATCAATACCTTCTTGCTCCCCATACAGCATAGGCCTTCAATAAACACGTGACAGGTCTTCTTGTTCCGTGCCATCAGCTCAAGGTCTTTAAATGTCTCCCTCAATATTTTTATTTCTGTCTCCAGTTCTCTTCTCTACATGTTCCTTGGTATGTATCTACTTCTATTCCCCTGGTGATTACAGAACGAAGATGGCATGGAAATGCTTTCAGTAGATTTCCTCAATATATGTCCAAGAAAGGGCAGAGTCTGCTTCTTGTCTCTTGTTACACCAGTGCCCGCCTGGATCTTGTCATCAAATACCACTTGGTGACTTTTTGAGTCTTTTTTTTCTACGCAAGCCCACATTTATGAAAGTCTGTGGTTTCTTGGGTTTGTGTTCGTGTGACTATATAAATTGGCTAATTAGTTTTTTTTCCACTGTATGTTCTCTTAATTCCAAAATTCGTTCATTTTTCATTTATTGTCTTTTCCCCTACCAGTTTCTCTCAGCTTATTTCGTACACAACCTCCTATTTCTGGCGTAACTCATACCTCCACCTTCTTCTGTATTGAGCCAGACTGTCACGGTCTCACTGGTCTAGTTATTACGATCTTCGAAAATCTAGAGAGGTGAGCATTTCAGACAACAATTTTTAACGAATTCCATCCATAAACTATGTTAACGGTCAAAGCTTGATCTACTGTCAAACATTTCTAACTCGAGCACCGTTCAGGATTAAGGAAAACAGACGTAAAATATTTTCACACCTGTTCGCTGAGAAAGCTTCCATTTTAATTAAACAGCTCGGGGTAACGGTCATAAATTCCAACTGAATGTACGTTGCACCGGAGACAGAATATTTGGAGTACCAGTAACCGATCTCCAAACTCAAATGATTTAAGATGACGTCCAGAATTATCATTGAAGATGATTTTGCCGAAACTTCTTCTTGGAATGGGCAGGGACGATGGTCTGACATTATTTAGATAAATAAATAATACTTACTTAGTTGTTCCTCTTCTACCGTGAGGTGTAGAAATTTGGAAGAGAGAGCGCCATACTATACTATCGGTTGTCTTCCTCCTGGCCTGGTTCCAATCTAGTCCTCGCTCTTTCAGAGATTGTTGTCCTCGCAGCGGACTCTGGGTCGTCCTGGAGGTCTGGATCCCTGGCTCTTAGTTTCCTGTACTTATCACGGTAGCCGATCTTCTCCCATTCTGCAGACTTGGCCAAACCATCTTAGCTGAGACTATTCTACTTGGGTCTGCAGGTGCTGGGGTTTTAGGCCCAGACGTATCGTCTGGTTGGTGCCATGTCTCTTCTTGTTAGTTCAACTACCTTCCTCAGACACTTGTTTCTGAGGTTTGGATCTGGCTTTTATTGGTTGTGGTCATTGTCCAGGACTCGTATCCATACGTCAAGACTTGGATATAGGTGGAGCAGTATACAGCCATTTTCACAGCGTTATTTCGCAGTGCATTTAATGTCTTGTGTTCGTTGAAAAGTCAGTCGGGAGAGGCCGAGGTTAGCCGAACTGGTGGGTCATGTGACTACCGGAAGTCGGGAAAAAAAGGCGCAAAATTGCAGGGTGAGAAGTAAGTCTGTTGTCCGGGAAGGACGTTTTTCCCTTATGCCAGCAAGATCGCCGTGTGGGCTATATTGTGAGACTGTAAACTGAGTGCCGGCCATGTTTTTGGACCTTGGTGATAATTACGTTGTTACGCCTAGAGCAGTGAAAGGTCTAGATCGTATTGTCTACAGGCCGTAGTTTGATAAGATGTCAATGATTTTGAGTGTGTCATTGTCATAGTTTTGCCGCTCGGGTGAGCGATATTTATAGCAGCCATTTGTGGTATAGTTTGTACTTTCGTGGGTTCTTGTGTGATAATTCACCGGGAAATTAAATTTGTGGCATTTATAACCCAAATCGATCACCGTACTTTTTTTCAGTTCGGCAAATCCAATCGCAGTGTCAAGACCTTGGAGTTCTCACATTTTACACGCAACAAAAAGATACTTTTGCCACCCCCTTACGTCGCGTCACAAATCTCTTACCCACCCCGTCCCCTTTTTTTCTCCTAATTTTTTGTAATCCTGAAAAAACTTAGTCGTCGTCATTTTTTTTAAAAAGTTTTGTCTCGTCTCGTTTTAGCGAGGCGCGTCCCGTTTAACCTAGTCGGTTATATTAGGGCGCATGTCCAAATATAAAGAACCCTTAAGTCTAGGGAATTGATAGTCATCATCATCATCAGCTTTCAAGTCCCTAAGGAGCATTTTAGACAAGCAACCATTTATGAGAGCGTCCGTGGTTTTAGCGCAGGCTTCTCGCGACAAAGGTAGCGGCCTGGAGACATGGTGGCCTCACGCTACAATCTACCCAGCTGTAAGTGGATGGATACCTGACTCTGCTCTGAAAGGTAAAGGCAGCCAGGAGGGGAGCTGGTTATCCCACTTCTCCATACTAAATCCAGTATTGTCAAGTCTCTAACACTTCACTCCCCTGCGGCAGTATCTGCTATGAGACTCCTTTGTTTAAACCAAGTTGTCTTGTTAAGATGATTGTCAATACATTTTTTTGGGGGGGAGGGGAGGGGGGGAGACGACAAGACTATTCATCATCATCAGACATATCAATGTCTTAGATCGGCTGCAATTGATCTCCGGCGTCTTCTGCCTTTTCTCTTGATATTGTGATGGACTTTTTCTTGTCCATCTCTTGATGCTACATTTCCACTAATAGCTTCCTCTTGCACGTTTGCCTTTAACTCCGCCTTCTATTATGGTCTTTAGTAAGGTACTGTGTCATTTTACAAGGCCACCATATTTTTTACTGTCTAATGTTAACCTCCGTCATTAATTATCTTTTCATCCCTAGGTTGTCTGTGACCTCTTTATTTGTTTTCCTCTCTATCCATGAGACGCACCCCACTCTTCTATATATCCCCATCTCAAATGCCTCAATTCTTTCCTCTAACTGCTTGTTCATTGTCCATGTTTCTAAACTACACAATGATGAAGAATATATGTTGCACTTGATGATTCTCGAGGGTATTACTAGGCTACAACGTCTTGTATACTTTGACATGCATCCTAATATTAGCGGGTCTGAATGCACACAGCTCCAGCCTACCTAGCTATAAATGGGTACTTAACTTTGAGTTAGGGAAGGAAAAGACAGCGAAGAAGGAAACTGGTCTCAACACCTCTCGATGCTGGACCTAGTGTAGTGAAGTCTCCAACACTCCACCGCAATAAGTTACCGGGTTTCGGGTTCAAAGCTTGGTAGTGTCACGCATCAGTTTACCAGCTGTAAAAGGGTATCTGACTCTGATCTTCAGTTAGAGAAGGCAACGGCAGCGAGGAAGGGAACAGGCCACCCCACCTTATAAAGATGGGACCCAGTACATCGAAGTCTATAACACACTCCCCTACGGCAGAATATGCTACGTGACTACCCTTACTGTTTAAATTAACGGCAAACATTTCTTGTCCTTATCACCTGTTTGTAACTGGGGAGGGAGGAGGGCTGACGAAGGGTAAAACCCGTACGCACAGTTTGTGTCAACGGAACGCACTTTTTGTTTTTAACTTGCCCTCCCTTTTTCAGTCAAGATAAAGTACGGTGATCGGTTTGGGTTATAAATTGCCACAAATTTAATTTCCCGGTGAATAATCACACAAGAACCCTTTCGTGAATGGAGGTGATAGTTTAAGCTGCTAAGGCAGGTCTACAGTGGTTTTCTCATTATTGTATTTGATGCATTACTATGGCCATGTGAGGCCTTATTGTGTGTGTATATTTATTAAAGGAAAGTACCTGTTCAAATGGGTACCAGGGCAATTCTGAGAAGGTTAAGGCGGCCGGTGTGATGCTGACCACATCACCCCTGGTTTTCCGACGGTCGAGAAAATATGGGCCTAACACCATATTCCCAATATGTCTCAATGGGCGTGTAACGGGATCCTTTACCTTTACTTCACTTTACCTGTTAAAGGTGTTTATTACTTTTGTCAGCCATTGTTGTGTGGTCATACCTTTAGGAGAGCGAGCCTATAGTTGTTATTATAAACCCACACAGCAGCGGTGTAACCCGGGGAGTGTTCTCCATGATAAGTGGTTCCTGACAGCCATCTTCGTCTTCTTGCCAATTTCTCTTTTGCCTTCTTTCCTCTCGTGATATCACCATGTTTTTGTTTTTGTTTTGGAGCTGTTGATAACCATCCCTCTCTTCTCCAGCTCTTCCTTCCAGACTTGCAAGTTGGATTGAAGATGTGCCTCTGATTTAGCAATCAGGGCAACATCATCAGCAAATGCCAGCACTGAAAAACAAACCTGTCTCATCTTCCAGACAACACTGAATACTTTCTTGTCCTCTCCTTACATGCTTTGATGACATCGTCCATGAGGAGTATGAAAAGATAAGGTGACAGGGTATCACCTTGTCTTACACCAGTGGTGGTCCTGAATTCTTCTGGCTTATGGTTTGCCGTCCTCGCATAATTTCTGCAAGAGTTGTAGAAGTTCTGTATAGCATGAATCAGAGGTGCTGGAATGTTCTTCCGTGCAAAGCAGTCCCAAAGCTTTCTACATGGAATCTTGTCAAACGCCTTTTCTAGATCCAAGAAAAAGAAGATGCATCTTGCCTTTATACTCAAAGACCTTTCACTCAGCTGTTTGAGTGTAAAGATCAGGACTTGAGTACTTCGGTTTGCTCGGAAGCCACATTTGACCTCATCCATTTGCGGCTCAGCTAGGAGTGAGTCTTTGCTCAAGGATTCCAGAGTATATTTTACCGGGGAAGCTGAGAAGGGATATGCCTCTATGATTTCCACGTTGTCTGTTATCACTCTTTTAATAAATAAATAATAATTGCACATATTTGCACGAAAACATTCCGTGCACATGTGACATAAATAATTGCATTTATATTCACAAAACATTTCACACGCATCCCATACATATAGTTGTAATTATATTTACATAAACATTTCACTTACGGCTGATACAAATGCACATACCCACTCATGAGTGTTCAGAAAAAAATAGTGTGCTATTTTCAGTGGAATTTTCTTTCGCAGCATGTATTAGCATTAGTCATATTATTGTAACGAAGCTATTTAACAACCTTCTTAACATTTATATATGTGCATAGGGCTAGAACCTCAGGTTACAAATATCTTACAGCAACCACCACTACATGAGCATATGAGTGGTTTGGTGCAGGTTTCCAGTAAGGGAACCTGCAGCAGTGAAGGCCATATGCTCCATAAGGAGCGAAAGAGTAATGATGATGCATTTTCCCGATTCGTCATGACTACAGTTTGAGTTTAATGTACCTGTAGCTTGCGATTGAAACGACTGAATAGAATATTGTGTTAATGAAAAGTATATTCTTGAAAATGTTTTGTAGGAATCTGTGACCCCTGGGACAGCCCGAAGTGTAAAGAGAAACGAGTGACTGGAGGAAAGTACGCAACTCAGCAGGAGTGGTTGAGGGATATGTGCAAGCGTGACGGACTTGAGTGTCCCGCTATTACAGAAACAAGTAACACTGACAAACAACATTTTTCTTTCTTATATAAGAATAAGTGTTCTTAGGTCAGTTTCTTGCGCTGATTTCAAATTTGAAATCCGTTTATCTCTATCACGTCGGGTTCTTAAGATATTTGTGAATAAATATATTTTTGGGAAACCGTTATTTGCTCCGTTTCATTTTTACTATATAACTTTTTAAAAATTAATAAAATGCAAAATAATTCTACTTTTTATACTGCTAAAAGATGCATGACATATGTTACGTTATATTTCAAATAGTTACTGTATTTTGAAATAATTTTGAGTGAAATATGGCTTCTAGAAGTTGTAGAAATTCGGCTGATCTGTTCTGTTACGTGTGCGGATATTTTACCGATCGTGTTCACCAGAAAAACTTTACACCATTGCTAAAGAAAGCATATGAACTTTATTTCGATTCGAAAGTTGATGATGCAAATAAATCTTGGAAGCCAAATGCAGTTTGTTCGACTTGTGCAAATACATTGGCAGGTTGGTTACGAAAATCGCCGAAGCATAAGTCGATGCCTTTTGGAGTGCCAGTAATATGGCGTGAACCGACAAATCACGCTACTGATTGTTACTTCTGCTTGAAAAATATCTATGGTTTCACTTTTAAAACTAGAAAGTCTGTGGTTTATCCAAATATTGAATCGGTTTCGAAACCAGTGCCTCATGATCCAATCACGTGTCCGATCCCAGTTCCACCAGAACAATATCCGTTGGACGTGAATGAACCATCAGAAAGTGATAGTTTACCTGCTTTAGAAACTAATTCTGACTCGGATTATGTACCGGTGAATGATGGTGTTCACTTAATTAACCATTCAGAACTTTCAGATCTAATACGTGATCTCGCTCTCACCAAAGGACAAGCGGAATTACTCGGTTCGCGACTCAGAGAATGGAATCTTTTAGCGCCCAATACTCCGATATCTAAATTTCGTCATAGACACAGAGAACTTGTTCAATACTTTGAGATGGATGATGACATTTGCTATTGCAAAGATGTAAAAGGTCTAATGGTGCACCTCGGTCATGAGCACATAGTCAACGAATGGCGACTTTTCATCGAATCTTCCAAGACTAGTCTAAAAGCCGTGTTATTGCATAATGGAAATTTATTTTCATCAATTCCAGTCGCCTACTCTGTTCATATGAAAGAAACTTATGACAATATGGCTATACTTTTGGAAAAAATAAAGTACAATGACTACCAATGGCGGATTTGTGGAGACCTAAGGGTCATTGCAATTCTCACGGGCATGCAGACTGGGTATACTAAATTTTGTTGCTTCCTATGTGAATGGGACAGCCGCAACAGACAGGAACATTATGCAAGAAAGGTGTGGCCTATCAGGGATCGTATGCAGCTCGGGCATAAAAATGTAATACACGAGCCATTAGCTAACAAAGACAGCATCATTTTACCACCGTTACATATAAAGTTGGGGCTCATGAATAATTTCGTAAAAGCGTTAGATAAAACGAGCAAAGCTTTCACTTATCTTCGAGAAAAGTTTCCGCAAATTAGCGATGCAAAGATTAGCGATGCAAAGATAAAGGAAGGTATCTTTGTAGGACCTCAGATTAGGAAAGTTATTGCAGACAAACAATTCGAGAACTTGTTACATGGTAGTGAACTTCGCGCATGGATGGCATTCAAATCGATCGTCGATAACTTTCTGGGAAATCACAAATCTGTCGACTATGTGCATATTGTTAAGCAGTGCATAGATGCATACAGAATTATGGGCTGTAACATGTCCCTCAAAATCCATTTGCTCGATTCGCATCTTGACTTTTTCCCTGACAACCTTGGCGAAGTCAGCGATGAACATGGAGAACGATTCCATCAAGATATCGCCGTAATGGAGTCACGTTATCAAAGACGGTGGAGTGTGACCATGCTTGCTGATTATTGTTGGATGCTTCATCGCGATGTACCACATGCCATTCACCGACGAAAGTCGACTGCAAAGAAATTCAAGCCTACATAACTGTTATACTTCTTGTACAAATGATGTTGTAATACTGTATGCGTTGTTAAAAAACTTCAATTGCGTATTTCTAGAGATCCCGACCTGATAGAGAAAAACGGTTTGCAGATTTAAAAACAGCGCATTAAAATTGATCAGAAAAACATAGAAATGTTCGAGAAAGAAAAAAAAATTTTTTTTTTGTTAGTCAGTGTAATTAGAGTGTGCATGGATGTTATTCAATTAACATGTTAACAGATAACTTCATTCATTTGGAATCCTGCAAATCTCTGTGAAACATCTGCCTTCAGCATGTTTGCACCAAACCACACGGTCTTTTATACGTATTTAAACTTGCGCTACAATATAACCGATGGGCCCTGTGTCTATGTTTAACTGAGCGTCTCGTCAAAACGAGGCTAAATTGTACTTTCAAAAACGAGGAGCTGAAACTCCACATATAAATTTCCAGTCTTCCTGTCTTGTGCCATTCTTACAAGCTCTTTCCAGGCTTCTTTTGCCTTTTTCATGTTAGGGACCAACACTGTCCATCACATTTTTTTGCTTTAACTTTATTTATTTCTTACACTGGGATCTCAGGCGGGCACTAATTAATGAAAGCCGGTAAAGCAAGACAAACAAAGAATATGTCTACTACATCTTCAGGCAGTACAAAGCAACTAGTTTGAGCTTGTTCATAGGGTAACAACTTCATGATGTAACATACATTGCTACATATACCACCGCTGTAAGAACATTGGAATTTGTGCTGCAGGCTTCTTGTAAGGGGATCGGCTGTAGCGGTGGCTCCATGCTCCATAAGAGTTGAAAAAGAAATGATTATCATGTAACGTTCTTTGTTTTAAATGATAGTTTGTTTTCTTTTTTAATAAATCATAGCCTTCAACTTTGTTTTAAATGATAATTTTTTTCTTCTTTAATACATCATAGCCGTCAATTTTGTTTCCTCAGATGTGACTACCTTGACCGTTCGATTCCCACTAGGGACTAATGTCCCCGCCAAAGAAACAACGTACGAGTGTCAGATCTTAAATCTGAACACACTTGGGCTTCCCCAGGACCAAGATTTCCATATGGTCGCAGTGACGCCAATCATAGAGAACAGAAATGTGCTTCATCATATGATTCTCTCAGGCTGTTCAGGTATCTTGAGTTATACCTGGGATCATTAAGCTAAAAGTACATTGTTATTAAGAAGTTACTTCCCATTTTAAAGCTGCTATTTCCTCACTCCTTCTCAAATAATTTAAACCAAACCTACGTCCCGATAAAGATAATTGAATGCCATATTATTGCATACAATAATATGTCATTTTATTGCATAAAATAATATACTGCTCAAAAAAAGTTAAAGGCCACTTTCAATTTTTAGGTCATTTCAACTATGCTGTTTTTTTAAAAACCTGAACACTCACTCAAAAAAGTTTTGCTGCATTTTGTTGCATGCTTAAACAATGTTTGTTAATCTGACAATAAATCAAATCTGCGTTACGTGTGTGTACCTCCAGGGTCAATCAAATGTACGTGGTGGAAAGGGAAATAATGCATGTTTGAAAATGCTTCCTATGGCAAAGCCTGTTGATAACATTGCTGAAATTTGCTTTTCACGTGCAAGTCGTGACTATAGTGAACACATGTCACCCACTTTTCGGAAGGAACGGGCAGTGGGTATGTTTGTAACATTTACCATTTTAGCCATGGCTAAGCTAAGACGCTTGACCAATGTTGACAGATGGAGAGCGATGGCATGGCTGCAGGATGATGTAGGGCTGCGAGAAGTTGCTAGGAGATTAGGAGTTGCCCACTCTGTCATACAAACTCTGCGTGATCGTTATAATGCAACCGGCAGGGTGGCAGAACAACGAAGGTCAGGACGTCCAAGGTCTACCACAAGACGGCAAGACACGCTGAGCCATGGCTAAAATGGTAAATGTTACAAACAAACGAATTGCCCGTTCCTTCCGAAAAGTGGGTGACATGTGTTCACTATAGTCACGACTTGCACGTGAAAAGCAAATTTCAGCAATGTTATCAACAGGCTTTGCCATAGGAAGCATTTTCAAACATGCATTATTTCCCTTTCCACCACGTGCATTTGATTGACCTTGGAGGTACACACACGTAACACAGATTTGATTTATTGTCAGATTAACAAACATTGTTTAAGCATGCAACAAAATGCAGCAAAACTTTTTTGACTGAGTGTTCAGGTTAAAAAAAAAAACAGCTTAGTTGAAATGACCTAAAAATTGAAAGTGGCCTTTAACTTTTTTTGAGCAGTGTATATGTCAATTACCCTTACAATTCAGTGCAGAATCCGGCCTGTCCAAGACATACTTAGTTGTTTCTTTTCTACCCTGAGGTGTAGAGATTTGCCAGAGAGATCGCCATACTATCCTATCGGCTGTCTTTCTCCTGGTCTGGTTCAAATCTAGTCTTCTGTCTTTCAGAGAGAGTCTTCTTCTTATTCTTCTTGTTCGTTCGCCCTCAAAGCTCCACATTAAAGACTAATAAAGGCAGTAGTCAGCTCAAGGTTCCTGACATATCCAAACAGTTATTCGTTGACAGACGCGGGTTGTTGCCAAATGCCACCCCGCGCAGTGTTGTAAGTTAGGCAGAACTGGAGCAGAATATTAGAAATTGTCAGATGTTGTCCTCCCAGCGAACTCTGGGTCGTCCATAAGTCATAATTGGAAGCAATTTGTGCTCTCTTTTGTAACGTGCGGATATTGGCCATTTCAGAATTTATTTTATCTCTATTTTATTTCAGAAAAAAATGTAATCAAACTTATTATTCAAATAGTAGCTATTAATAATTGTTTTATTGTTTGGTTCACATATTCCCATAAGATAACAGTGAGGACATAAGAATTTAAAAATTACTGACGTTTTAGTGATCCCGTTGTACAGTTAAGTTTGAGTGTGTGAACTTACATATTCATATACACAGTAACATTTAACACCCTACTATAGCCAACCGACCTTAGTCTAGGTTGAACAGGACGTGCCTCGCCAAAACGAGGCAAAAATCCTGTTAAAAAAAACAACTAAAAACTAACATAACATATGATATTGTGTCAATGAACTGATGACGATGAGCATTAATAACGAACGTCGCTGGAATGTACAAGTGATAACAGATGCATTAATAACGAACGCTGCTGGAATGTACAAGTGATAACAGACACACTAACAACGAACGTCATCGGAATGTGCAAGTGATACGAAACGCATTAATAACGAACGTTGCTGGAATGTACAAGTGAGAACAGACTCATTAAAAACGAACGTTGCTGGAATGTACAAGTGACAACAGACGCATTAATAACGAACGTCGTCGGAATGTACAAGTGATAACAGACGCATTAATAACGAAAGTCGTGGAATGTACAAGTGATAACAGACGCATTAATAACGAACGTCGTCGGAATGTACAAGTGATAACAGACGCATTAATAACGAAAGTCGTGGAATGTACAAGTGATAACAGACGCATTAATAACGAACGTCGTCGGAATGTACAAGTGATAACAAACGCATTAATAACGAACGTCGTGGAATGTACAAGTGATAACAGATGCATTAATAACGAACGTCGTGGAATGTACAAGTGATAACAGACGCATTAATAACGAAAGTCGTGGAATGTACAAGTGATAACAGATGCATTAATAACGAACGTCGTGGAATGTACAAGTGATAACAGACGCATTAATAACGATCGTCGTGAAATGTACAAATGATAACAGATGCATTAATAACGAATGTCGTGGAATGTACAAGTGAGAACAGACGCATTAATAACGATCGTCGTGGAATGTACAAATGATAACAGATGCATTAATAACGAACGTCGTGGAATGTACAAGTGATAACAGATGCATTAATAACGAACGTCGTGGAATGTACAAGTGATAACAGATGCATTAATAACGACGACTGGTGGTGATGGATTGGACAGACATTGAGGCGGCCTCTTGACAGTATTACCAGGGAGTTCTTGTTATGGAAAACCATGGATACGAGAAGCATAGGTGGACCGAAATACACATTGAGAAGAGAATGGAAGACAGAATGAAAAGATTAAGAAGACACAGAACGAGCTTGAGCTGATGTCACAGGACACGAAGACTTGGCACGTGGGTATTGACTGCATGTGTTACTTGGATAGTGAAAGGAAGTGATTGAACGTTCTCCCTGACAAACGTTAATTGATAAATATTTCTTTTTTCATCATTTTTTTTTATCAACACACTTGACATACGTTATCCTAGGGATATCATACTTGGAATATCATTTTAGGGATATCATAAGAGGGATATACTACTAGAGATATTATACTAGGGATATCATACTAAAGATATATTACTAGTGATGTCATTCAAGGGATATTATACTAGTGATATTATCAGAGGGAAATGATATTAGAATTATCATACTAGAGACATCATAAGAGCCTGTAGATTCTAGGGCATATATATAATTATATATATACGAGGTAGCTTCAAAAAGTTCCCGGAATTTGTGTATTGTATAGAAATAAGTAAATATACAATTATTTACACCACATTTCCTTCAAAATAGTTCCCGTCGGCAACTACACACTGTTTGCCAACGTCCATACAGCTGTTGGAAACATTCATGGTACCCATTCTTTGACACCTCTCTCAGCTGCTTTGTCGCATTGGTGATAACGTCCTCAGCATCCCTGAATCTCTGTACTTTCAGTGCCAATTTTAGGCGAGGGAACAAGAAACAATCAGGTGGTGCCAGGTCGGGAGAATGTGGAGAAAGTTCCAGGGTGGTCACATTGTGCGTTGGGAGGTACTGCTTCACCAGTAGGGATCGATGTGCTGGCGCATTGTCATGTAGCAGAACCCAACTGTTTGTTCTCCATTTTTCTGGGCGTTTCCTTCTGATTGCATCTCTTAGACGACGGAGGATATCAACGTATACTTCCTTGTTAACCGTTGGCCTTCGGGAACGAATTCATGGTAGACAATACCCTGGGAATCAAAGACATTTTCCAACATAACTTTTCATTTGCTCTTGTCCAAACAAAATTTCTGTGTCCGGGGAGATGAGGGTGATTTCCATTCAGAGGACTGACGTTTTGTCTGAGGATCGTACAAAAAACACCACGTCTCGTCTCCTGTGATTATATTGTTGAGAAAATTGCTATCTTGATCAGCCACAGTGACTAGGTCTCCTGCCAGTGTCAATCTCGTTTCTTTCTGTTCAGGAGATAACATTTTGGGAACCATGTGTTGACAAACACGGTGCATGTGCAGTTCATTGTGGAGAATACTGTGGCAACTTCGAACTGATATTCCAACTTCTGAGGCTATTTTCTCTGCACAGTCTTCTGTCAACACGAACAACGTTCCGAACAATGTTTTCATTGCTTATCGAGGTAGGCGGTCCTCCGCTACGTGGATCATCATCGACACTAACACGACATTCACAGAAACGCTTGTGCTACTCAAAAACTTGCGATTTCTTCATTGCGGTATCTCTATATGCTTTATTAAGCAAGGTTACTGTCTCTGAGGGTGACTTCTCAAACAAAACACACAATTTGACGTTTGTACTTTGTTCAATCAAGGACATTTTCAACTCCGACGATGCTACGTGCACACCACAGAAACAAACTTCTGTAACTTTTGTTCGAGAGTACATGTGAAGGTTACATCAGCCATCAGCGGTTACATTCCGCAAGGTCACTACCAACTTATAAAACTATAATCTCCATGACAAAACCACTCATTCAAACATGAGTCGACTGTTCCGGGAACTTTTTGAAGCTACCTCATATATATATATATATATATATATATATATATATATATATATATATATATATATATATATATATATATATATATATATATATATATATATATATATATATATATATATATATATATATATATATATATATATATATATATATATATATATATATATATATATATATATATATATATATATATATATATATATATATATATATATATATATATATATATATATGTATATATATATGTGTGTGTGTGTGTGCGTGTGTGTGTGTGTGTGTGTGTGTGTGAAACTAAAGTTAATACGTATATTCTTAGATGACACAGAGACTACTGATAAACCATTCGCTTGTGACATGCTAGCGTCGCCAAAATGCCAGCAATTTCTACATGTATGGACGGTTGGTCTTGATGGCGAGTGCTACCACCCCGAAAGCGGTGTTAGGATAGGCAAGACTGGATACAAAATTGTTGCTCTACAGGTAACGTCCATGTAGACTTTGGGAGGAATGTTTCAGGTATATAGTTTTGAAAGCGCTGGGGTGGAGACATTATTAATTCGCATGTCAATCACGTGATGTTAGAAATTAACAACCATCCTTATTTTTTTGTCCCTTCTGAAGCCTAGAGGCCCCCCCCCCCCCCCCCCCCCCCCCCCCCCCCCCCCGGCAGCTGTTTCCCCTGCATGCTGTTACATTAGTGGTTCCTGTAACAATTGGTTTTACAAGATGAGGTTGCCAACCTCATGCACAACCTCATATTAGTCGCCTCGTACGACTTCCTGGTGGAGCAGTATTTCTATTGTTTCAGAGAGCCCCGGGAAATGCACGGGAGAGAATTGAACAATAAGTGGAAAACCAGGGGCGTTCTTAAAGTATTTTGTACTCGGGTAGATCCATCCTTGACACCCCAAACAAACACAGAGAAAATATATTATGATTGCAAGTATATTTTTTAAACAGTACAGAACTGTCATAATAATGTCCGATGGTACCCTCCCTTCTGGCTTCTTCTTCGGCGTTCGGTTTGTAGTCATGCTAAATCTGCAGGCCTGTCGCCAGGACGAAGTCCACAGTTTTTACCAGGTAGGCGCGGCAGCCTCATAGCTTCCGCTGGAGCTCATCACCCTTTGGCCAGGTCGCACGTCGCAATTCATCATCGGTTGGACAGTTCTGGAGAATGTGTTCTGGGGTCTGGATTCCAGTTCCACATGGGCATTCATTCGTGTGGGATATCTTGAGGCGATAGAGATGTCCAAGTAATCTGCAGTGACCAATTCTCAGGCGGAAAATTGTCGTCTGTTAGTATCAGTTAAGATGGTGGATTGGGTCCTCTCTGCTGTATATATCCCCTTCCTCCTACTGATTTTTTTTATTTGTTGTGGATGATGGTTTTTGCTTCCCGATAGGGCAATGGGTGGCTGTATTGTTCCATTTTACTGCCACTTATTGATAGAGCATCTGCTTTCTCATTACCAGCAATTCCACAATGGGAGGGTAACCACTGAAGGGCAATGGTTGATGACCTTTGGATGATGTTAAGCTCAGATCTGATCTCATTCATCATGTTATCATTTCTGGTGTTTTGTATTCATTCAAGTTAAGATCTGCAGTCAGTGAAGATTACTATCTTAGCTTGTGGCTACTGTTCAGGTCTGGTGAGGATCTTCAGGGCTTGCAGTAGTGCCAGCTGCCCCTCACATCTCTTTAGTACGCCACTGGCGGTACATAATAGATAAATTCAGAATAAAATATTGCCATTGTACCGACTTCAACGTCTGCTCTGTAACAATGGTAGATATTTCAGATGCGGTAACAGGCCGCTGCGGTGACGCTTGTCTCTAAAACTGAAGAATATTTCTAAAAAATTAAATGTTAAACTTGAGATTGTATGATCTGTAATTCGTTGCAACAGTGCGTTATTAATTATAACATATTCACATAGACAATCTTTGGTAGAGATGACTGACTTGTGTTTGTTCTACATCAACTTTTGTTGGTGTAGATCAGCAGTAAGTAACGCACGAGTTTTGTGGATCTATTTAGAACCGAGCGTCGTCTGAAGTGTGGTTAGAGTGCTCGTCTCTCGCGGCAAAGGTACAGGGTTCGAATTACGGTACCGACACGCTCCAGTCTACCCAGCTGTAAACGGGAACCTGACTTTGAGTTAGGGAATGAAAAGGCAGTGAGGAAGAAAACTGGTCACCACACCTCTTGAAGCTGGACCTAGTAGAGTGAAGTCTCTAACACTTCACTCCCCTACGGCCAATATCTACTACGGGACTACCTTGACATGATTTCAATTTAGAATCACCGAGCTCTCTAAAATAAATAATTAATATTGTACTGAATGTAAACTTCAAAGGAAAGATCGCTGTCCTATGTTATGTCATTTACGAATGAAGTAAATTGTAGTAAGTAGCTCTACTGTCCTGGTCATGCCGGGGTACGTGGCAATGAAAGAGCTGACAGACTAGCTTCAAGAGCACCCATAAAAGGTGCATTGGCCATGGATAAGGAAGAAATACTGAGGGCAATTCATGTTCGTCTATTAGAGAATGACACTGCAATCGACGAATCATCAAGGCTAAGACTGCTGGAATTTGGCATCAAATGTTAGACCAGCACGGATGGACGTATGAGAGGACGCATCCACCGTGTATACAACCAGTGCGCAGCAGGAACAATTAGCATTCATACCCTTCGACATTTGCTGAGGGAGACTAAGCACCTATGGGTTTGCCCGGAGTGCAATGACGTCAATTCTGATCAACATTAACATTAAGTAGCTCGTGGGTTTTTGCTAGGCACGCAATAAAGTACTTATAATTCTAGAGATACCGCTCTTTTTAAATGCCGGATAGTCCGAAATTGCCGTTCACTTAAACATTCTGTATTCTTCCGTCTCTGTAACGTAAAGATATACCAGATCTTCCCCTAGAATCTACTGGTAAATCGCTATTGACAGGTTGCCACCCCATGGTGTAGAATTAAAGCAGTAAAAAGTGGATTGTTATTAGTGTAGACTTTTAGCCCTTTATTTAAGGACAGTTATTAGCATAGATATTTGACTTTCTCTTGTTCTATACAAAAATTTGTTGGTGTCAATTTATAACATGTTATACATATAATGTTAGAGCCGTGGTAGCGTAGTGGTTAGTGCACCGGCTTCCGATTCCCAGTTGAACATGGTTCGATTCTCAGTTGAGGTGGGTTTTTTTAGACCGCAAAAGGCTCCAGAAAAACCTAGCCGCTTGAATTGCGTGCCAGAGTAACTCTGGGAAGGCGGCCGGCGTGATACTGACCACATCACTCTTAGTGTGCCGATGGTAAAAAAAATTCGGGCCTAACACCATATTACCTCTAAGCCACTATGGGCGTATAACGGGATCCTTTACTTTTTAAAAAATACAATGTTATTGGTATAGTTTCATCACTTTTACTGATTCGATGTCAACTTTTGCTGATGTAGATTGATAACATGTAAAATGTGAAGTTTATTGGTGTAGATTTCAGACTTTTAAATATTGTTTTATGATAATGTTGGTGTTGGTATATGACATTTCTTTGGTTGACACAAACATTTGTTGGTGTACATTTACACAGTACTCCACATAAAATTTAGTTTGTGTACAAGCGTCTTTCCTTTCGCGGCAGAGTTTCCGTGCTCCAAGATGAAAACCTGGTAGCGTCACGCTCATGTCTACCCAGAAGTAAATGGGTACCTGACTCTTGATTTAGGTTAAGAAAAGGCAGCGAGGAAAGGAGCTGATCACCCCACCTCATAAAAAAGCTGGACCTAGTATGATGGAGTCTCTAACACTTTACTTCTCTACGACAGTTTTTGCTACAGAACTGCCCTTGCGTGTACAATTATACATTGTTCTGCATGAAACTTGTCAGAACAATAATCTCTGGATGTTGCTGGACCAAGCCCTATCTGTGCTGTGGATTTAACACATGGCAATCTATATCTTCTGGCTCGTTGACCACAGCACACAATAGCTGACATAAAATAACCAAGAACACTTGGGACAGGTACTGACCCTTTTAATGAACACTGTACACACACAAAGCCACACACGCTTTCAATACGCATGAAAAAGCAGTACACAATGCAATGAAGAATGCCCAAATAACCTGCTAAACACTGTAGCTCAATATAATAGCAAAAATAGTTACCGACATAATCTAACCAGTAGCTACACCCACTGACTATCGCTCACAGTACCGCAATACATAATTGCAAGATTCTACCATAAATAATATCCAGGAAAGAACTACTAGGAAAAATCACATCGCCAATCTAGTAATCTATCAATAATCCTGGACACCTGAAACAATCGGCAAACAATGAGCAAAAATGGCATTCATATACTCCCCAGCAAAAAACTGCTGACAAAGGTAACAAACGTCCGAACAGGATGGCGGACATCTCGTAGAATGATTTGCGCCAAAAGTTTCGTATCGTCTTCCGCTTTGGCCCGACTCGCCAAACGGGTTTTCTCTCTATTCTACCAGCGTCGCCACTTAACAGCGTAACCAACTAAATATTTGGCGAATGGCTATGCTGTGACATCCACCCCCCCTTCCCCTTAAAAGAGGAGGCACGTCCAACCCCCTTCGGAGTATGGACAAACAAAATACCGAGATGGCACCTCCTCATGTAGATAGAGAATGCCAGGGTTGTCCAATACTATTGTCACACATGCCTTCTCACTCACTAGACTAAATACAAGAAAACATGTACTAATCCACACCAGGTACTGGCAGCCGTGAAAAATAACAACGACTGACTAATCCTGGAGTAGTCTAAACACAATGCATGTTACACAAAATCTATATAACTAATTATCACTACTCAACAACAAGTCATCGTATCAACAATCATCTCTTATAATATAGCTGTAGGTATAAGATAATATGATATATCTACACTATGGATACAACTTCATAGATATTGCATTTATGGCAGCATAATAAATACATTGTATATCATAATATATCATCATGAAATACCAATTGTAATAGTCATAATACATTCCTTACATATATTCTAACACGTACTTTTTCAGAAGTACCTGTCTCACAGACTATAACTGTCCCACAGTTTTCACAACCTGGACAAGACATCTGCTACCACATTATATACACCCTGAATTGGTAAAATAGTAAAGTTGAATTGCTGTAGCAATAACACCCAGCGTGTCAATTTAGCACTGGTGGATTTAGCCGACTGCAAAAATAGCAGTGGTTTGTGGTCTGTTTGGAGGAAAAAATGTGCCCCCAACAAATATCATGCCAACTTAGACACCGCCCAGATAATCGCAAGGCACTCCCACTCGATCGTGGAGTATCTGGTTTCTGCTGGTAACAGCTGACAACTGACATTCAACACTGGATGGAGTGACCCTCCATGCTCCTGCATAAGGCAGGCCCCAATGCCTACCGACGAAGCATCGGTGTGCAATATCAATGATCTGCCCAGATCTGGCAATCTCAAGATGGGTCTTTTTGAAAATAGTTTTTTAATCTTACTCAATGCATCCTCACATTTACAATCCCATTTTATTTTGTTGGGTTGCCCCTTTTTGGTGAGTGCCGTAAGCGGCTCAGCCACTGATGAAAAATCTGGGATGAATTTATTATAGAAATTAATCAAACCCAATAAACTCTTTACCTGCCTCCTGGTCTTCGGCGTTTGCAGCTGTAATATCTTTGTAACAGTACTATCTTCAGGTTTCATGATGTTATGGTCAACCACATGGCTCAGGAAGCTCAGCTCTGCATACCAGATGGACACTTTGCTCGGGCGAGCAGTGAGTCCATGTGCCTTCAGGCACTTCAATACAGCAAACAGCCCATCCACATGCTGCTCCCAAGTTTTGTGGAAAATGCAAATATCGTCGATGTATGTAATGACATCGTCTCTGTGCCCTAGCAGTTTCCTTATCATTCTTACAAAGGTGGCGGGTGCATTCACAAACCCGAAACACATATAATTGAATTGGAACAGACCTCTTGGAGTAGCAAACGCCGTAAGAGGTTTTGCAGCTTCAGCAAATGGCACATGCAGGTATCCTCTTGCTAAATATAACTTCGTAAAAAATCTAGCATGGGAAAGTTTGGTCAGAAGCTCTTCCTGGTTAGGCATAGGCTCTGCGTCGACTACCGTTACACTATTGAGCTTACGAAAATCAATACACAATCTGAGGGCCACGCTCTTTTTCTTAACCACCACCATGGGGAAAGAATACGGGGATTCTGAGGGAGCGATGATATTTAACCGAGCCATTTCGTCGATCTCCTTCTCGATCGACGCTTTATAATGAAATGGTAAAGGGTAAGGTTTAACTCTGATTGGCTGGTTATCAGTTAAAGTTATCTCATGAACTATTAAATCTGTTTTACCCGGCAAATCCGCGAGCACGTCACCGAAATCTCTCAATATAGCATCAACCTGAGCCCTTTGACTGTCGGTTAAATCTGAACAAACCGACACGTCTGCCCAAGATTCGGAAGGAGATATCGGCACCAGAGACAGCTGTAAGTTTCCATCGTTGCAGCTGTCTTCACTACTATCTATTACCACTGCCGCCGTTACTTCCGAACGTCGCGTACTCACGGCCTTAACCACCGATGATAGCTCGGGAAGACTTTCTCATTCTTTCTAACCTCTACAATGTAGTCGACATCAGTTACCTTCTTCTGAATCCGAAATGAGCCTTGCCAGGAGATGCTCAATCTATCTTCTTTTGTGGGCAAAAGCAGCCACACTTCATCCCCTGGTTGAAATGATATGAGCTTAGTACCTCAGTTTGCATACCGGCGGTACTGAATATCCGCATGGGTCAAGTTTTTCCGCTCTAATGCACAGGACCTAATTATCCTCTCGCGTAGATGTATGACATAATCATACGCGAACACTACCGCTCCGTCTACGTGTTTAACTATCAGCTAGTCCTTAAGTACGTGCATTGAACCCCTGGGGTTTGCACCATACAGCAATTCGAATGGCGAGAAGCCCGTACTCTGGTGCGGGGCTTCCCTGTATGCAAACAACACAGTTGGAAGGTATATATCCCAATCCTGAGGGAATTCGGCAGTCACCTTAGCTAGCATATGTTTTAATGCGCCGTTTAGGCGTTCGCAAACCCCGTTACACCTGCGGATGGTAGGGAGAGGTGAAAGACTGGGAAATCCCTAGTAATGTAGTTACCTCCGACATTTCGTGCGAAATAAATTGAGTTCCCCTAATAGAGAGTATGCACTCTGGGAAACCGAAACGGCTGTATAACAGCTGAAGTGCTTCCGCTACTGCCTGAGAGGTAATAGATTGCATAGGCACCGCCTCTAGCCACCTAGTACACAAGTCCACCATGGTTTGGATGAAACGAAATCCTCTGTCGGACGTCACGGACAACGGACCTATAATATCAACCGTGACTTTCTGAAATGGGCGCAGTGCCAAGTCTACTGTCTGAACCGGGGCCTTTGGCGACCGGCCCTTGTGAGACATCTGTTGACAAACAACACAAGACTTACAGTATGCCTTGATATCTTTATTCAATGCTGGCCAGTAAAATTGGGAGAGAACTCTGTATCGAGTCCTCACCACTCCTATGTGACCAGCAAAAGGAGAGTCATGCGCCAACTCCAGCACCTTCGATCTCCACTGACTTGGCACCACCACCTGACGTAAGAGTTGCTGTTGTTTCTCAAAGCACCGAGTCAAGATCTGGTCCCTTAACTCAAACAGTACCGTGATGTTTTGGTCTGTTTCGCTTCTCTTGTTTTCGCTAACTCCGACAGTCTCAATAATGCCCTGTCTGTTTTCTGCCCCTCTGCAAAATCACCGACCGAAACTCTCGCACGCTTAAAACCTCATCTACAGTCGATGGGACGCGAGAAGCATCGGGATTATCACACTCTTCCTGCAATTTTACCTGCGCCCTAGTTAACACCGCATTATCTACTACAGTCCTATTATTCTCCCATTCGTAAATCTCTGCCGGTGTGCAATTTCGAACCCCTTGCACGTTACCGATGATTAGGTCTGCCACTGGTTTATTAAGGACACACGCATGCACTCTTCTTGCCAAGAAGGAGGTGTCTATGTCGACAATGGCTATGGGGTAATATTCTACATTACCCCCAAATGTGATGCACCTCACTGTCTTACCTGTCAGGCATGACTCCTTGGTGCAGGAGCGACGTACCCCTATGGTGGTGCACCCCGTGTCCCTAAGCACGGACATCTGCCTCAACTGCACCGACCCTGTACAGAGCTCGAGTTTTCCACCTTTATCCAGGGAAGACAGACGGGGCAAGGTGTGCCCACAAATAAACACTGGTTTCCCATCTGGTAAAAACAACTGTCTGCATCCCTCACAGTCTTCATTATTAATAGTGTCTAGCACACATGCCACGTTAGCCTTCTCAGACTCAGCTTTACACCAGCTGGCTATATGACCTTTTACCCCACATAATTGGCAAATAATCTCTTTATTCTCCTTACTCGGACTATGTTTCGGTGAGGAACGCGTATCGGAGTCCGACCTACGACCATCTGACGATCCGCTTCTATGTTTGGATCCCTTACCTTTATAAAATGTTTTGCCCTTATTTTGCAAGCCCTGGAAACGAACTTGTTTTCGCCCTTGGAAATTCTCCCCATCACTATCGTTTCCTTACTGTCTATTATTCCATCTAGGCTGAAGATGTCGCTGTGATCTAAAGTTTATGTAACTGTCCCTACCTGATTGATACGGAAGAGGTGAATTATCAAATCTTGACCTGAATGACCTGTCGGCACTACGTACTCGTCGTTGCCATGGTTGGCGTTGTACTTTGCCGACACTGACAACTAATGCGTCTGACAGACCAGACTTCTGAATCGGTTTGCCCGGATAGGCAAGGACATAATGGTGCCCCAATTGGGCCATGGACTGAATATCCTTTTGCTGATGTTCCTGAAGGAACGCAACCAACTCACTAGAACACGAGGAAAACACTTTGTCTTTGTAGTACTAAGTCCAACAAGCCGTTATAATCCTTAGGAATTCCCTCCATTTCGATCCATCTATTCAGCAGAAGTTTTATCTTCGAGATAAAATCCTCGAAGTCCTGGTCTGCACTTGGCATCGCGTTTTTAAAACGCGCCCGGTAGCCGTCAGCAATCAGACGGAACTTCCGGAGCAGTCTTTCCTTTACTTTGTCGTAATCGGCCCTTTCCTCTACAGGGAGGCTATAAAAAGTGTCCATCGCGGGCCCCACTAGCAGTGTCTATAAAAGAGATGGCCACTGATCCCTATCAGCCTTATAGGCCACACATGCGGCCTCAAATCTTTCAAGGAAGAAATCTAAAATATCAATTTTATCATTGAAATTTGGTAGACGCAGCCTAAAAGGACGATGAGCCCCACCAGAAGTTGAGTTCTCATCACTCGCACCCACTTCTAACCTCTTCAATTGTATCTCCTTCTCCATCATTTTCTCCTCCAGAGCTATTCTCATTATCTCCTTCTCTAATTCTACTTGTATCTCTTTCTCCTTCCTCTTTTCTTCAAATTCTCTATCTTCTCTCAACTTCTTTTCTTGTAATTCTCTATCTTCTTTCATCTTCCTTTCTTGTAACTCGAACTCTCTCTGTTTCCACTCACTTTCTTCTTTCATCTTCTTTTCTTGTAACTCTTTATCTTCTTTCATCTTCTTTTCTTGTAACTCTTTATCTTCTTTCATCTTCTTTTCTTGTAATTCAAATTCTTTTCTTTTTAACTCTAGCTCTTCAGCTCGAGCATCTCTTAGAGCATTCTGTTTCTCAATTCTTTCTTTTTCTTCCTTGGCTTCCTTCTCTTTCTTTTCCTTCTCCAGAGCTTTCTGATTCTCGACTGAATGGAATTCTGCCTTGGCAAACTGCAATAATTCTTTTCCTGTGTACCCGGCTTCCTTTCCTATCCGCATGAACGTCTCAATGTCCATGATGTACACTTAGAATGCTCACTATTAGCTGTAGTATAAATCTTACAGTACAATCACTCAACTGTATATATTCCACTTAAGTCAGCAGATAAATTTCTGCTTACAATAATATTCAGTAATAACAGTAGAAAATAATGATATCATTTCTTCAATCTACACATATAAACATGCATGAAAGTAAATATCACCTCGTAGTTTATTGTGTACTTATAATTCACCTTTACCTTATAGTCTCAATAAAGTCTCACTTAGCCCCTTGGCTATGGTGTCACCAATTGGAAAATTTGGTCTTTCAGACCACTTATTCTCTATTATATCCTTAACCAAACTTACAATAGTCGATAGTTATATAATCACAATTTTCTGATACTTTGACACCAATATAAAAACTTACAATAGTCGTTAGTTGTATAATAACAACTTCTTGATACCTTGACACCAATATATAAACTTACAATAGTCGTTAGTTGTATAATAACAACTTATTGGTACCTTTACACCACTATATAAACTCAGTTCAAAATAGGTATTACTTCAAAGTCCTTTACTGGCACCCACACTGGTGCTATATTCAAATAACACTACACTTACTTCTAAACTCAATAATCTCTCTAATGCAAGTACTACCTATGGCAAAAATGAACACTACACAGATGAAAGAAACACACACATCACATTACGAAAACAATATACCAGTCACGAGGAACAAGATGAAGGATCAAGAAAAGAAGAGGTAGATTAATAACTACACTGCGGGACTGAGTATGAACGAAAACAAGGGATACATGTAAACGTATTTACAAGATAGTAAGATGGGACAAGAGAAAACACCACTTAGACAGAACACAATAATTATTAAATGTACACGACACTATAAATACACACCGCACCAATACAGCTAACACCAACAGGGCTTGGAATGTTAAGCAGGGCAGTCGCAGGAAATTCCCTCTGCCAGACTCCACTACAAAACAAACACAGCCGCACCCTAAAAGAATCGGTCTAATCCACTCTTTTCCTACGAGAGGCTAAAAATGGATTAAACTCACCACCCTTCCTCCCTTGAACACATGAATACACTATAACACCAAATACCACACGAAAACCACACGCAACAATGAGGTGCTGGAAGCTAACTCTTCCACCAAGAACTATCTTCACTTCAGTGAAAACAAAGTAAATAAACTATCAGTAAAATTATATAATAATGACTCGAAGATATATAATCAAAATATTACTAAACTACTAAGAAAACAAGGGAAGATCAGATTTAACTAACAATCAACATACATACATACAAACTAAGTCATACTTGTACAGTAAGAAAAGACAAAACAAAAGGAAAGAAAACAATAACACATTAAGATGCAGATAACGAAAACAGCACTACACTATTTAACAGATCAAAGTCTATGATAGCTAGAATCAGAAAGGAAGACTGACAAGAAAGTTAAATTTTCAGAAAAAAAAAAACCAAGAAAATATCAATATAATACGTAATACACAAATATACAAAACAATAACTTATCTGAAGTTCCAACGGCGCTTGAGTACGGAGAATCCTCAGCACTGACAATAAATGATAAAAGCAGCACAAACTAGACTCCACCATACGTATAATCCCAACAGAATATAAGTCCAGGAATAACTTCACTGTCGTTGTTGTTGTTGTTGTTGTCGATATCCCATAGCTACACAGTGGCTTGGGGTACCAACAACCCTAACAACCTCCTATCGACTAAAAACTCCTAACACTCATCACCTTCCACCCTAATACCGAGGTTGACCAAGCTATATCCCATCTGACATCTTCACATGCTGCCTGGGCCCCTAGCTAAATAGTACCAACCCCCAAGCTCCGCTGCTCCACCAGGATCACTGTCGCCAACCACGAAAAAGACTCAGAAATGTGTCAAACGGACCCGTCTGACGCGCACTGTAACATCAGCCTAACACTACAACAATCGTATACAGACCTGCAACAATATCAGAGCAAACACTTGAAACTTAACTAAACATTATTTCACGGGCGATAGACTGAAAACATACAGACAAATAGCCATAAAAACTGTGATGCAGAAAGTAGGTCACCGCCCGTAACCGAGGTCAGGTCAAACGACCGTAAACACTACCGTGACAGACTGACACACACACTCGCCTTCCGCTGGACTAACAAAAACAACTCACACCCGTGAGTTGACTATAACTAGGAGTGCGCCAACACGGCTGCCCACTCCTAACACTCTGTGTGTACAATACTAGCCTATTTATGGCAAATAGGCTCCACGGCCCTGTTATCAGTAATATGACATCTAGTTGTCAGCTAGCTGGGAATTAAATATTATCACAAAACAAGCCTCACGGCCCAAAGAACGGACGAGCCCGCAGCTGTCCGAACAACAATCTCTGGATGTTGCTGGACCAAGCCCTATCTGTGCTGTGGATTTAACACATGGCAATCTATATCTTCTGGCTCGTTGACCACAGCACACAATAGCTGACATAAAATAATCAATAACACTTGGGACAGGTACTGACCCTTTTAATGAACACTGTACACACACAAAGCCACACACGGCTATTAATACGCATGAAAATGCAGTACACATCGCAATGAAGAATGCCCAAATAACCTGCTAAACACTGTAGCTCAATATAATAGCAAAAATAGTTACCGACATAATCTAACCAGTAGCTACACCCACTGACTATCGCTCACAGTACCGCAATACATAATTGCAATATTCTACCATAAATAATATCCAGGAAAGAACTACTAGGAAAAACCACATCGCTAATCTAGTAATCTATCAATAATCCTGAACACCTGAAACAATCGGCAAACAATGAGCAAAAATGGCATTCATATACTCCCCAGCAAAAAACTGCTGACAAAGGAAACAAACGTCCGAACAGGACGGCGGACATCTCGTAGAATGATTTGCGCCAAAAGTTTCGTATCGTCTTCCGCTTTGGCCCGACTCGCCAAACGGGTTTTTCTCTATTCTACCAGCGTCGCCACTTAACAGCGTAACCAAATAAATATTTGGCGAATGTCTATGCTGTGACAAACTGTGTAAGAGTTTATTCATTAATCGTATGTGTTCTATATGTATGTGTGCCGCCAATAGGGATGAGATCTCTAATAGGGTATGCGAATTTGAAATTGTGAACCAATTTTTGTACAAATGACATTGGGATATGCGTTTAATTATGCTATTTCTTGATTTTTTTAAAAAATGTTTTCTAGTTACACTGGAACAATCCTGAAAAAAGGTCGGAGTTTAATGATTCATCAGGACTTCTTCTTCACTACACGCCAAATTTGTGAGTAAACATAATTATTACATTACACGTTTCATGTACAAGTGAGTAATTATTTGAACTGCCCTAGAAGTAGGCAACATAGGAGCTGTGTGGATGAGAGATAAATGCAGAAATCAGAAATAACTATAGAGAAAAATGGCATAAGTAAAACCCAGACTCCGGTACTGCAGAACTATACTGTACATTACTAAGAAGAGACCAAGTGATAATTCTCAGACTTAGACCCGGCTATTGCAGACTCAGATACCATCTGTACAATAAACTGAAAATCGGACAGACAGGTATGTGGGGATGCGGGGAGGACGGACAGACATGTATGTGGGGATGTGGGGAGGACACATAAACAGTAGAACATGTACTCCAAAACTATCGGCCCCATGAGACGAGCAGAGTGGGAGCGTGGCCACCTTCAACCGAGTTTAGGGAGAAACCTTAAGGTAACGAGAGAAGCATGAGACGAACTGCCAGCTTTATAAAAGAGATAAATGGGGTTATTTTAGAGTGACGACGACGAAGAAGAAGTAGAAGAATCATAGATTTATTTTAGAAAAACTGAGCTATCTAAAGATCTGCTTATGTTCAAATTATCACTGTTTCCAGGTTTCAGAGCATCTGGAAGATGAAATACGTACAGCGTACATATTAGCTTGTTATTTCTGCTGACGATCTGCTTCTTCCAATTTCATGAACAGAACATGGATATGGTGTTTCGCCATTTTTTTTTTGTTGGCAAAAAATATTTCTTTCTTGCAGGAGGCCGTATGATGCAGGAGTTCTTATGATTGGTTC
The DNA here is from genome assembly GCA_024509875.1 of Oreohelix idahoensis. Lineage (NCBI taxonomy): Eukaryota > Metazoa > Mollusca > Gastropoda > Stylommatophora > Oreohelicidae > Oreohelix > Oreohelix idahoensis. The sequence continues at coordinate 216,737 of JAMPIV010020400.1, forward strand.
CTCCTATTTCTACCTACCCCCCAAGAAACAAGAAGTAGTAATTCACAGCTCGTGCGGTAGTGGGTGTACTCAACGAGATATGGTGGGGCCACTGAATATCTCATCAGCTTGGAATCACATGCACTACACAGGTAAGTTACAAATTAGGTTAACAGACAAGGCCATAAAGGTAACTAAAGGTAAAGGTATTCCCACAGTAGAGACTGCCATAGGGGAGTAAAGTGTAAGAGACCTCACTATACTAGATCCAGCTTTATGAGGTGGGATGACCGGTACCCTTCCTCGCTGCCTTTGCTGTCCCTAACTCAAGAGCAGGGCCAGGTACCCATTTACATCTGGGTATACCGGAGCGTAACGGTACCAGGTTTCAACCCTGGAACCCGGTATCAGCGCTCACACCGTTTAGCCAATGGGACGACCAAAAGATAATTTTAAATGAAAATCTGTGATGCTAATTATATGTAAGTGAAGATAAGTAGATATATCTACATATAATTAGAAGTATATGACAATGAGATACATAGATTCATTCATTCGTTATTCACTAACTCCCCAAGATGGATACGCCTTCGATAAACGGGATTTTTTATTATAGCGTGCTCTTTCTGTTTACATATCCTAAATACGGCACTATTTCTACTTTAATATGAAACAAATATAAAGGTATGTTATAAGGCACTCGTAGGAAATAAAGAAGTAGAACACTAGACAACAGAAAAACAACAGACATGAGTGGCTTACTCAGGATTTGAACACTGGACCTTCCGTGCGACAACACCGCCTAGCTATGCAAGCGAATCACACTGTCCTCCCTGCCATCTACGCATCCCCAAAAACGGATGTTTTAATGACAGGTCATTAGTGCGAACCTCTATACATATCACCGGAAGTTTACCATGGGCAGTTCAGCCTATTAATGACGCAATCACTTCTGTTGTTCTCCTATATATCAGTATTGGTCAGTCCAACAAGACAAAGACCTTAATACTGTGTCCAGTATGATAGTAGACTTAGAACAGTAAGAACAGGACAGAGGGTAGGTTTGTTATTGTATAAACATTTATAACACATAAGGAAGGGAAACCACGAGGCCTGTAAACAGTAAATTAATATGAAACAAATATAAAGGTATGTTATAAGGCACTCGTAGCAAATAAAGAAGTAGAACACTAGACAACAGAAAAACAACAGACATGAGTGGCTTACCCAGGATTTGAACCCTGGATCTTCCGTGCGACAACACCGCCTAGCTGTGCAAGCGAATCACACTGTCCTCCCTGCCATCTACGCATCCCCCAAAAAGGATGTTTCAATGACAGGTCATTAGTGCGAACCTCTATACATAACAGCGGAAGTTTACCATGGGCAGTTCAGCCTATTAATGACGCAATCACTTCTGTTGTTCCCCTATATATCAGTATTGGTTATAACATACCTTAGCAGATGGCAAGAGAACAGTTGGGCGACCACAGCTGAGGTTCAAAGATGTGTGCAAGAGAGATATGAGGGCACTGGACATGGATCCAGCAACATGGGAGGATGAAGCTGCCGATCGCACAAAGTGGCGATGCTATTTACGGCACCACCTCAGATTGGGCGAAGAGAGGCTCACACAAGAAGCAGAGGTGAGGAGAAAACGTCGAAAGGAGCACCAGGAAAATAAGCAGTTGAGGGCTGTCACCTCAGGGGCGCATTCCCATAGTCAGTTATGACTGAAGGGGCTATTATTATTATTATTAGAGAGATGGATAAATAGATAGACAAATAGAGAGATAGAGAGATAGATAAATAGAGAGATGGATAGAGAGATGGATAAAGAGATGGATAGAGAAATAGATAGATAGATAGATAGATAGATAGATAGATAGATAGATAGATAGATAGATAGATAGATAGATAGATAGATAGATAGATAGATAGATAGATAGATAGATAGATAGATAGATAGATAGATAGATAGATAGATAGATAGATAGATAGATAGATAGATAGACGGTGTCACAAGATGGATTTTGGTGCGTCCTTTTTCTGATCTCTCTTTCACATACGGCATTTTTGTACTGATTTTATAGCGATTTTTACGAGTCGCATCCTTTTCTTACTGTTTGCTATGTAGCATAGAGTTTGTTTGTTCAAACATTTGACACCGCGTGTTAGTGATAATACACCGCGGTTGCTAGGGTGCGGCAAAGCTTTGCTAAAATTAGGAAAGTGTGCGCGAGAGAAAAGAGATTAACCGTCTGTGCTCCACATTCTGAACAGTCAAGCATGACATAATCGTTTCCAGTACACCTTGTTACAAAGAGATTACTTTACATGAAAGTAATGAATTGTTACATTTGGAACACGTTGTCGTATGAGTTTATCGACGTGTTCGTGAGTTGGTATACAGGGCAATCGGATGTTTACAGCTCATTTTCAGAAAAGTAATGTTTGAAATTTTGCATTAAATGATGCATGCAAAATATTCAAATCAGATTGGCTGATCATTTGAGCTTTATAACAACGAATGCGTGGGAATGCAGTGTATATAACCTGACGCTTGAGTTAGTCAAACCTGCTGTGAAGATCGCTTGCCAAGATACCAGACCTTGCCAGAGTGAAACCGAGAATTCAGAATTCCATTTTATCAGACTGGACACCTTTTGTTTGAGTATTTATCAGGACTTACAAAAACAGCTCAGGAAATCTCTAGCATTTTAATAAGGAAAGCCGCTGTCTGAGGAAACTGAAAGAGACTCACAAAGTCAGAGAGGGAACTTATTAAATAAACGACACCCCAGACGCGTGTAAGAGGCCGATTCAAGTCTCTATTATTCATCTGAGCAAAACGTCTGTGAGCCAGATTGGCGTGAGTTGTCATTTTACATTCTATATTTTCATTACTAACATGTGAAGTATATTACCATGTGAAGATTAATGTGTGAAAATAGCTAGTGGATGTCCAAGTCATTTGAGGCTGGTAACCTCAGCGTATGGAACGATGATTTCATGAACCACCACTGCCAAAGGCTGGTGACTGCCTTATTACCAGTTTCTTAAAGAGAACTAAACGCACAAAGAGTTCCAGGTTCTATATGAAGCAGGGAGGGAAAGATGAAAGAAATGATGTACATTCTAATTATAATACTTACAGTTTCAAATCAGTGTAACTGTCGATATTAACATACGCACTTTAAAATTAATGGAAGTTTCACAATTTTCAAATCAGTGTAAACATAAATGAAAACATATTCAATTTATATTATAAACACTTTTCAATCAGTGGAGATGTAAATGAGAACATACTCTATCTGTATTATGAACCTTTTCCTTTAAATGTAATTTAAATCAAAAGCTGTTTTAGTTAAGTGTAAAGAAAGTTTTATCCCGACGGATTAAATTTAATTCTCATCCAGGGTAAATTCTGAGTAACTGGGATGGTGGAATAAGAAAGGGGACACATAACTATGTGTCGGAAAACGCAATACTCAGGACAGCGTTTCGTTTCTATCTTTATCAAAGTTATTGGTGGTACCAGCAGAAAGTACTATGTCTGGAACAAGAAGGGAACAGTGGCCTAAGCTTTAAGACGAGGGACCAACTTTGTAGACTCTCCCTGACGTTTCTGGGAAACGAGCTACACCCGACAACATTGACCAGCGACTAGCGTGAGCAGCAGCGTAAACAGAACCAACCCATCAATGGGAGCAGAAACTACTATTGGCAGCTAAGTGCAAAATATACGCTGCCAAAGTGAACTTTCTTCATAAGAATTCTATCATCAATCAATGATGAAACTTTTCTTCTAAACTATTCAATTATTTTTAAACTGTTAAAACTTAAGTGATTATTAAATTGTATTTTGTTATTTGTAATTTTACAAATTTAACTTCGATTTAATCCTTTTAAATGTACTGCATGTTGGTCTCAGTCAGTTTACTACACGCACTCTAAACAGAGCTATACCAAAATAATAGAATTCAACTGAGTAAATCAGAAGTGGGGGCTTGAACGAGCTAAGATTAATAAGTGCTTAATCCTTCACAAAAGTTGTCGGCAGATTCTAGAATTAACGTGCTCACCAAAAGCAGCATTGTTTTCACTTATATGAATATCTTGTAAACACTACCGTGTGATAGAAGTGTCATTACCGTTCTATCTTCATCTCTGACAAGAGTAATCTTGTGCGAAGGTAGACACCTTTGAAGCCCATATTAGATACTCTTGCGTTTTGGCCACTGCTGGACCACTACTGAAAAGCAGGGGAGGCAATACCGTCAGAGACAGACAGACTGACTAAAAGATACACTGACTGACAGACAGACAGACAAAAAGATAGATAGATAGACAGATGTTAGATAGATAGACAGATAGGCAGACAGATAGATAGACAGACATATTGATATACAGAACGAACGAACGAACGAACGAACTTTATTTTCAAAGGGTTAAGAATTGGGCACGCAGGCCCGTCTGACATTCTGCCCTTCCTCTTTCTCTCATCATGTATACTAATATCCTTTCATCCTCACATTTACTTTAAGCATTATTAAGGCATTTATCATTATAAAAGTAATATTACATTTGCAATAATCATCATAATTAAAGTGTTTTTAAAATAAAATAAAATAATAAAAAAAAAAAATAAATAAATAAATAAATTAATAGTAATAATGAATTTGAAAAATAAATAAATAAATAAATAAATAAAAAATAAATAAATTTAATAAATAAATAAATAAATAAATAAAAAAAAGAGAATAACAATAGACAGAGAGATAGATACTCAGATAAATAGATAGATAGATAGATCGATAGACAGATATATATATATCCCAAGAAGCAATAAATAATTTGTGTCATCTCTCGGTTAAAATATGTCTCCAAATAAATGCCTCTAAAACTAAAGCTATGAACTTTTCTAACGAGACCTTTGATATCATCTTGAACGGAGAAAAACTACAGAAAGTTGAAAGTTTCAATTATTTAGGCAGTAAAATGACTCAGGATGGTGACACAACAAGAGAAATCCATACTAGAATTGCTTTGGAACTAGCGCCTTCAATAGATTATCTAACATTTGGAAATTACGATCATTGAATATACATACCAAGCTTCGTCTGTTTAATTCAAATGTTATCTCAGTGTTAACATACGGCTGTGAGAGTTGGAAAATAACAAAATCATTGGAGAACTAGCTGAATACATTCGAGAACAAATGTCTTAGAAAACTCATGAACATCAGTTGGAAAGAATTCAAGACTAATCGACAAATAAGAGAAGACTCTAGGCAGAAATATGTCTTCGACTATATAAGGAAAAGACGATGGTCATATATCGGTCATGTCCTACGAATGCAAAACAACAGAATACCATTGCAGGCACTCACTTGGGTTCCTGGGGGTAAGAGGAAAAAAGGAAGACCAAAAGTAACACTCAGAAGAACAATAATATATAAATATATATATAATATATATATATATATATATATATATATATATATATATATATATATATATATATATATATATATATATATATATATATATATATATATATATATATATATATATATATATATATATATATATATATATATATATATATATATATATATATATATACATATATATATCTATATATATATCTATATATATCTATATATATATATAATATATATATATATATATATATATATATATATATATATATAGATATATATATATATATATATATATATATATATATATATAGATATATATATATATAGATAGATAGATAGATAGATAGATAGATAGATAGATAGATAGATAGATAGATAGATAGATAGATAGATATAGATATAGACAGAGATAGAAATAGATAGATAGATATAGATATAGATATAGATATAGATATATATTAATAGATAGATAGATAGATAGATAGATAGATAGATAGATAGATAGATAGATAGATAGATAGATAGATAGATAGATAGATAGATAGATAGAGAGGTGGATGAATGGAAAGATGGATGGATTGATGGTTAGATGGATTGACTGATGGATGGATATTTGGATAGATAGATGAACAATCGGAGGTAGGGGTGAATGAATGATCTGATTAACTAATTATTTGATTGGTTTACTGATTGACTGACTTATTAATTTATTGTTTGATTGACTTATTGATTGATTGATTGATTAGCAGAGAGACATCTACTTGTAATAACACCTTTATCTTGCAGGAAGGAAGATGAGCATTGAGATAAAGAGAGAGAACAAGCACGTGCTGTATTTAACAGACGATAAAACCTACAGCTATGACAGTCCTCAGGTGTACGCGTAGTGAGTATTGGCAATCAGTCATTGACTCATACATGCATTACTGGCAATCAGTCATTGACTCATACATGCATTACTGGTAATCCTTCGCTGCCTCACAAATACATTACAAATAATCATTCACTGACTCAAAAAAACATTACTGGTAGCTTTTCATCGACTCATACATTTAGTGCTAGCCATCAATCACTGACTCATATATACTTTACTAACAATTAGTCACTGACTAACAAATACATTCGTGGCAACCAGTCACTGACTCGCAAGTATATTACTGGCAATCACACACTGACTCGCAAATACGTTACTGCAAAAAAAAAAAAAAAAAAATATATATATATATATATATACTCATGGAACAAAGTAAGTGTGCAACACTTTATAGGGCACTGTGCGTGATTTCATGGACGAAATAAAATAAAAGTTGGCACACAATGTGGTTGAATATTGAATAAAAGACCAAGTGATCACTTTGATTTTAGTGAAAGTGTCATGAAAAAAACTAAAGTCAGTGTGGCATCCCCACGAAAAAATGAAATCTTGATTTCAGTACCGTGTATGTCCACCTTGAGCTGTTATCACTGCTTGACAGCGCCTTCTCATCAAGCCAATGAGACGTTGGATCTGTTGTTGGGGGATGTTATTCCATTCTTCTTGCAACGCTTGTGCTAACTGATGACGAGGTTCGTTCTGGCTGTATAAGAAATTCCGCCCCAAACCATTACACTGCCTCCTCTCATCCTGCTTCTCTGTAGCACACAATTATCAGCAAAACGTTCTCCTGGACGCCTGTACACCAAATCACGCCCATCATTGCCTTGCAAACAGAATCTTGACTCATCAGAGAACAGAATGCGTCTCCATTGATGACAGGGCCATGCTACGTGCTGTCTGGCGCAGGCCAAGCGCGCTTGTCTATGGCGAACTGTCAGTGCTGGTCTAACTGCAGGTCTGTGAGGTAAGAGATTTGCCTCTCTGAGCCTATTCTGCACTGTTCTGCACGACACGGGTCTTAAACCTGGAATGTTCCTGTCAGTCCATGTTGCCTGAATAAACCTGTTACGCAAGTGCATAAGGCGTATGTAACGGTCTTGTGCAGGGGTGGTAACTCGTGGTCGGCCACTTCTATGGCGATCAGCAGTGGATCCAGTTTGGTGGAAACAAGCTTGAATGCGTGATATAGTGTTCCTGTGAACATTGAAATGTTGTGATACAGCTAATATAGTTGCTCCAGTAGCTAACATCCCTATAGCTATTGCTCGCTGTTGTTGGTTCAATCTTGGTATTGTCAAAAAAGATGTTTCTGTTGGACTCCTGGTACTCTCTATTTCAACGATTACGTTTTCACATGCTTGTGATTCGAGCTACACACTTACCTTCCTTTTATCTGTGATAAATTCTCCCCTATGGCACTTTTCACGTGATTTATATTGCACCGTGATTATCTCCCCATGAATTGTGCGATCCAATTGTAATTGCACGGGTAAGTGAACAACACTCACACAGAAATGTGTGCCAACTTGCATTTGAGTTCACCCAAGAACACACGCACAGTGCCCTGTTGAGTGCTGCACACTTACTTTTTTCATATATATATATATATATATATATATATATATATATATATATATACATATATATATACATACACATATATATATATATATATATATATATATATATATATATATATATATATATATATATGCGAGTATATGATTAGAATAATCTGCTACGTATATCTTTATACATAATAATTCAATAATATTCTGAAAGGGTAAGCAGGTTATGGCTCACCCTGTAGTATTTTCATTCATGACGTTGCTCAGCTGTGTCTTATATCTACCAGCCAAGAGCCATTTGTTCTGCTTCCTGGTGATGAGCTTCTCACAACCTGCGCATTTAACACGATGAACAGAAATAAGACAATCTTCTGTGGCGTAGCAACACAAGACGAGATGTGCTTTGGTTTTATTACCTACTACCCGCTACAGAATATATCAAAGCCATTTTGTTTTGATCGTTTGGAAGTAAGGTGAGTTAAGTCCTTCACTCTAAGGCAGTGCTTCTTAACCTTGTGTGCAAGCACATCCTGGGGGCGCGAGACCTTGGCACAGAACTGCCTCCCCTGCTTTGCAGTAGTGGTCAAACAGTGACCAAACTCAAGAGTATCTAATATAGGTCTTCAAAGGTGTCTAACCTTTGCACAAGATTACTCTTGGCAGAGCTGTATATAGGAGGATAATGACGCTTCTATCTCAAGGGAGTTTCATAAGATATTTCAGAAGTCAAGTAAATTGCTGCGTTGCGCAGGACAATTGTTACCTTATATCTGATCCACCGCCTTTTATGAATAATTAAGCAATTATTAATTTCAGTTCGTTCAAGTCCCCACCCCTATTTACTCTGTGGAATTCTTCTTATTATGATATAGCTCTGTTTAGAGTGTATTTAGTAACTTGACTTAGACAAACATGCAGTACATTCAAAATAATTAAATTGACGTTAAATTTGTATATTTACAAATAATAAATTTAATAATCAACTAAGTTTTAACAGCATTAAAAAAATGAATATTCTTTAACACAGAATACTCATCATCATGTGATGGTATTGTGTTTTATGTAAGAAGTCTTTTGGCAGCTTTTAAGTTTGACTTAGCTGCAAATGGTAGGTTCTGCTCCCGCTGGGTTTTTTTTTATTTCTTTGCAGATAGGTCACTGGAGTTCTCGCGTCTCTGTGCGTTATGCAAAAGGTCACGTCTCCCCTATATCGAAGTGATATGTCTGTACACTCTCTCAGCAATGTGTTCAAATACCACATCTTACTTTTATCTCAAGTAATATATTCGTAATAAGTCATACAGGAAACGATTATGTCATATGCGCCTTCAAATAAGTTATCTCACCGTAGTGGATATCAAGCTTTCAGTGTATTATCATCTTGGCGAAGAACGCACCCTGGCCTTATCGATGATTAAACAAGGCGCTGAGCGATTTTAATGCTACTCCGTAGCTTGATGTCTGGCATACCCGAAATTTTCCAACATGACTGTCGGTTAATATTATCTCATCCGTTCCTTTCCCAGCAGGGAGGAAAAGGTAACCAAACAGATATGACGACTTATCACTGAGAGGAGTGTAAGAATGTTTGAAAATATCAAATATCTGCTACAAAGCGAATAGAGAAAAGGGTGCCGACCATTGAAAAGCACGTAATTAGTCAGCACAACAAATGTCACAGAGTATAGCCGTAGTGGACAAGAGAGCAACCCGAAATAATATCACAGACCTTCCTTCTGAGGAGCAAGACATGCTAGATCCTTTGTAAGGCAAATCATTATTAACATTATATAATACACATAACTCGAATGTATTTGTACACAATAGAACATTGACAACATGAATTTGAATTCAGAAACTTAGTCATATTTTGTAAATCACATTTTCCCAAAGCATACTTGCATCTCTAGAAGACAATGCGGTTGTGGCCGTGGACATGTTACAGTTCATCAGATGTGGCCGGGTATGATGATGAAGTGTGTCTACTATTCCCTACTTCTCTATTTTTTTATTGTTGTTGATCGTAACTGGTTCGTATCACTACCCTAACAGAAGGCAGCTTTATTATGTATGGCGGTGTTTAACTTCTGCTTTCTCTCAATATACGACAACAGTTCACAATAAACATAAATGTTGAATGATGTCACGAGTTGGCAATAACTGCGAAGCTTTATTTACACAACACAAAGGGGCGATGGTAAAATGATGAGCCCAACCGTCCCCTAAGGTTGGCAGTTTGGTACACCAACAATTTCAATTCAAGTTATACGAATGTCTTGCTCTCTCGTTCACTCATGCTGCTTCAGTAGTTCTAGCTGTCTGTGTTTTGCTCTGGTGGCCACAACTTGGAAAACTAGTGGTGTAAACATCTTTCTACCCTCTAACATCTTTTTCATGTGCCAACAATGTCTTTTCAAATTGTTCTGATATTTTTCTGTTCAACTTGGCATATCTTAAATGACACTTGCCTGACCACCAGGGGTGAAAATTTACCAAGGTCTCTCACTTCCTACTTCTCAGGACTAGCTGCTGTTTATCGTTCTAGTCATGTACTAAACAGTTTATCATATGTTGGTAAAACTCAACATACCTGGTTGTCTTGAAGATATACATATTTATCTTGTACTGGCAACACTGTCTCTTGTCCTCAGAATACTCACAAAAACTGTCAAATATGAGTGTGACATATTGGCGATCGAGCGTCTGGGGGATAGTCATAAGCTTTTCTGTGACCACAGAAGCGAGCCAAACCCATTTGGACTTATCCCTCGATAATAACTCTCGATTGCACTAGCCACTGATAAAAATACTATCTTTTACGCACACTTGGGAGAGAGCCTATTTCTGAACCTACGCTAAACGCGTTTCGAATCTGACTGACTAGTTTAGTACCACGATTTACCATTACGACTATGCCCGAACCTTCTAGATCGACTGTCTCGAAATCAACTCACCAGTTTATATAAATTTCCCGTGCAAACGTAACTTCCCAAAAACTCCAATCTTGATTCAGCACTTTTTCTCAAGGGGCGTAAAACACTACTATTGATCCTAGTTCAGTGTATTATAGATTATCTCCCTTTGATTATAAATTTATAAGTCATGGATTTTCGCCATTTGATTTAAATTCAATACATAAGTCCGTTAATTTTCCTCATGCAAATGTTTTAAACCAGATTTCTGATACTCGAAATCCCTGTTATAGGGTGCGACGCTTCTTAAGATGATGTAAAGGGGTGTGGTGTTTCTTAAAATGATGTAAAGCTGTCTTCAACTCTTCTGCCCACTTTCGTGTTCAGCGAGGTGTTGTCTTTTTTATGTGACTAAAATTATGGTGTGGGGTTTCTTAAAATGATGTAATGGGGTGTGGGGTTTCCTAAAATGATGTAAAGGGGTGCGGGTTTTGTTAAAATGCTGTAAAGGGGTATGGGGCTTCTTAAGATGATGTAAAGGGGTGCGAGACCTCAAAAAGGTTAAGAAACATTGCTCTAAGGAGACATAGAAAGAGCGGACTTACTGTTCCCTCAGGTGTGTTGTATGAGGCCATTTGAGGTTGTACATGAGGCTAATAACCTTTTCATGTATATCAAATTACTGAAGATACGACCGTAGAAAGAGCACATACATGTTTTAATACAAGCTTCCTGAAATGGTATCTCCATGTTCCACAAGATGCGAAAATTGAAATGATTGAAGACGTCACGAGTGCTCGTAACATGTAGCTTATATTTCAAAACTGTATCCGTGCAGAGAGTTTTTATGAACTATTGTTGTTTTCGTTTTGTTTACTATGTGTTTTTGTTCACTGATGAAGACTATTATTGTTGCACTCAATTTATATGTCAATTTTATATTTCAATTCATTTTAACTCTAAATTGCACTTGCTTCTTGGTGTACCGTTTGCTAAAGTCATTTGCACAATACTTAAATTTGACTTGGTCCCACGATATATTATATAAAATACAAACAAACAAACAAACAAAGACACAAACACATGCATGGCTATTTTAAAAACACTCGCGCCATGAAGAGATGGAAAGAAATAGGCGCTCTTTCAAGGGGTGTGCAAGTTAGTTTCCAGGCAGTAATGCACGGCTTTTCCGTAATTTCCCGAAAACGCAGCATACCAAGATTGTAAGCTGGCGGGAGCTCGTTACGAACGCAGTGGACACTTGAGAAAATTAGAAGGTGCAATTGCAAACATTGTTTATTGCATCATGATTCTTCTTCTCTGCAGTTCATATTTCCAAAGGTCATCCCCTCTGACTTTTTTTCTTCGTTAGATATTGGTCTCAGGACCCTATAGTTTAATGTAATATACTACTGGACAAAAGTTAAGGGCCGCCATTCAGTTTAGACAAAGTTTATATAATTCTTCGTTTCTTAAAGGTCAAGGTAGTCCCATATCAGATACTGCTGTAGCGGAGTGAAGTGTTAGAGACTTCAACATACTAGGTCCAGCATGGAGAGGTGGGGGTGACCAGGTCCCTTCCTCGTTGACTTTTCCTTCCCTAACTCAAAGTCAAGTACTCATTTACAGCTGGGTAGACTAGAGCATGATGGCACCGTGATTTGAACCCGGCACCTTTGCCGCGAGAGATATCAATTCTTACCGTATGTAATTTCTGAGGTCTCATGAGACAAAGAAAGAATAGGTTCACTATACCCTCATGCATGTCGTACAAGGCTACTAATGTGAAATTGTGCATGGGAACGGCCACCTTATCACGTAAAACATATTACTACAGGAACGACCTCTACAAGAGGATGTAACTGCAAGTGGGCCATATGTGTGGTGGCCCCATTAGCTGTTAATGATGAGATGATGATAATTTCTTTGTACTTATCCCAACTAATTTTTTACTTGATTCTGAATGCTTAAAACCTGCAATTCAAATAATAATTTCTATTTATCGTGACATTATCAGCACATGCAACCGGGCAAGTTTGGGAGAGTGTAATCTGGAGAAGTACATACAAGCGCTAAACACTACCAGTGTTTTCCAGGAAGTGACAAATAACTGCCAGATTTTCTACCCTTGCACTGTCGAATGTGTGGACACAATCGTAAAATACTTAAAGACAGAACCCTGCCTCAAGGGAAATGTTTGGGAATTTATCCAGGTTAGATTACAGCTAATATATCTCTTTTTACTCAGTGCCAGATCTAGGCATCGGACATCTAGGCTTTCACTCAGTGGCAGATCTAGGCATCGGTCATCTACGCTTTTACTCAGTGGCAGATCTAGGCATCGGCCATCTAGGCTTTTACTCAGTGGCAGATCTAGGCATCGGCCATCTAGGCGTTTACTCCGTAAAGTTCCAGTGGGTCTCTCAAGAGACAAAGAAAGATAAGGCTTCCTTCAACATCTGGCACGTGGTACGAGGCGTTTAATATGAGGTTGTGCCTGGGACTGGCGACCTCATCAGATGAAACACATTGCCATAGAGACCACAGCTGTGAGAGCATATCAATACTTGATGCAGGCTTCCTGAAATGGGACCAACAACAGTGGGGGCTGTATGCTTCATAAGAGGCGTCAAAGAAAATGATGATGAACCTAGTCCTTGACCTAGTGCCTTGCTATTTTAGGGAAATCTCGCAAAATTGTATGCTTGTCCATACAACAGGAAGTTTCATAACAGGGACCTCAAGAGTTCAAGTTGCCTAATGCCTCGGACAACCTAAAACCACCACGTCGTTTACTATTTATGGATGTGCTGTAAGTGTTCACGATCTTATAAGATCAAATCACGGCTAAAGAAGCAGAATGTCCCAGACAACAGCAGTATATTTCAGACATAAGTAGAATATCTCAAACAGAAGTAGAATATTCCCAGACAGAAGTAGAATATCCCAGAAAGAAGCAGAATATCCCAGACAGAAGCAAAATATCCCAGACAGAAGCAGAATATCCTAGAAAGAAGCAGAATATCCCAGACAGAAGCAGAATATCCCAGAAAGAAGCAGAATACCCCAGACAGAAGCAGAATATCCCAGACAGAAACAGAATATCGCAGACAGAAGCAGAATATCCCAGACAGAAGCAGAATATCCCAGAAAGAAGCAGAATATCCCAGACAGAAGCAGAATACCCCAGACAGAAGCAGAGTATCGCAGACAGAAGCATAATACCCCAGACAGAAGCAGAATATCGCAGACAGAAGCAGAATATCCCAGACAGAAGCAGAATATCCCAGACAGAAGCAGAATACCCCAGACAGAAGCAGAGTATCTCAGACAGAAGCAGAGTACCCCAGACAGAAGCAGAATATCGCAGACAGAAGCAGAATATCCCAAACAGAAGCAGAATATCCCAGAAAGAAGCAGAATATCCCAGACAGAAACTTACTTTACAGTCTAATTTATCTACTTACTCCTTTACGCTGCCTTCAAATCGTCCATCCACTTCCGTTTTCAGCGATGTGTTGTCTTTATTTTAAATGGCAAAAATATATTATCTGTCTGAGCTCATTCATTATTTTAGTTTCATTTCTAGCTTTTCAAAGGTGTCTTTGTTTTCTTCTTTTTGTTCTACGAGATCCGCTTCATTCTTCTGTATATCCATATCTTAGGTTCTTCAATTCTTTCATCTACCTGCTTATTTATTGTCCATCTTTCTACCCAATAGAGTTATAAGAGTATACATAACGCCTGATGACTTTTAGTTATTTTAATTTATGAGTTATTTGTTTGGATATCAGTGTCTGTTTCTTTCCTGTTGTTGAATGCAGCTTTGAACGTTCCTATTTTGTCTTTCTTTTGCGTTTCGGATCTTACATCTTGTGTTTTTAATGTGTCTTTTTGAGAAACTTTTCAATTGTTCCAGTATCTTCCCATTAATTTTATTTGTAACATTAATAAAGGATATATAACTATTAATGAACGTAAGAAAACGTATAGACCTTGTTTGGTTTGGTTTGATTTGGCTTGGTTTTGTTTGGTTTGGTTTGGTTTGGTTTGAAGGACTATGTTCATTGCACACCGACAACTCCATCAGTGCTCAGAGATCTCCTCCTTTAGATCACACAGAGGATCTAAGAACAGTGCACGAACTCCGTAGTACCGGCGAGAGTCCCAGTGTGTGTATATTGCAATCACAAATTCTATAACTATTTATAGTCATTGTGCAACAATTGTACCAACATATTTTAACGGAAATTAGACAGCTACACTTGTCGAAAACCCTTGTAATGGGTTCTCAGGGTTGTCTTGATCGTCAAGTGGGTGATCACTTTGTAGAGCAACCCAGCCCAATCTGTTAAACAGTGGCAGCTGAAAAAAAGTATTTCAGCAACAGGAGGTTGTACATAGAGCTGGCAACATCATCATGTAAAACAAATTGTTGAAGAAACCACAGCTGCAAAAAGCTTGTGAATGTTTGATGCAGGCATCCTGGAAGGGGATATCTGTAATGATGGCTTCCTGCTCCACAGAGAACGAAGTAAATAAGTAAATATATATTGGTCATTAACAGGAACTCGTTGGACATATTGGAGGGCACCAGATAATAGAAAGGAAATACAAGTGATAGCTTTACCGGGAATCGAACTGAGTACCATCCGAACGGCGCCATCGTCTTTTATAAGGAAGGAAGAAGAAATATCATAATGATACTAATTTAACAGTACAACAGAGCTGTTAGAGAGCTTGCCTCTAGCGGTAAAGTTACCGAGTTCTAGTTTCAAACAGCGGGATATCCCAGGAGCGTCATCCGTGTGTTACCGGGGCCCAGAACGGGAGCAAAGAATAGTAACACTGTACCCTACCAGATATGTCCTATAAAAGAGACTAAGGAGAGTTGGCCATGAGACCGGTTACCCGATCCTGTTAAAAAAAAAATCTTTACCACAAAAAACTTCAACAAACAACAAGGACAGGCCAAACACATAATATAATTTAACTCAGCCGTCCAATAAGGAGCAAGTGCCCCTGGTGAGGATGCTCAACGAGCAGCCTAGATAAAGTCTGGGTAGGACTAACATTTTTTCGTCTGGGAAAATCTCCAGGATTGGCACCTTGAACGATTGTCACGCTCCAGACAACCAGCTGTAAATAGGTGCCTGGCTCTGCTTTCAAGAATGACAGGCAAATGCAACGTGGATGGACACTGATCACCACATCTGATACAGTTGAACACAATATAATGAAATCTATAACACTTAACTACCCTACGACAGTGCGTGCCTTGAAACTAGCGTTATCTTTTGTACCGACTTAACACACGTATTAATTATGCTACTTCTGTTTTATTTTTCTTTTATAATTACAGGAAAGATTAAGCGCAGTCCAGGATGGAAAAACATTTCTGAGTCGACTTGCGTCTTGCAAAGCTGAGGTGTATATGACCTTGAACCCTTCTCAGAAAGAGGTTAAAATCGTTCAAGGTCCCAGTGGAGGGAGTAGAGTTACAACAGGATCTCTTGCCTTTCTAATGATGAGTTTGATCGTACTGCAGATGTTGAGTTAAGAGCTGGCAGTAACAGTTTATGTAGCAACTTTTTTATTAGTTCATTAAGTGACCACATAATTTTTTGTTATTTTTGTTTCGTTGTATTGAAAGCTCAGTATTGAGTATTACATTTTATATTCCGTAGGAAAATAAGTGATAACAGTGTAGTTTTACAGTAATACCAACCTTTTCCTTTTTCTATTTTTCTTTATTGTTTGTATCATTAGCATCAAGATCGTCAACTTCCTTATCTTAACTATTGTTCATCTTAATCTTCATTTGCTTCTTTCCTTGTGCATCATCTTTTTGTTTGGCAGTCACAAGACTTTTGCTGTTGTTTTAATGAAGCGTCATTATCATTAGGTACCATCTTCACATCGACGATCGGCTGCAATAGATCTCCAACGTCTTCTGTCTCTTGTCTTGTCTTGACTGTGTACTCTTTCCTGACCATCTCTTGGTGCTATCTTCCCACTTATAGCGCTGTCTTCCGTTTGCATGTTTGCTGTCAACTCTGCCTTCTAATATAATCTTCAGTGAGGTGTTTGTCTTTTTACATGGCCTAAATATTGTATCAGTCTAATTTTAATCTCTTTTATTAAGTCACTTTTCATTGATCTTTATTTGTTTTCTACTTTCCATAAGACATGCTCCATTCTTTTATATATTCACTTCTCAGAAGCCTCAAATCTTTCTTCTAATGGCTTGTTCATTGTGCATGATTGTATACCACACAGTAATGAAGAATATATTTATGTAGCATTCTCAGTTTGAATTTGTGTGCTAATTATTTAGATAGTTGATGCGTGATGCCATATGATGATGGATGGTATCCGCATGTCTGGTTTTGTGTAGTGTGTAGATGTGTTCAGTCAAAACAATGTTCATACAACAATAACAGGGCAATCCACATAGGACGTCAGTAAACTCACGACGTATAAAGTCAATGAGTCTTGAAACAGCCGTTGACGTTTTTCTTCATTATTTATTGTGGACGCCACAGTGACAAAATGGTTACGCAAATGTGTAGGCACATCAAACAGTCATTATCACTGCAACATTCAATACAGCAATAGACGGTAGACAGCATTACAATGATGAGTCAGATGCATGTTATATTTCATAGTGCTGTAAATGTAGTCAGGTGGAAAACTCCATCCTTTTCTATAACACCCAGGAGATAACCAGATGTATGAGATCAGTTCACTCTCCTTAGTTTGACTTCAGCAAGACAGACACGTCTGCCGAAGTATAAATAATGTCCACAAAAATATCCTCTAGATAATAAAGGTTTTCCAAACCTAATTCATTTAACAAAGTAGCAAGTAATGGTCCTTGGTACATGCATCAACCGATGCAGTACAATGCAGCGACATGTGAGCTAGGAAAACATCTCGTGGCGACGACTTTCGGAGACAGGCTATGAATCGAAATCGCTCACGACCCAAAATCGATAGAGTTAATGAAAAAGTCAATTTACCTTGCTTTCATGAAATACACAGAAATATCACGCCTCCCGACATGTGGGAAAACACTAGAGGTATTATCTCGAATAAACGAAATATCCATTAAGAGGACTACACATCCCTGACAGAACAAAAAATAGCGGAGATCCCCTCTTCAACGAGGCATCTCTTTCGCCATTCCAAATCGCTCACTCCACTAGTCGTGGGCGGAAACCGATCGACCAAACAACAAGACAAGTCATGCGCAGTCCAGCGCAAAAATGACCACAGCTCAAACTTAACTGCATTCGATACCAACGCGAGAAGACAAATGCTTACCGAGAAAAGTGACTATAAATTCCAAGCAGTTGTTGCCCTTGCGTTATAAAACAGACATTGAAACAAAACGATGTTGCGAGAATTTATCACGCAACATATCACCACCTCCTCCCGATAAAAAAAAAATGTGGAACATATTTTTTTTTCAATATCAAAGAGCAAGCGATAAGCGGCTCAAAACGCACGAATTATGCGCTGATAATTAATTAAATTGCCAAACAATAGGCTAATTATAGAGTGTCTGGTGAGGATATACCTCAACAGAAAAATAAATATGTCTCAAAAAATATTCACATCGGGGAGGTGTCACCAACACACATCACGTTAGCATGTAAACACAATATACGTATGCAAGTTACTATAATCATCATTAAACAGCATACTCTAATATTGTCTTTAAAAATGGATGTACAAATCTGATAGGAAAATTTAAATAGTACATTCTTTGACATGTAATGACATAAGTACATAGTAAAGTTAAACTACATGACGATCCAGGATATATGCTCTGGTATTCCGAGGGTAAGTACACAATCTAGAACTCGTAAGGTAAGTCCTCAGCTCAACAATGACATTCTGAGAAAGTACAAGCAATATAATGCTAATTAATAACTAATATGCTTCATAAGGTACAATACATTATTAATAATTGTGGCTGTTTAGTAAACTAACGGCCCTTATATTAACTACTCAGTCCTCCTCTATCATCTTAAAAAACGAACAGAAGAAGATGACAACAAAGCACGATAGTGTGTACATATAAAGTGAGTACAGATGTGCTAATCTATTGTAGAAATATAGGATTGTTATGACTCTGTAATATATGGAAATATAGGACAGAAGTATTAGTTAGAGTCATGTGGGCATCTAGACAAAATGTCAGCCATCACATTATCCGCACCACGGATAGCTCGTACCGTGAAGTGAAAAGGTTGAAGAGCTATAGCATATCGAGTGGATCTCGAACTCTTCAAATTCTTAGTCTGAATAGCTGTAAGAGCTTTCTGATCAGTCTCTAGAATGAAATGTGCGCCCAGGAGGAATCTTTGTAGTTTTAGAATTGACCAAACCATCGCTAACAACTCACGGTCTAAAACCGAGTAGTTCCTCTCTGCCGCATTTAGTTTTCTAGAAATGTACATAACAGGATGCAGAGTATTTGCATATTCTTGCATCAGTGCTGCTCCAATCCCAGTGGATGAAGCATCACTCCGAAGAACAAAAGTCCTATCAAGAGTAGGTAATCTTAAGATGGGAGGAGAAGAAAATATATTCTTGATTTGGTCTAGTGAAGATTGGCATTCTTCAGACCAACGGACCAGATTAGGCGAACCTTTCTTCAACAATGTTGAGAGAGGTGCCATGATCGAAGATAAATTTGGAATAAATCTCCCATAAAATTGAATTAAACCTAAGAGACTCCTAACTTGTTTCTTCGTTTTAGGAACAGAGATGTTCAGTATTTTTGGAAGTATTGTGGTCTTCTGTCTTCAAGAGACCATGACCAACACGATGACCCAGGAAAGAGATTTCACCAAAACCAACAAAAGCTTTAGAAGGTTTTGCTGTCAAATTATTCTCACGTAGAGTGGACAGTAAGTCATATAACCCTAAATAGTGATCTTCCCAGGTATCACTGAAGAGACAGATGTCATCTAAGTATGCGATGACATCCGAACGATGTGACAGAATTCGACGCATCATGCGAACGAAAGTGGCAGGGGCGTTCATGAGACCAAAAGGCATAACATTCCATTGAAATAGACCCCTAGGTGTAGAAAAAGCAGTAAGAGGTTTGGCATGCTCTGCTAAAGGCACTTGCCAATAACCTTTAGACAAGTCAAGTTTAGTGAAGAATCTAGAATTAGAAAGTCTAATCAGTAGATCTTCTAACAAAGGCATCGGTTCAGCGTCGAACTTTGTGACCTGATTCAATTTGCGATAATCAACGCAAATTCGTATGTTCTTATCCTTCTTCCGGACAATAACCATGGAAGAAGAATATGGTGAAGTCGATGGTTCAATTATATTTAATTGAATCATTTCATCCAATTCCTTTTCCACTTGCGACTGAAAGTGTATAGGAATAGGATACGGCCTAACCCTAATTGGATTATTGTCGGTAAGAATTATGTCATGTTCTATGACATCTGTGTGTCCAGGAATGTCAGTGAGAACATCCTGAAATGTTTGTAACATCGACGAGACTTGTCGATGTTCGTCACCAGAAAGATTAGGAGAAACAGAAACGTTTGTCCAAGATTCCGTGGAATGTAATGGAACCACCGGAAGGGGAAGGTTGACATCAGAGAAGGTAGCTTCCTCATCCTGAATGACAGACAGGGATGAATAATGACCGTGAGGTGCAGGAGCATCATCCGTTGCCTGGAAAATAGGCAGCAAATAGTCCGGACGTTCGTGAAATTCCGAAAGCATGTTTATGTGGAAAGTTTTATGCTTTCCATCAATATCGACCACATAGTCAACATCGGAAATCCGAGAGACTATTGCATACGGACCTTTCCATGCAATAAGAAGTCTATTTTCCCTACTGGGGAGTAGGACGAATGCTTTGTCACCTGGACAAAGTTGTCGTAGACATCTATTCTTGTTAGCAAACTGTCTTGCCTTCTCTTTAGCAATTTCTGATGAAGCAGTTGCTAGCTTACATGCCTCAATGATCTTTTGTCTAAGAGCAATGACATACTCATATGAGGATTGAGTTTCATCGCTAATATCATCGGCAGTGATGAGATCGTGTAATAAAGACATAGGGCCGCGTGGACGCGCGCCAAAGACAAGTTCGAAGGGAGAAAATCCTGTGTGTTCATTAGGGACTTCTCTATAGGCAAAGAGAGCCGCGGGTAAAACCCTGTCCCAATCTTGAGGATGATCTTCAGTTATCTTACCAAGCAAAGTCTTGAGCGTTCTATTCAGACGCTCAACTAACCCATTAGACATAGGATGGTAGATACTACTGAGAGATCGTTCAATATGTAAGGTAGACATTACCTGTGACATAGTGTCAGATATGAGTTGAGTGCCATGGTCTGACAATATTTCTCTGGGGAACCCCAAGCGAGAAAATATCAACCAAAGAGCATCTGCGATATCTGTAGTAGATATGCTCTTAAGAGGAATAGCCTCTGGCCAACGTGTGCACATATCGACACATGTAAGGATAAACTGATGTCCTCTGGCCGACTTGACCTTAAAAGGGCCAATAATATCTATGGCCATTTTCTGAAACGGCCGAATAGGAATGTCAGCAGCCTGGATAGGCGCAGCATGTCGTGGTCCTCTAGATTTGACCTCCTGACATACCTTGCATGATCGGCAGTAAATACGAATGTCCTTATTGACAAAAGGCCAAAAGAAAGCCGCAAGGACTCTCGACTTCGTACGGGAAAAACCCATATGTCCAGCACATTGCGAGTCATGAGCATGTTGTAATATTTGGACTCTCATGCTCTTGGGAACAAGAATTTGCGAATGTGCCGACGTAGTCGAATCTTGTACCATACGTACAAGTACGCCGTTTCTCATTGCAATCCAAGATTTTCTATTTGTATCCTGATTCGGATCACCTTTCTTCGCAAGAACGAAGAATTTTTTTAAAGAAGGATCTTCTTCTTGCAATTTTATGAAAGAGTCACGAGTGATTACTAAGTGACTATCTTGGCTATCAACTCCATTATCACTATTCAGTGAAGTTTCGGGTGTTTGTAGAGCTTGTGCTCTTGTAACTACTGCATTTGTAGCTTGCATGTTATTATCTTCCCAAGCAGCAATCTGCTGTGGGGTACACTCCCTAACTCCGTGAATACGACCAATAATAAGGTCCGCAATAGGATTAGGTAAGAGACAAGCATGCACATCTCCAGTAAAGAAAGGAGTGGCAATGCGAATTACAGCAGTAGGATATTTTTCTAGAGTGCCGCCAAATGTGACACATTTAATAACCCTTCCTGTAGCACAAGATGGATCTACAAGCGATTGTCTAACACCAATAGTGGTGCATCCGGAATCGAAAAGTAGTGAGACCGGAGTATCATTAACAAGACCCTTATGTAGGATTAAAGAACCCCTCCCGTCATGCGCAACAGCAGCAGGAAGAGCGGGAAGTGGGTGACCACAACTCAAAGTAGTTATGGTACCCGGTTCGAATAAAGTACTGCATTGGGGGCATTTGTTTGCTCTCTCAAAGTCAAAAGCAGAACCAGTGACAGCGTCAAAGTTTTTATTATCAACACCATGATTACAGGCTCCCTCAGTTTCCTGTTGTACAGCATTAGCCTGCTGATATCTCTTTTTTTTGTGTTGAGATCTACCCCGACTATTATTACCTCTGAAGTTATCAAAGTTATTATTATCTCTGCAGTTATTATTGTCTCTATTGTAATTGTTATCCTGGTTCGAATTCCAGTTTCCACGATTACTATCATGTTCACATTGATGCGAACATCTATTTGTTTGGTTCTGAGGTCTTCGGCAGGAATAACCTCTATTACCATATCCTCTTTTGAAATGCTTATAATTATTAGGGTGATAGTAACGTGTACTATCAGGCTGTCTCCAATTCTTCGAAGAAGAATCACCATGAAATTGATTTCCATGATTTTGACAGAAATTACCGCTACCCTTTCTATCAAAATTTTGTTGGGATCTACGAGCAAAGTTTTGACCATACGGAGCTGCCGAAGCAACTGGTAAACCTTCTTTCACCTTAGAGTTACCCATGGTTATGTGTGGGTGCGCAGTTACGTATTGGCAACAGAAATCTTCCATTTCTTTTATTGTTTTAGGTTTACGTTCATGAAGGAAAGCAAGGAAAGACTCATTGACAGACGACATGACTTTGTCTCTAAGTATTAAGTCCATAAGTCCTTCATAAGTTTTTTCCGTCTTAGATAGTTCAACCCATCGTGAGAAAGTAATGCGTATTCTTGCAATAAACTCGGAGAATTCAACTCCATTTTCAGGTAACATGTTTTTAAATTGTAGACGATAGCCGTCTTCGTTAAGCTGATATTTCTTTAACAAAGCGGCCCTGACAACCTCATAATTGTTCTTGTCAGGTTCATCCACCATATTTAATATACTTAGAGCTTTACCTGTCAGTATCCCTGATAACTGATAAACATATTTTGCTTTGTCTATGTTATGAGCTGTACATGCTTGTTCAAATCTGTCCAGATAGAACATTATGTCATCACTGGAAGGACTAAATGTTGGTAACTTAATCTTAAAAGTATCATTATTAGCCTTACCAGAAGATGAACCCTTGTTTGAATCATTACCATTACTCATGCTTGTCAATTTCAATTTTTCCAACTCTAAAGCTAAGACCTTTTCTTCATGTTCCATTTTTGCTTTCTCTTTCCTCTCATCAGACTCTCTCTGTAATCTTCTTTCCTCAGCCTGAGCCTCTTTTTGAAGTCTTTCATTTTCAGCTTCTTTTTCAAGTCTTTTATTTTCAGCCTCTTTTTCAAGTCTTTTATTCTCAGCCTCTTTTTCAAGTCTTTTATTCTCAGCCTCTTTTTCAAGTCTTTTATTCTCAGCTTCTAGCTGTAGCTGGAGTTTTCTTTCCTCAGCTTCTGATTCCCTTTTTTGTTTTTCCATTTCCATTTGGAATCTTTTTTCATCCACCTGCATCTGCAGTTTCTTTTGTTCAGCTTCCATCTGCAGTTTCTTTTGTTCAGCTTCCATTGCTTTATCATATCGAGCAGTTGCAAATTCTTCTAACTTATCACCAGTCTTGCCAAGCAATTTACCCTGCTCAATAAAGTGCTCAAATGTAGACATGTTGTCTAACATATGAGTCCAAAACCTGAAATAATTAACTAATTTATTTCAAACCTAAGTGTAACAAGTCTTAATTAAACACTTGTATATTCACATCACCTTATATTATCCCAGTCTCTGTGGGAAACAAGTCTCCAATCAAAGAACTTGTATATGAAATATCAGCACTCAATTCTTGATCATAAGTGCACTTCTCATTCAATAGTGCACGACACTATTCATCATTCATTTATCATCAGTGTAGTAGTAACAGTGCATTAGCATAGCCCATTAACTAATTACTATAACTGTAAACAATGACTATGTAAACACATGCAGAATGTAAACATTGAAAATGTAAACAATACAAACAATGTAAACAATAACAATGTAAACAATAACAAAGATCAGCAACAATACAAAAACTTTCGCAGAAATCAACTAAAAATAAAGCAGAAATTAATGAAATATCACAAAAAATGTGACGATATCTGCGATAGAATTAAACAAAATACATGACACCACAGTGTATAAACAAAAATGTTGTATGAAACTAAATTATAGACAAGAGTAGGCTAACAAATACAAACAAATCAAAACAAAACTAAAGAATGCGAAATAATAACGAAAACAATATTAAAACATGTCATCACAGCTAACATAAATAGCAACAGAAGTCGCTTAGCAAATTCCAGTATCGGAAATTTGCAAACCCTACAGAAAACGCTCACAATAGACGACCTCTATGACGTGGCATAATCTAACGGAGACACCACCCAACCGAGAACCCGCTGAAATATAAACATATAAATATACAAATAACATATAGACATATAACATATAGAATGAGATGATACACAGAAGACTCAGCAGAAGTATAAGGGCACAGTTTACATACAAACAGGCCACTTAACTTATAGGCTTCCAATCGTCGAACAGCAGAAAAACGGATGTCAATCAACGTCCTAAAGAGCGAAGCTCCAACGATGATGGCACATCTGAACTGCTTCCACTGCTAACACGATGGTACAAGAGCTTCTGAAGTACTGTGTGTTGAGTTGTTTCGGCACTTGACCTTCTAATCCAAAAGTAAGTTGATGGAAATCGGTACTTGGCCTTCTTCAGAAAACAACCCGTTTCAACCGGCACTTGACCTTCACAAAAACGACAGCACTGGAACCTTGACAGCAGCAACTTGCTTGACTTGCGTAAAAGATAACAGCAGTCCGAGTTATCCGGCAACATGTAACAACGCCGGGTACTGTCAAATTCTTGTTTCCGTCAAAAAATTGAAATTTTGACTTTTACCGGGCAACGCCGAGTACTTTGAAAATTTTGAAGATGTTGACTGTATTGAAGAATGTTAATTTCTTGAAGGATGCTGATGAATTCTTGTTGAAAATGAAGTGGGTAAGGGACCCCGTGTTTGCTGGTACCAGAATCAAACCAGCTTATGGCCACCAAATGATGCGTGATGCCATATGATGATGGATGGTATCCGCATGTCTGGTTTTGTGTAGTGTGTAGATGTGTTCAGTCAAAACAATGTTCATACAACAATAACAGGGCAATCCACATAGGACGTCAGTAAACTCACGACGTATAAAGTCAATGAGTCTTGAAACAGCCGTTGACGTTTTTCTTCATTATTTATTGTGGACGCCACAGTGACAAAATGGTTACGCAAATGTGTAGGCACATCAAACAGTCATTATCACTGCAACATTCAATACAGCAATAGACGGTAGACAGCATTACAATGATGAGTCAGATGCATGTTATATTTCATAGTGCTGTAAATGTAGTCAGGTGGAAAACTCCATCCTTTTCTATAACAGCCAGGAGATAACCAGATGTATGAGATCAGTTCACTCTCCTTAGTTTGACTTCAGCAAGACAGACACGTCTGCCGAAGTATAAATAATGTCCACAAAAATATCCTCTAGATAATAAAGGTTTTCCAAACCTAATTCATTTAACAAAGTAGCAAGTAATGGTCCTTGGTACATGCATCAACCGATGCAGTACAATGCAGCGACATGTGAGCTAGGAAAAAACATCTCGTGGCGACGACTTTCGGAGACAGGCTATGAATCGAAATCGCTCACGACCCAAAATCGATAGAGTTAATGAAAAAGTCAATTTACCTTGCTTTCATGAAATACACAGAAATATCACGCCTCCCGACATGTGGGAAAACACTAGAGGTATTATCTCGAATAAACGAAATATCCATTAAGAGGACTACACATCCCTGACAGAACAAAAAATAGCGGAGATCCCCTCTTCAACGAGGCATCTCTTTCGCCATTCCAAATCGCTCACTCCACTAGTCGTGGGCGGAAACCGATCGACCAAACAACAAGACAAGTCATGCGCAGTCCAGCGCAAAAATGACCACAGCTCAAACTTAACTGCATTCGATACCAACGCGAGAAGACAAATGCTTACCGAGAAAAGTGACTTTAAATTCCAAGCAGTTGTTGCCCTTGCGTTATAAAACAGACATTGAAACAAAACGATGTTGCGAGAATTTATCACGCAACAATAGTATTACATGTTTCATGTTGTTGAATGTAGCTTTGGCCATTCCTATTCTCTTCTTGATTTCTGTTTCCCATCTGCCATCTTCTGTTATTGTGTGATCACGAAATGAGAAGCTCTTGACTTGAAGCGTGCGTTTCTAGAAAAACAAAAACAAAACCCAAAGACACTGAGTTCTTTAGTGTTATATAGAATCAATCCTTTAATATTTAAATGCTTACTGGCCTCCTTGCCTTATTGTATTGGTCCACCGTTGCCATCAAGGGTACGTGGGAACTGAAGTTTGCGTTCTTGAACAAATTGCATCGCATTCATTGCTGTGAGTGTGCGTTGTTTTCATTGCTGTGATTGTGCGTTGTTGCAGGATTTCTAACAAATTTGTTTACCCATCATTCTTTTGGTCTTTCCCGTGCTCTGAAACCAGATCTTCTACTGTTGTAGGCGAGTAGTGGTAATTTATGGGCGCCATAAGCATGAGATTGCCAAACCAATTAATTTTTTTTGTCTCTCTATATACTTGTTGCAGGATATAGTTCATACAATTTCATCGTTTCTCATTCTGCCTCTCCTGGTAACATTAATGGCTTTCCTTAAGCATCTCATCATGCAAGATGTGATTGTCCTTTCCTGTGCTAAGGCTAGAGACCATGTTTGACCTTTATAGCAAAGATTTGGTTAGAATATACCATTTATCTATTGTCGTTCAGTTTCTCGTACTGCAATTTGAATTTTTGAGTAGTGGTGACAATTGATAAGCCACTGCACTAGCTTTTTGATATTTTGGTTACATTTTTCTGTAGTCTTTCATTTTATACAAGTTAATTCCAGCCTCGCAATGACATGTCATTAGGCCGAAGGGCTGAAAGCCCAAGTGCTGCTGGTTAAGGGGGAAAAAAAAAAAAGCTAATAATGGACAATTAATATAGCCGGTCCGGAAAATCCCTGGAGTCTATAGAGATGTAGTTTTAAAGAGAAAAGTTAAGGATACTATGCCCAGCTACAAAGTAAATGATGATGTCATGAAGGAAGCACCTGTTATCTGTGGTCATGATAAGAGAAACTTGAAGCTGGAATGTTCTTTGGCAACGCACCGTGCAGTTTTAAGTAAATGAGGAGGACTGCCGTAAGACGGGGTAAACCTGTAGAAGGAAAAAAAAAAAAAAAACACAAATAGTGATACGTCTTACTGGGAGAAATGACATGAAAATACCTACGTTGCGGCCACAAGGCCTTCGTCATGGACAGACGAACAAAAAACTGAAGGACAAGAAAGTGAGAATTAAATGGAGAACATAAAACTATAAAAATAAGAGTAAGCACACCCTGATGTGTGTCACATGTTAGAAATAGAATGTCTGCCACTGAACCGGAAACCGGAAGTGGATACTAAATTCAAAGCATAAATAAAAAGTAATGAAAACAAGGACTGGAAAACTGAGTGAGGAAAAAGTAATATTCTTACTGCTCACTCAATTATGTCGTACAATGCGACTAATATGAAGTTGCGTATATGGCTGGAAACTTGATCATGCAAGACAAAATGCTACAGAGACCACCTACGTAAGAGCGTGTCAGTGCTAGGTGCAATCTTTCTGTAAAGGGTCCAGCTGTAGTGGTGGCTTCCATTAGGTGCGAACAGGATGATAATGAAGATGTTACTACAACAACAAGAAAAATTGATTGGAACAAAGAAAAAGACGAAGACACAGAGTGAAAAAACTGGTCATCGTGACATATACAGAAGTCAACAACACAACTGATAGATAGACCTGAAACGTTTTGGAGAGACCAGGGGGTGTACTTAAAATATTTGACACCCGGGGAGTGCCCTACCTTTGTTCCCCCCTCCCCTCCCTCCTGGCTGTCACCCGGTGCGGACATCCCCTCGCACCTTTTTGGTTTCCCACTGGAAGAGACATAATCTATACAAGGCTGAGATGACACTTGAAGAAGATAAAAAACATTTTTGATAATTTTGTCTAATTAGGATTGTCTTCTCGTTTTTCTTCTTTTCTGGTACTTCTATGATGTGGATAAGCCGTTAATTAATTGTGGACATTATTATCTACGTTTTGGTGACATTCTAAATATGTATTTTTCGCAGGACTATATCAAGATTGTACTCACTGCATCCATACTAAAATAAATACATTAATTTAAATGCACGAATAAAGAAATGACCTGTTTGACATATCTGAATTTATTACTTTGGTTCGTTGTTGTTGATTTTTTTTTTTTTTTTGGGCTTAAATTTTCTACCTGAAGAAGATGCTGGTCAGAAGATCAAAACTCTTTAGTCGCTTTTTGTGACGTGCTTCGAAGATTCATCTTCTTCTTTCACCTTTAAACTTCCAAAATAAACCTTCAATTAACATACGCCAAGTTTTCCTGTCACGTGCCATCAGCTCAAAGTCTTTTCCATATCTCCTCCATCCCTTTATATCTGTCTGCAGTTTTCATGTTCTTTGGTGTTCCGCTATCTCTTTGCCCTGAGGATTCCAGAATAGGGGTTGTCTGGTAATGCTATCAAAAGGTTTTCTCAGTGTGTGCCCTATTCATCTCCAGCATCTTCTTCACATTTCTTGTTCCCTTGTAAGGTAATAATGTTAATATTCGGTGTTCTCATATAGAGAACTGCCAACACACGGACTTCAAGAAGCATAGGCCTTAAAATAATGCATGCCAAGTCCTCATCTTATGTGTTTACGCTCTCATTGTCTTTTTAATGTTTATTCACTTCTGTCTCTAGCTCTCGTCTCTTTTTGTTGCTTGCCATCCGTACACTTCTCGTACCCTGGAGATTCCGGAAGAAGAGCAAGAGTTGCTCATTTTAAAAAATTAAAATTGGAATTTTGCCTCGTTTTGGCGAGGCGTGTCACGTTCAACTTAAACTAAGAGCCGTCGGTTATATTATATCGCGTTGCTCCTGTATCTGTTTTAAACAAAGGGGTTTAGTAATGCAATGTTTTATGTTTTACATGATAGATAGGAGTTAAGACAAGTGGCTTACAAGGCCCATAACTCATCATTCTTATTCTTAATATTGATCAGAACTGACATCGCTGCACTCCGGGAAAACCCATAGGTGCTCAGTCTCCCTCAACATACGTCAAAGAGTATGAATACTAATTGTTCCTGAAGTGTGTTGGTTGTATACACGACGGATGCATCCTCTTATAGGTCCATCCCTGCTAGTCTTACCTTGATGCCAAATTCCAATAATCTTAGCCTTGTTGATTCATCTATTGTAGTGTCGCTCTCCAACAGGCGATTGTCTGTTGTTCTTAGTATCTCTCCCTTATCCATATTGATTGTCTCCATTATGGGTGCTCTGGAAGCTAGTCTGTCATCTCTCTCATAGCCGCACATCCACTTAACTTCCTGAAGACTTGAGGCTTTTATGACTGTTTTCCATTCACACCTTAGCCATCTATTATAATCCTTCCGAAGCATGGACTGAGAGTCTCACACAATAACTGATTGTTATTAAACCCAACTGTAAAACAGTGGACAGTTTCAATTACCGACGCATTCAGAATATATTTTAAAAATGTATTTGTTAGGAGAAAGAAATGAGAAGAGGAGGCAGTCAAAGCAATTTCCTCTTGTTCAAATTTCCTCTTGTTCAAATTTCCTCTTGTTCAAATGTGAAAGAGGCCGTACTATAATAATGTATTACACTAATAAGAATTTGTAAAACGTGTTAAAATGTTTATTGAAAAATTACAAAATATTAAACAGCACAGAGTCTAAATAAATTTGGTGGGTTGTCTTGAATGTCTACATGGAGCTGAAATATTGCTTCTCTAGTTTTGGGGTGTTTTTTTTTTTGCAGCGAGTGTTAACTAGTAGTTTGGTTTAGTTTGGTTTGATTTGGTGTGGTTTGGTTTGGTGTGGTTTGGTTTGGTTTGGTGTGGTTTGGTGTGGTGTGGTTTGGTTTGGTGTGGTTTGGTTTGGTGTGGTTTGGTTTGGTGTGGTTTGGTTTGGTGTGGTTTGGTTTGGTGTGGTTTGGTTTGGTTTGGTGTGGTGTGGTTTGGTTTGGTGTGGTTTGGTTTGGTGTGGTTTGGTTTGGTTTGGTTTGGTTTGGTTTTGAGAACCATCTTCATTGCACTCGGACAACTCCATCAAGGTTTCGATCTCCTCCCTTAGATCACACAAGGGACATGCCGTAGCACCGGCCAGAATCCCAAAGTGGATACACATTAGAATCACACACTACGTAAACATTTTTGTGGTGGGTAGGTTTCTTATTTATACATTTTTTCAGGGCAGCGGCCATATGGCCTACTCTTTACGATTTAACTGGTAGTGAGGAAGGGAACGGATCACCAAACGTAATAAAGCTGGACCTAGTAAATGAAAGTCTCCAACACGTCACTTCTCTACGACAGTTTCTGAAATGGGGCTATATCTTTTACTTTTTTTTTTAAACTTAATTAATTAATTTATTTTGTTAAACATGTAAATGTTTTTAGATGTTACTCAGTGTTTAGAGTTTATGAAATGTAATGAAAACATTTGAGTAGTAAAAGAGCGGTTTAATACAAAAACTACACGTATTACGGATAGATGATTATTCTCAGAATAACATAGAGATGAATAAGAACGATCTTTTTTTTATTTTTGCTTTCTTTTGGCGAGGCGCGTTCCTTTCAACCTATTTGGTTATATCGAGTGCATTTACCATCCAAAAATAAGTCAACTCTATTGACAACCCGATCAGCGTTGATAGATACTAAGTCCTGAAAAGGACCAACATTATCTATCTGCTATCATACAGCCCTAAAAAGGACTCGCCAGCTACGCCAACGCTGCCGAACGATCATCCTCATAATGTACCATTTTATATGGTACAGGTCAGTGGATCTCAATGTGGGCCATGCTAAATTTTCTAAGGGGCCACAGTAAGACGATAAAGTACCTTTTTACAGGCTTTTCTTTAACTCGCAACGTTTGTCACCCTGTTGTCACCTTCAAATCTTGCAATCGATTTTTCAACCACTTCCAGATGAGCATTGGTTCTGAAAATTGGCGTAGTTGTGTATTCCCCTTGACAATACAATAATCAGTGGTAAAAATAATAAAATTGAAATTAATATTCATTTTTATTGTTTGTACAAAAAACATCACTAAAATGGGCAAATAATCTAGGTGTATTCTTTCCAACAAGATTGTCTCTCTTGAAACTTTATTACCAACTCCCCCTCCCCCCTCCCTCCGACATACACACAATTGACAAATACATTTAAAAAAGTGTAATTTACAACTCTTATCAAAATTAAAAAAAAAAAAAAAAAGAAAAAAAAAAAAGATAATAACTTTCCGTGTAATATACTGAATAATGAAATCCACCTCCTGTGCTGAAAAAAAATAATTTTTGGACTCAGTTTACATCAAACTGCAAGCCGGGGGCGCTTAAGCGGTTCATCATATATTTTATCCATAGTGTTGTCGTGATTTCGATAGGAGAATTAGCGTTTGAATAGGTGATCGAATTTACATTTGAGATGATAGATTTGAGATAGTGGCTGTCTCTGAAAGCGAAAAGAATTCTTCTCTCTCTCACCTATCTTCTACAACAGTTGTTACAGCGTCAGACAGACTACACCAATATACATATTACGTATATTTCTATCACTCACAGGCACGCACATACACGTGACGACAGGTAAACACACAGACGTGGGAAAACTATAACAATGATATATCTATTATCTAGAACGAGCTGACCAAACACGATTATTAAGTTCAAGAGCGATTTTATTATCAGGAAAAATCGGCTCACAACATCAAAGAAAGTACATCAAGGAAAATACATATACACATAGTCATAAAAAATCAAGGAAATGTTGCAAGGATGATAGCCCCGTTATAGTGTTAACTCTAGGTTTAGCCCGGCCCCGTTAAGAGAACAGATGATGGCGCCCGAGTCACAGATACATAGAGTTTGAGTCTAAGAGTTGTCTTTGTTTTATCTCGTAATTATATGCACAGAGTTTGAAAAAAATCTGATTTAACCTAAGACAAAACACAAGAACTCTAGCCTTAGCAACAAATTATGCAGATTGAAAAAAAAATTAGGACAGCAACAGGGTGTCAAAGATAAAATAGTGAAAAATATCACTCAAACCAGCGTACACTCATTCATTCCGCCATGGCTTCTCATACTTGTACTCACGACTTTGCTTGCTGCCTCTTGGAACACATTGATTTTAGATTTTCACACAGACTCAAAAAATGCAGTCTTCTGCCAAGAAGTCCCCAGTTCCAAAAGACGTATTTAACTTGGAGTCTCCGGGAACGACTACTTGGGTATGCAAATTTGTTCAAATGTCTGATTAAGTCACCTAACAATTATTCCAGGCGCGGGAG
Organism: Oreohelix idahoensis; assembly: GCA_024509875.1. Classification (NCBI taxonomy): domain Eukaryota; kingdom Metazoa; phylum Mollusca; class Gastropoda; order Stylommatophora; family Oreohelicidae; genus Oreohelix; species Oreohelix idahoensis. The sequence continues at coordinate 249,545 of JAMPIV010020400.1, forward strand.
TTAGCAGAGCACAGTGTCAATAGCGTAGGTTTCTAAAAAATGATGAATGTCAGGTCGGTGCCTTCCCTCAGTATAGGATTCACTTTAGTCACACCACAGATTTGTCCACAAGATATAATCTAGTCGGGAAATGATTGTTAATATTCACGCCACCAGGCAGCAAATTATATAGAGTTTTCTAGAAGAAGAAATTAAGTGCTGGCTCCAAGGTCCAGTATTTATCATTACAGTCTTTTGAAAACCCGTTATAGGGATATTAGTATTTCTGTCTAACTTGCACCGTCAGATCAGTGTTACTTGAGAAAACCCACGTGGTTCAAAATAAGGACTGTCTATTTCTTCACAAGTATGGAAACTACTACTAGGTGCTGGTAAAGTTAGGGTCGCCCCAAAACTTTCACTGTGTGGAGGAAAAATAACACATATAATATAATAAACAGAATCTGTACTGGTTAAAACTTACATTTAAACTTGCAAGCAGAGAGCTTTGCTTATCATTTAAACTTCCCGTGACGTAAGTTATATTTAAAAATCAGCAATCCTCATAAATTAAGAACACGTGCGTATTCCGTCACCATTCATGAGGCTGGATTCTAGAGTTTATACGTTAGTTTAGAAAAATACACTCGACTGAGTATTAGCAGTTAAATTAAATTTATAAATAGCTACAATTGCCGTTATAAGCTAGAAATTTTAATTTTATTCTGCTTTCCACTGAATGCTTCCCTAGAAAATATAATAGCCTACCACTTTATTTCTCTTCTGCGCTAAAGAAAATAGATTAAAATGAATTAAGCGATTTAACACTTTAACACTCACAAAATCTATATATCTATCATATTAATTACCTCAACCACAGAATTACAGGTAGTCGCACAACTTAAGAATAAAAATGCTGAAAATATTTCTGGAAGTCTAGAAGTTCGACAAATTGCCGAAACAAACTGAGATCTTCGCTAACAGCTATTCTGTTTTCGAGCGACCTATCTACTGTGGAGTCTATGAGCGAGAATGAAATTAAAGTTTCAAACTTGGCCAATATCTTAAAATCAGACAAAGGGCCCAAACTTATTTCGCCAAGCGAAATTATCTCCCCTACTCCCAACATTTACGTCCGCTTAACGCGTGTCGTAACTGTCACCTACTGACCACGATGTACGCGTGTCAGTTTCAAATCCAGACAGCCTGACTCCATTTCAGGGCAGTTTTCACACTACAGCTGACCATGGCCCAAGTGAGCGCCGTGTCAGTTTGGGATTTTCCAGACAAATGTCTGGATACTGACCGGTGCAGATGTAAAGTATCACACCTCACCGGGACTAATGCCGAGAAGAAGCTCGCGCGCTCGGTGAGAATGTAGACGATTTGCTACGTCCTATGTTCAGCGAACCGACTTATCACGCCTTCTGACGCCCTGCAGCCCTGACATCTACGTAATATCGTCCTAGCGCGATTCTCAGTTTATGAGAAGGGAAAACAGGTAAAGTTTGCGAATTATATGAAAATAATATTCGCAAAACGAATGGGTGAAAAAATATACAGGAAAAAAATGAAATACAGAGATAATAAAAGAGAGAATTTGGGTGAACGAATAGGAAGAAAGTTGTAGGAAATTAAATGAATATAAACCCTACGTGACAGAGCCTCCCCCCTTTAAGATATGGAAGCACTCCATGTCTACGTTATGGAGTTTAATTTCCTATAACCGTAGCTTCGGGGTGTCTGTCTTCTTCCCTCTCCTCTTCCCCCTCCATCTCTGTCCAATTCCTACTCAAGTCCACTCCTCAAAGTTTCCTTCCCCCGGAATGTCTCCCATGCGCGCTTGAAAGAGCGTCGCCGCTTCTGACATTTTTGAAAGATTTCCTGTGATAGCGGTGGAATATCCCTGCCACTATCATCATCTTCGTCAGTTTTGGCGATCGTCAGGAGATGGTCGGAGGTTGGCACTGGTTTTTCCAAGTATCTCTTTAAGAGATTTAAATGGAAAACCTTCTCCTTTCCTTCAATAGAGATCTGGTAGTTAGCCTTAGAAATCTTTTTCAGGACGGTAAACGGCCCTTGCCATCCGATCTTCAGTTGGTTGTTCTCAGTAGGGAGTAACACCAAAACTTTCTCTCCTGCTTCCAGTTCTCTCTCTTCCGCGACTTTCCTGTATCGGTTAGCGTGCTTTGTGCGAGCTCGCTTAAAGTTAGTCGTTGCTAGGTCCCACCCTAGTTTCAACCTTTCCTTTAAAACCGACACATATTTACTGGCTGAGACGACTGTCTCATCCGCCTTCTCGTCTGTCAGAGACTGAAGTAAGGCTTCAAGCGGGCCCTTAATGGGTCTGCCAAATAAGAGTGTAGCTGGCGGAAATCCTGTGGAAGTATGAGGAGATTCTCTGTAGCCAAATAATGCTGCAGGAATACAGAGATCCCAATCTTCAGGTTTCACTTGTGCCAGCTTACTTAGCATCATGGTGAGGTTTCCATTAGCACGTTCCACGAGCCCATTTCCCGCCGGAGTATATGGCTTAGTGTGGATGTGTTGGGTCCTCAAGATCTTAACGATCTCATCCATCAACAGGTTTCGGTATGGAGATCCATTATCCGTCAACACTTGCTGAGGGAATCCCAACCGAGTGAAAATCTGCACGAGGGCTTCTGCGACATGCTTGGCATCTGCGCATGTTAGCGGGATAGCTTCTGCCCATAAAGTGCATGTATCGACTAAGGTCAGGATGAACCTGTTCCTTCTTTTAGTCCTTTCGAAAGGCCCTAAAATGTCGATCACAACCCGTTCGAATGGTGTACCCACTATTGGCATTTCACCCAAAGAAACTGGGGGTGCCCGTTGCTTGGGTGGCACACGTTGGCACTGGGCACAGGATTTGACATATCTGATGATATCAGTATTCACTCCTGGCCACCAATAATGAGTGGTTATACGTTGGTTTGTGGCGTTCTGTCCCATATGTCCGCTAAAGGGAAGAGAGTGCCCCATTTCTAGGATTTGGCTTCTGTACTGTTTCGGTACTAGGAGCTGGTTGTAACCTTGGTCAGGCTTGCCCGTTCTCCGATAAAGTACGCCATCCTCAGAAAAAATGTCCCCGTGCTGTTTGGGTTCCTTAGCCATGGGCAGTTTCCTAAAGCAGGGTGCCAAAGTAGGGTCCTTGTATTGCGCTTCTTTAAGTTCCATAGGTAACAAATTAGGCGCAGGCTCCCGTTCCTTCTTGGTTTGCCCTCTTGTAGTTACTGCTGCCACAATCGGCTCTTCCGGTTTCCCAATACACACGTATCTCCCGCCAAGTATGACTGGGTAGATGGGATCATCCATAACAGCCGCTTTGATCACACCTCTGACAAAGTTAGAGTGTATCTCCACCAATGCGATGGGAAGCGCTGTAGGTGCATCACTCTTACGAACTCCACAAAGTTTGACGGTCTCTCCTGTCTCTTGACCGGGTTTAACCAGCTTTCTGGCAACAATGCAATCATAAGAAAGCCCCGTGTCAAATAAGCAAGAAGTTTGAGAACCGTTCAAAATAACAGAACCTCGCGTTGAGGGTGTATCCCCAACAGGTTGGGAATCACTGTCAATAATTCCGCCTTGCGAGACTGTCAATAAGCATCCGATGCGTTTCGGCTCGGTGTGCTCGGTCTGATCATATGTCCCGTGCTCAGGGGTTCTCCCTTTGCCACCTTGTCCTTTCTGGCTACGCTGCCATGTAGGTCGGTCGGGTTGATCAGACTGTTTGGGGTGGTTGGGGTACTTGTTCTTGTAGAACTTGGATTTTTCAGGAGGGGGGTTTTGAGGTCCAGTTTCTCTGTGGTTGTTTTGGTTAGAAGCCTGAGAAGATTGCTCTAGGTTATGTTTTCGAAAATGCTCCTCTGTCTGTTTCCGCTTTGTGGCCGGTAGTTCAGCCAGCGCATTGTGATAACGCTCAGACTTTTCCAAAATGTCTTCAAGTTTTTCTGCCCCCTGCTCAGCTAGAAATCTCCGGGTATCAGCAGACAAAGTGTTCTTTATTTGTTCAGTTAGAACAAGTTCCTCAAGACCTTCGTAGGTAGAGGGGAGCTTCGAAAGCTCAAGGCACTTTGTTAGATATCCCTTAAGACGAGATGAGAACTGGTGAAAAGTTTCAGAATTCTCTTTCCGGCTGTTGCGAAACAGTTGCAAAAACTTGCGAGCGTTCATTTCAAAGCGCTCCAGTAACGCTTTCTTCAACACATCGTAGTCGTCTTGTTGGCTACTTTCCAGCTTAGAATAAACATCATAAGCAGAACCTTTTAGGGCCTGGGAAAGTTTCATATTCCAACGCGACCTCTCTAACCCGTACAGAGTTGCAATTTTCTCAAATTTTTCTAACCATGTGTCAATCTTCTCATTTGGACAAGGAAAAGATTCAAGAGTGAAAGACATAGCATTTAGTTGAAGAGATTGAGTGTTAGAAGGATCAGTTAAGGAGGAATGAGGAGAAGACTCTCCATTGCTGGAGGTAGAGGCAGCACCACGACTTTGGAACTCTAGAGTTTTAAGCGCCAACTCGTGCTGTCTCTGTTCCCTCTCCTTCTCGTGCTGTCTCTCCTCCCTCTCCTTCTCGTGCTGTCTCTCCTTCTCCTTCTCTCTTTCGTCATGCTGCATCCTGCGAATTTCCATTTCCTCCTCCATTTTCTTCTGCTGTAAAGCTTCGGCTGCTTCTTCTTTCCTCCTAGCTTCTTATTTTTCCTCTTTAGCTTCAGCTGCTTTCCTCTCCGCATCATATCTCTCAAGTTCGTCTCTGACAAAAGCTTTCGCTTCCTCTCCTTCCAGTCCCTCCTCTCTTGCTTCGTCCCTGAGAAATTGTCTAAGCTTTGCCCTCTCGGCCATATTATGTCAGTGACTGAGACTAGTGGAGAACGAAATTAGGAAAAAGGATACACTGGTTCCTACCACTTACGAGAAAAAAAAAACCCAAAAATTCAAAAGATGATATCCTTAACCCTGGGATACCTCCTCCAAAATAAAATCTAACTATCGCTGCTATTATTGGCAATAAAGCACTCAATGCAAAACACGACTACGCCAAATAAATGGTAGTTAAGATAAGTTCTGAAAATTAAGTTGCTACAGTGGAAAAGCAAAAGAATATTGCAAAAATTAAAGAGAAAAATAATCCCTTAATTTTTTAAAAAAATCCACTATAAGTTCGCCCCTGAAGTCAGATCGGGTAAGGGAGGGAATTAATCTGGACAAAAAGTCCGAAACACACTCCTTAACTTAGTTCAAACGCCGTTCTGCCTCAGTACCCAGTGAATGTTATACACTCACCACTTTACCAGCATTTAGTATTACAATCAGCAGTTAACATATATCCCGACAAATCAACCTGTAACCAAAATGTATATTATTCAAAGATGCTGTGGAAAAAAAACTTATTAGTTTGTGTGGTCAGCACGCCCGTAAACAGATCGCTAGTCTAGGGGGTAATTTTTTTAAAAAGATACACAACTCACAAGACATCACACTCTTACTCTATATCAGAATACAGAATCTTAAATACAAAATCCAGATAGACGAGTCCACGTTTGTCGTACTCGTCTTCCTATTCTAAGTTCAAATCCCGGACGAGCCCCCATTTGTCGTAGATTTCCGATAGGAGAATTAAGACTAGGTTTGGTCCCTTCTGAATAGGTTTGAATAGGTGATAGACTCAGTGAGAGTTAGTGAAAGGTAATAGAATTTCCACACACGTGAGATGATAGATTTGATATAGTGGCTGTCTCTGAAAGCGAAAAGAATTCTTCTCTCTCTCACCTATCTTCTACAACAGTTGTTACAGCGTCAGACAGACTACACCAATATACATATTACGTATATTTCTATCACTCACAGGCACGCACATACACGTGACGACAGGTAAACACACAGACGTGGGAAAACTATAACAATGATATATATATTATCTAGAACGAGCTGACCAAACACGATTATTAAGTTCAAGAGCGATTTTATTATCAGGAAAGAATCGGCTCACAACATCAAAGAAAGTACATCAAGGAAAATACATATACACATAGTCATAAAAAATCAAGGAAATGTTGCAAGGATGTTATAGTGTTAACTCTAGGTTTAGCCCGGCCCCGTTAAGAGAACAGATGATGGCGCCCGAGTCACAGATACATAGAGTTTGAGTCTAAGAGTTGTCTTTGTTTTATCTCGTAATTATATGCACAGAGTTTGAAAAAAATCTGATTTAACCTAAGACAAAACACAAGAACTCTAGCCTTAGCAACAAATTATGCAGATTGAAAAAAAAAAATTAGGACAGCAACAGGGTGTCAAAGATAAAATAGTGAAAAATATCACTCAAACCAGCGTACACTCATTCATTCCGCCATGGCTTCTCATACTTGTACTCACGACTTTGCTTGCTGCCTCTTGGAACACATTGATTTTAGATTTTCACACAGACTCAAAAAATGCAGTCTTCTGCCAAGAAGTCCCCAGTTCCAAAAGACGTATTTAACTTGGAGTCTCCGGGAACGACTACTTGGGTATGCAAATTTGTTCAAATGTCTGATTAAGTCACCTAACAATTATTCCAGGCGCGGGAGTTAGCAGAGCACAGTGTCAATAGCGTAGGTTTCTAAAAAATGATGAATGTCAGGTCGGTGCCTTCCCTCAGTATAGGATTCACTTTAGTCACACCACAGATTTGTCCACAAGATATAATCTAGTCGGGAAATGATTGTTAATATTCACGCCACCAGGCAGCAAATTATATAGAGTTTTCTAGAAGAAATTAAGTGCTGGCTCCAAGGTCCAGTATTTATCATTACAGTCTTTGAAAACCCGTTATAGGGATATTAGTATTTCTGTCTAACTTGCACCGTCAGATCAGTGTTACTTGAGAAAACCCACGTGGTTCAAAATAAGGACTGTCTATTTCTTCACAAGTATGGAAACTACTACTAGGTGCTGGTAAAGTTAGGGTCACCCCAAAACTTTCACTGTGTGGAGGAAAAATAACACATATAATATAATAAACAGAATCTGTACTGGTTAAAACTTACATTTAAACTTGCAAGCAGAGAGCTTTGCTTATCATTTAAACTTCCCGTGACGTAAGTTATATTTAAAAATCAGCAATCCTCATAAATTAAGAACACGTGCGTATTCCGTCACCATTCATGAGGCTGGATTCTAGAGTTTATACGTTAGTTTAGAAAAATACACTCGACTGAGTATTAGCAGTTAAATTAAATTTATAAATAGCTACAATTGCCGTTATAAGCTAGAAATTTTAATTTTATTCTGCTTTCCACTGAATGCTTCCCTAGAAAATATAATAGCCTACCACTTTATTTCTCTTCTGCGCTAAAGAAAATAGATTAAAATGAATTAAGCGATTTAACACTTTAACACTCACAAAATCTATATATCTATCATATTAATTACCTCAACCACAGAATTACAGGTAGTCGCACAACTTAAGAATAAAAATGCTGAAAATATTTCTGGAAGTCTAGAAGTTCGACAAATTGCCGAAACAAACTGAGATCTTCGCTAACAGCTATTCTGTTTTTCGAGCGACCTATCTACTGTGGAGTCTATGAGCGAGAATGAAATTAAAGTTTCAAACTTGGCCAATATCTTAAAATCAGACAAAGGGCCCAAACTTATTTCGCCAAGCGAAATTATCTCCCCTACTCCCAACATTTACGTCCGCTTAACGCGTGTCGTAACTGTCACCTACTGACCACGATGTACGCGTGTCAGTTTCAAATCCCAGACAGCCTGACTCCATTTCAGGGCAGTTTTCACACTACAGCTGACCATGGCCCACCGTGAGCGCCGTGTCAGTTTGGGATTTTCCAGACAAATGTCTGGATAGTGACCGGTGCAGATGTAAAGTATCACACCTCACCGGGACTAATGCCGAGAAGAAGCTCGCGCGCTCGGTGAGAATGTAGACGATTTGCTACGTCCTGTGTTCAGCGAACCGACTTATCACGCCTTCTGACGCCCTGCAGCCCTGACATCTACGTAATATCGTCCTAGCGCGATTCTCAGTTTATGAGAAGGGAAAACAGGTAAAGTTTGCGAATTATATGAAAATAATATTCGCAAAACGAATGGGTGAAAAAAATACAGGAAAAAATGAAATACAGAGATAATAAAAGAGAGAATTTTTCGGGTGAAAGAATAGGAAGAAGTTGTAGGAAATTAAATGAATATAAACCCTACGTGACAGGTGTCGAATGAAGTATAAAGCTGAAGTTAATTTCATATAGAATCAACGCCCCAGGCTTTTTGTCAGTTTGATGTTAAATTTTTACTACAAGCTATAAACTCCTTGAAAAATTATTTTTGGGTTTTTAGTGCATTAAAAGCCTGTGTTTAAAATATTTTTTTTAATTTTTTATTCAGCTAACAGCGACTATGAGGAGTGCTATGTAGGTTAATGAGGCTCAAACGGGGAGGGGAAGGGGGGCATACGCAAAAAAGGTGGATACCCCCTGGTATAGATAACCATTACAGATAAATCGGGGCTCCGACGTCATAAACAAATTACTGTTTGCGGACGAGAAATCCCACTACACACAGACGTAAGCACTCCGACACCACATTTGGGTAATCCGACACACTCCGACATCACATTCGGGTACTCCGACACCACTTTCGGGTACTCCGACACACTCCGACACCACATTCGGGTACTCCGACACCCCATTCGGGTACCCCGACACACTCCGACAGCACATTCGGGTACTCCGACACACTCCGACACCACATTCGGGTACTCCGACACACTCTGACACCACATTCGAGTACTCCATCATTCCCAAAGTCAGCTATGACTAAAGGAGGCTACTAGACAGTTCTTCACTGAGGTAATAAGATCGGTTTCTGTTTATAAATCAGTCAGTCATTGTCCACAGTAGTTGTGCACTTTACGAAACAGAGCTGTAATTTCACTTCCATCAGCAATGTCCGGACACGTAAATCATTACATACATTGTCGTTTATAAAATAATTATATACATATAATAAAGCATCCATTATTCAATACTGTTCTCATCTCTAAGGAACACAGAATTTCAATGAATCCCATGTTAAGCCATCATGTTCTGTAATCCGCTTAAGATATCTGTGTCTTAGTCATCTTTTTAATTTACGTCTCTGGTTCTCTTTACCAAGTGTTTTCTGGCCTCCCTCTGACTTTCCTACATAGCGAGATTCACAACAAAGACTGTATTGTAATACTATCAACAAGTTTCGGCAGAGAGTGTCCAATCCATCGCCAGGGTCTTTTAAACATATAAACACTAAACTAAACTAGCATCTGTGTAGTTATTTCAGCGCATTTATTCAGTCTAACTTAATGCATGTCTGCAGTGACATGTGTACACACTAATAAAAATCCTAACTTGCCTAGGGGAAAAAAATAATTATCATCAAACACAACAGAGGTAGAGGTAGAGGCAGAGGTAGAGGTAGACCACAAGAACACATGGAGAAGAGAACTGGAGACAGAAGTGAAAATGATGAGGACGACGTGAAAAGGACTTGAGCGGATGGCACGTGACAGGAGGACTTGGCATGTGTTTGTTGAAGACCTGTGCTCCTGGGGGAACTATATAAAATTGATCATCAATAACAAATGTTGAGTGGTGGGACTTTTTGATTTTTCTTAGATTTAACCAGAAAATTAGTACCGCGTTGTTGTAATCTCATTGTTTGAGTCGCCAACAATTCCTAACATTGGCGGCTATCAAACGAAACATTTACCGTGTCCTATTATTCAGCTCAGCTCACCGGCGGGATTGACCGTAAATATTTAGAACGGTGACCAGATGGGTACAAGGTGGTACTCCTCTATTCAGCGAGGGTGAACAATTCAGCAATGCGTTGTCCGCATCTTCAAAGGCAGGCCTTTTCTCAAGCGAGGCGTTTCGCTAACATCAAAAGTATCGGTACTTCAAAGCGGGTTTACTTATCACTGTGAAATTGCGTCATTTCCTACTTGTTTGGCCCACGCGTTAACAATAGGAACACTCGTCGGCGGCTCTCCTCTGATATCAGACCCGCCACCGACAAGGTCACTAGAAAATAAATTTAATTGTAGATCTATGGATTTATTTGCGGTGGGTCTTTTAAAGAATTAGTGAGAGGTGAAATGGCGTCACATTGCAGCAAGCTATAAAAGCAACCAACACAACCGAGTCTTCACTGATTTAACTTTCAGATTTTCAAACGTGCGGATTGGAGATTTATAATAATTCACTTGAGGATTTTGTGTTCATGAAAATGGCTGAATCTAGAGTGAAACCAAGAGCGATAGATCTAAACGAGGATTTCTTTGCGGCGTTAAATGTTTGTCAGGGCCCTGTTCTAGGACGTGGGATGAGCGGTGAGGTGATTTTAATTACCTCACCTACTAACCCATCAGAGAAGCGAGCTGTCAAGAAACTGTCATTACTTACTGCTGACGGAGGTATTAGAAGCATGCGTTTGTTTGCTAATGAGATCGGCGCCATACAAGGATTATCTCATCCCCATGTCATTAAACACATCCTGTCAGCGCGTTGTCCTGAGTACCTAGTCATCTGTACCGAGTACTGTCCTAACGGGACATTGTCTTCTAGACTCAGCGTCATGACTCCAAGGTTGTGTACCATCTACTTTATCCAGTTGGCATGTGCAGTCCGTTATCTCAATGACAAGCAAAAACTTTTTCACAACGACATCAAACCTAGCAATATATTTATCGACGCCAAAAATGATGTCGTTCTGGGAGATTTTGGCCTGTCATTTTACATCCTTCCAATAGACATAGTCGTACCTACGAAAGAAATGGGTGGTACGCCGTGCTTCTCTGCTCCCGAGAAATTCAGCTGCAGATATGTGGATCCATACAAGGTTTGTGAATCTTATATCTATCTATTTATCTATCTATCTTTTCTATCTATCTATCTTATCTATCTATTTGATCAGCATCCAGGATTAGTTTGGCAAAGTCAGTTCTACAACGTCCATTGCCTTTCAGTTCTTGAAGGACAGACATTGAGTCACTAAAAAATGACAGTTTTGAGCATTTGAGGGAAAGGCATCAAATACAGTCCTCATAAGGTATACATATGCTTTCAGTGCAATGATTTCAGCTTCATAGTTGGAGCAAAACTCCCTGAATGCATCAACAATCTCGTTGGACGATCTATCTGGATATCATTTCCTATGGCATCAGAATATCTATCTATCTATCTATCTATCTATCTATCTATCTATCTATCTATCTATCTATCTATCTATCTATCTATCTATCTATCTATCTATCTATCTATCTATCTATCTATCTATCTATCTATCTATCTATCTATCTATCTATCTATCTATCTATCTATCTATCTATCTATCTATCTATCTATCTATCTATCTATCTATCTATCTATCTATCTATCTATCTATCTATCTATCTATCTATCTATCTATCTATCTATCTGTATATCTGTCTGTCTGTCTGTCTGTCTATCTATCTATCTATCTATCTTATTATTTATCTATATATCTATCTATTTATTTATCTATCTATCTTTTTTATCTATCTTTCGTCTACAGTTGGACGTATACTCCCTGGGTGTTGTACTCTGGTGTCTGATATCCCAGGAAGAACCAACCTTTAACAACGTGTATAAATCCATACAGAACCCGCCTTTCATGTTCGACATTCCACAGCCTTTAAGGTATGCAAAGACCTATCGTTATTCTACTTTGTCATTGTAGCCATGACACTATAACTACCCTAGTTGTTTTTGTTGTTTAATTCATTGTCTTGATCTGACTTTTACTAATTTTTAATGTGTTTTTTAAAGGCCTCTTTTACAATACTTCTTCAACATCTTGTCGCAATTTCAGCTCTTCCTTCACGCTCCCCCTGACTGATGTTTCTTATCCTGTTTGTCTACACTTTCCAGTTCATTTTATTGTAAAGCTACACTAGTGTATACTTAGATACCCTTAAAACTAAACGTCGCATTACATGTGCGTTTTAATGTCTCTTCAGGTGGTGTCTGACGTCCTTGTTACATCCCGACCCAGTCAGTAGACCTTCAATTACAGCTTTACTGAACAAATTACACAGCCTCAACTTCTGCAGGGACCTCATTGACCGACTGTAAGATCATGTATTTTCATGTGAATTCTAAAATGCCCCGTGGTCTCTGAGGTAGGTAAACGTATAGACTCGTTTCATAACCGTCCTATTTACTTGATAATGAAGTCTAGAGAATTCTTATTCTACGAGAAGACCATTACTTTTGTCTTTTTGCCCTAGTGCTGTTATGTTTACGTTTTATCGCTATCGTTTCAAAAATTTACTTATTGAGCTATTTATCAGTTTCTGCTATTAATATTTATCTGAATTTGTTTTTCATATGTCCACTAACTGATTTTCTTGGCACATCCTCAATAGAACACATAATGTTTTCAATGCTGCACAGATCAGGTGACATTACGCATTGTTGCCAACCAACCTCTCTTGATTGGTTGCCAGTTCTTATATCTGCCGTGTTGTCAATAAACACTATCTATTTTTTCCAGGTCTATATGTCGAATGCGAATCTTTTTTTTAAAAATTATGATAGGTTTCTCTTCATATTTCCGTTTATTTAATGATTATGGGTCGTTTGTAAATTTAAAACCACCATAGGTGAAATATAGGACAGCAGACGAGCAAGGGAAAGACTTCTTTGTGAACCAAGCGTTCCACATAAGGAAATTGTTATAGTGTTACATTATTTTTAAAACTTTTAAATATGTATCCAACCCCCACACAATATGTTCATTTAACCTTCAATTTATTGCTAATATAACCTCTCGCTTTATGGCTTACATAAAATCTATCTTTAGCGATAAATCATCTCTCCCTTAAATACTAATATAAATATGTCGATTCAGTGCTTCACTAATAAACCCATCTCCATAGTTCTAAATAAACGCCATGTCTTGCTACAGTAATGTAAAAAAAATAAATTAATGATGAGGATATTATCATCATCAACATCACACTACAGCTTCGTGTGGAATATAGGCCGTAAATCGTTTACGTCAAGCCCTCCCGTCTTGAACTATTACGAGTACTTATGTTTTTTCCATGTATGCTTTATTCTTTATAAACCTGTTTCAATTTCTTTTCCAGAGTGTTGTTGAGTCTCCATCTGCGTCTCAGCATGTTGTGACCTATTGGTAATATTCGGTCTAACATCTTTTTAATCAGGCCACGTGGTAGCCATATGATCACGTGACGGTCCCAAGCCCGTAAAAACTGAGAGGGAAAAGATCATAAACTAACACCATCAGCTGAAGCAGCAGTATCAAAAACTATCATAGAAAACAAGGATAATGCTGCAGTCAAGATTAAGTCTATCAATATTGCCTTAAGGGAATATAAAAACAATGAATTAGGCATCTTACCAGAATCCTATATATAATATCCCAGCTTTTTCTGTCTGTAAATAACGCCAGAAAGTAGTAACACTCGACAAATAAAAGTGCGCAAAACACGGTGTGCAAGCGCAATTTGAACGGGCGTGCATGTTCAGACTTTTTTTTTTTTTTTTTTTTAAACCTCGGATGTAAAATAAATATTTCGGTTTTTTAATACTCTGCCGAAAAAAGTAATGATCGACAAAGAAAATTGCGCAAAGGTTGGTGCAATGTGAACGGCGTGCATGTTCAGACTTTGAACAAAATTATTTTACTACTATAATTAACAGGAATGGGCGTACAATGATCTAAGTTTCACGCTTTTGTTAGAATAAAATCAACTGGTATTTTCCCTAATGATCGGCTACCACGACAAGTATGGGGAATTAAGAGACTTCACAATACTAGGTTCAGCATCGAGAGGTGTGGTGACCAGTTTCTTTCCTTGCTGCCTTTTACTTCCCTAATTTAAGAGCAAAGTCATGTGCCCATTTGCAGCTGGGTAAACTGAACCGTAATGATACTGTGAATCGAACCCGGCACCTTTGCCACCAGAGACTAGTGCTCTAACCACTCTGCCAATCGGACGGTCCAGAACTAACGTAGCGACTTTTAATAGCGGGCAAACAGCCGTAATCTATATCACTTAGAGTTTAATAGCGGGCAAACAGCCGTGTTCTATATCACTTAGAGTTTAATGGCGGCCAAACAGCCGTGTTCTATACCACTTAGAGTTTAACAATATTTTCTTGATCGAGCCAGTTTTCTCTCACGGACAGCCGTGTTCTATATCACTTAGAGTTTAACAATATTTTCTTGATCGAGCCAGTTTTCTCTCACGGACAGCTGTACGTCGCATTGTCTCGATCAAGAAATAACAACAAAGCAAAATTAGAAATTAAAACAACAGAAAATCTCTGTACTCTTCTGATGAACAATCGGATATTCACACCTAACAATATTTTTTCACAAGTATTTGAATAAGTAAAATTGCTGTCGCTAGCTTCCTGGGATAGTCGTTTTTTTTTCTAGAACAATCAACAAAAGACATGGTCTATATTTTGGTCGCTTAAGTATATACCTACCAGAAGCAGTCTTTGCTCATGATCAGCGTTCTTAAAGCCTGAGCTATTATACCCGTTGGGAGCCGCGGTAGCACAGTGGTTAGTGCACTGGCTTCCTAGCTCGGTAGTCCATGGTTCGATCCCCAGTTGAGGTGGAATTTTTTAGACCGCAAACGGCTCCGGGGTCGACCCAGCCTCATGAATTGGGTACCAAAGGAACTCTGGGACGGTTAAGGCGGCCGGCGTGATGCTGACCACATCACCCATAGTGTGCCGATGGTCAATAAAATGGGTCTCACTATATTCCCAATATGCCTCAATGGGCGTGTAACGGAATCCTTTACCTATTATACCCGTTAAAACAATGATTGGAGAAGATTAAAAACCAAAAGCAAAATCTTAAACCTTCAGCATCTGCAGCAGATTTAGAAATCTGAGAAGCAAGAGTAGATAAATAGAGTGTAATTGGACTAATTACTAAACAGCTCTTTAATGAAGATTTATTTTTAAATTCATGGTTATCTTTAAAGTTTTGCATTGATAGCCTGTGTCCGGAATATATACTTGAAGGTAATTTGTGTTCCTTGAATATGAGCACAAAATTAGGATTATATCAGAGCTGTGTGCTTCTCCATGGTGCGGAGAGCTGGAGAGTTACGGAGAAGGAAATGTTGAAATTGTCCTCTTTTCACACAACATGCCTAAGAAGAATTCTCCGAATCTTTTGGCCGAATACCATCACCAACCAAGATCTGCTTACTCGGAGGAAGCAAGAGGACATGCACACCATCATAGCTGGCAGACGCTGGAGCTGGGTTGGCCATGTCCTCAGAAGAGACCCCGATGTCATCACAAGAACAGCTATGCTATGGACCCCTGAATTAATATTAGACAAATATAAAGGTATATTTTCAGACACTCGTAAGAAATAAAGAAGTAGAACACATGGACAACAGAAAAACAACAGACGTGAGTGGCTTACCCAGGGTTCGAACCCCGTACCTTCCGTACGACAACTCCGCCTAGCTATACAAGCGAATCACACTGACCCCACGGCCAGCTAGGCATCCCCAAAAAGGATGCTTTACTGACTAGTCATCAGTGCGAAACACAAGATAACACCGGAAGTATACAGTGGGCAACTCAGCCCATTAATGACGCAATCACTTCTGTTGTTCCTCTGTACAGCAGTATATGTCAGTCCAAACAAGACAAAGACCTTGATACTGTGTCCAGTAAATGATAGAAGACTTAAGGACAGTAGTATGGACCCCTGAAGGAAAGCGAAAGAGAGGCCGACCAAAAACAACTTGGCGTAGGACTGTGGAGGCTGAGATACAAAGAGTGAACCAGAGTTGGGGCACTGTACGAAGGATGGCCGCCGACCGAGCAAAGTGGAATCAATTTGTTGTTGCCCTACAAGACGCCACCAGGCGTAATGGCCACTGACTGCTTTGACGGTCGGCTGCTAAGGATCAAAGAAGAAGAAGAAGAATATGAGCAAAGACTAATAATAATAATAGTAGTTGCCCATCGCAAGCGAAGACGGCGACACCTTCAGACTTGAGTTGTGACACATCTGTGCCGTGATGTCATGTGGCTAATTATTTGTCCTATTTTGGCCCTACAGGCCCTGTCACATACGGGACACACATGGTTAGAGTCGATAGTAGTGTTGTAGTGCATTCTGACCTTTCTTGCAGCACGCTTGCCTTCTGCCGTATCAGCTAAATTCTGTTCAGCAATGCGAGCGCCTTGAGTAATGTTTGTCCGCCAGGCACAGCGATCCTGTGCGATAGTCTCCCAGGAGGAGACATCAATTTTGAAGCTGCTCAAGGATGCTTTCAGTGTGTCTTTGAAGCGTTTCTTTTGTCCCCCTATTGTTCGCTTACCCATGGAAAGTTCGCTGTAGATCAACTGCTTTGGGAGGCGTTTTTCGGGCATGCGAACAACATGTCCGGCCCATCTAATTTGGGCCCTCTGCAGCAATGTGTAGATGCTTGAGATATGTGCTCTGTTGAGGACCTCATGATCAGCTTTCTTAAAGCCTGAGCTATTATACCCGTTGGGAGCCGCGGTAGCACAGTGGTTAGGGCACAGGCTTCCTAGCTCGGTGGTCCATGGTTCGATCCCCAGTTGAGGTGGAATTTTTTAGACCGCAAACGGCTCCGGGGTCGACCCAGCCTCATGAATTGGGTACCAAAGGAACTCTGGGAAGGTTAAGGCCACTTGATCATGAGAATCCTGCAAAGACAGCTCATGTGGAAATGATTAAGCTTCTTGAGCAAAGACTACTTCTAGTAGGATACACCTAAATTATTAAATTTTTGTTTCTCAACTTTGTTGATTGTCACAGCAAAATCTAAAATCACAAGAATCTGGTTACGTCTCAAGATGACAGAGAAACTGGTATCGCTTGGCTCTAAATTCATGCGTGGAATAAAAACTTGCCCACCTTAATTACTGCCTGTGATGATTGCTTGTAATTTGTAAACACTATGTCAAATGCCTTTAGTTTCGACAGAGTGTTAAAGTTAAAAAGAAAAAAAAGCATGAAAGGTGCTCCTTTGTTATTGAAGTAAATTAATAAACTTCTCCCACATGTCTAAAATAATTCTAATGAGTGTTTATTATAACGTTCAGCGCAATGTGAGCCGTTCTCATATTTTCAGGACAATCTGTGTGTACATGAGTCTAACGCACTGACTCATGCACCATGAAAAGATTGAAAGACATGCGTATTCATCCAGTGGCGTATACATGATTTGGATGGTGGGGGGAGGGGGAGGGAAGGGGGGGGGGAATTTAGGATGGGATGTGCCTGGTCAGGGATATAATTCTGGAATTTTCGCCAACCCTCCCTATAAACCATTTTGTTACGATAAATTCTAAATCGTAATGAACATGCCGTTACTACAAAGCAAGCATATAATTTAACATAGCATGAGCTGTTGGAGGAGAGTGAAGTGTTAGAGACATCATATCAATAGCTTAAGCTGTTTATGACGTGGGGTGGCCAGTTCCATTCCTTGTTCTCTTTTGCCTTCCCTGACACAGAGAAGAGTCGGATACCCATTTACAGCTATATAGACTGGGGTTTTTTTTAAATACTAGAACCCCGTAAATCTACCGCCAGAGGAAAGTCCTATCCGCTTAGCCAATCGAAGAACATGTAATAGTAAAACTATTTCGAATTCTGTTTGTAAAGATTTGTGTCAATGTCCGTTTCTCTATTTAAGAGACACTCAGATCTGATGCATTTTCGACTTCCGACTTCTGAAGCGGACAGACGTATTTTTGCTAAACAATCAACCCCGACACACTCCGACACCACATTCGGGTACTCCGACACCACATTCGGGTACTCCGACACACTCCGACACCACATTCGGGTACTCTGACACCACATTTGGGTACTCTGACACACTCTGACACCACATTCGGGTACTCCGACACACTCCGACACCACATTCGGGTACTCCGACACCACATTCGGGTACTCCGAAACACTCTGACACCACATTCGGGTACTCCGACACCATTATCATCATTGTCATCATCATCATCATCATCATTGTTATTATCATCATTGTCATCATCATCATTGTCATCATCATTGTCATCATCATTGTAATCGTCATCATTGTCATCGTCATGATTGCCATCATCATCATTGTCATCATCATCATTGTCATCACTATCATTAACATCCTCATTGCCATCATCGTCATTATCATTATTGCCATCATTATCATTGTTATCATTATCATCATTGTCATCATCATCTTCATTGTTATCATCATCATTGTCATCATCGTCATCATCGTCATTGTCATTATCATTGTCATCATCATTGTCATCATCATCATAGTCATCATCATCATAGTCATCATCATTATAGTCATCATCATCATCATAGTCATCATCATCATCTTTGTCATCATTATTTTTGTCATCGTCATCATTGTCATCATCGTCATCGTTGTCATCATCGTCATCGTTGTCATCATCGTCATCGTTGTCATCATCGTCATCGTTGTCATCATCGTCATCGTTGTCATCATCGTCATCGTTGTCATCATCGTCATCGTCATCGTTGTCATCATCGTCATCGTCATCGTTGTCATCATCGTCATCGTTGTCATCATCGTCATCGTTGTCATCATCGTCATCGTTGTCATCATCGTCATCGTTGTCATCATTGTCATCGTTGTCATCATTGTCATCGTCATCGTTGTCATCACCATCATTGTCATCATCATCATTGTCATCATCATCATAGTCATCATAATCATCTTTGTCATCATCATATTTGTCATCATTATTTTGGCATCGTCATCTTTGTCGTCCTCATTATTGTCATCGTCATCATTGTCATCGTCATCGTTGTCATCATCATTGTCATCGTTGTCATCATCATTGTCATCATCATTGTTTCATTATCATTGTCATCATCATTGTCATCATCATCATCATCATGATCATTGTCATTATCATCATCATCGTCATCATAATCTTTTCTTTCTTTGATCCATAGCCGCCGACCGTCAAAACAGTCAGTGGCCATCACGGCTGGTGGCGTCTTGTAGGGCAACAACAAATTGATTCCTCTTTGTTCGGTCGGTGGCCATCCTTTGTACGGTGCCCCAACTCTGGTTCATTCTTTGCATCTCAGCCCCCACATTTCTCCCGCCAAGATGTTTTGGGTCGGCCTCTCTTTCGCTTTCCTTCAGGGGTCCATAGCATAGCTGTTCTTGTGATGGCATCGGGGTCTCTTCTGAGGACATGGCCAACCCAGCTCCAGCGTCTGCCAGCTATGATGGTGTGCATGTCCTCATGCTTGCTCCGAGTAAACAGATATTGGTTGATGATGGTATTCGGCCATGATTATGATGATAGTTTGGCCGAATACCATCATCATAATCATGATCGTCATAATCATCATTGTTATCATAATCATCGTCATCCTCATCATTATCATCTTTGTTGTCTTCTCTTTAACTATTTTCAATTAACTTGACATGACCTTTGTTTATCTGTTTGAGATCTTTGAATCTCTGCCTGTATTTACTTCACAGTATTTGTGTACTGTAAGTACGAGTATGTCCGCTAACTAAATTAAATTATCGCTGAGGTGAGGGAGGCAATCATAAAACAATTAAACCCAAGCAAGGTCAAACAATTACATCCCTTGATCTAAGTGAGAGTAAATAATTACATAACTAAAACATAGTACAAATATTCTTCGTTTTCTTTGAACGCGTTCAGTCGTCCGCTCTCATGCATTCAAAGGACGCAATAACCATATTTGAAACAAATATTTTGATTTGCCTTGTTATCATTACTCTAGAGAGTTTTGCTCGCATCTATTGCATTTTGTGTATATAGTAACAATTTAATATTAAAAACGAAAACCATATATACTAAGACGAGTAGGTGGTGTTAGTGATCAGAATGGTTGCGTTCCAATCAAATGTTATGCGTTTGTTTCCAAGCAGAAGTACGCATTAGTTTTTAAAAATTCACATATTGGTCTTGAGTTTTTATAAGTGCGTTGTAATTAATTAGGGTTTTGAAGTGTCGGTGTGTATTGACGGACTTACTTGCCCAGTGAAAGGTGAAAGTAGAAGGAACTGGTAAGAAAGCGATGAATAGATTAGAGGAGGAAGGGAATTGATCGCCCACGTGATTAAATAAAAAGCTGGATCTCATGTAGGGAAGTCTTTAACACTTCACTCACCCATGACAGCATCTGCTACGGGACTTACAATTAGTTATCTATTTTCTATACTACTTTTGGACTAGGTAAGGTTTTGAGATTATTAACTTGACTATAAATGTCGTTTTTCTATTAGTAAGAATTTTGACTGGAATAGGGAAGTAGTTATTTTTTCAGAAGCCAAAAAGAAGATTTTATTACGACGAATCGACAACCTGCGATGAAAGCTTCATTGATAAAGTAATTTTCTATTAAGTCTTAATGGAGATGGATGCTATTGTCAGTTAATATCTCACACCTGAAGGTCTTTTATATTTGAACATGCGCCCTAAAATAACTGACTAGGCTGAACGGGACGTGCCTGGACATGCGCCCTAAAATAACTGACTAGGCTGAACGGGACGCGCCTGGACATGCGCCCTAAAATAACTGACTAGGCTGAACGGGACGCGCCTATCCAAAACGAAGCAAAATTGTATTTAAAATAAAAATGCTGCTATTGTTGCAGCGTTACATAAATTTGTCCGTCCATGATGTCAACATCCTCTTTTTCCAATGGCAGCTTTTTCTTATCTTTAGCTTGTTGAATAGATAGTATCTCAATCTGTAATGGCCATTGCGGAATCTGAAGATTACAACTTGTTCGAACCCATGTCTCCACACTTATGATACCGTATCCTCGGCCAATCGCTGCCCTTTGTTTAAATTAGAATATGTATGTTAAATAACATATGTCTTTTTAATGTCATTACCAGCACGTATAATTCTGACAGCAAGGGAGAAGTCATGTGTCTGGACGCGTTTATTAGACAGAGTTCAAAACGACAAAGGTGTTTCAGGAAGTTTCCAAGAACTGTAAGAGTTTGCCTCCCTGCCTGACAGAATGCGTGGAAACAATAGTGAGATATTCAAACAGAGAACCCTGTATGAAGAGAAAAGCCTGGGAATATATTGAGGTTAGGACATCTTCTCTTAAAGTCTATCTATTTTTTTGTTCTTTTGTCCATTTTTTACTTTAATATTGTATCGATGCTCATGAATGAAAATACACGAGGAAAAGACAAAGAATATAATAATAAATGCTGCAAGTACCTCCCATCTTGTCATGGACTTGTTTCAAATTCGTTGGAGCAAAGTAGACGAAGTTAAAGAAGTAGACTCTGATAATAATAAATACCTTGTTATGGGATCGCGAGGGTAAACAAAAAGAACACAAATTGTGGGTTGCCGTAAAAACATATATGAAATTGTACACATACTTAACAAGGAAAGATTTTCAACCGATGTCACAGGATAGGAAGGCTTGGCATACACTTGTTGCAGGTATGTGCTCTACAGGGAACTTGCTGATAATGAATCATGAATAATGTTATGATATTACCACACAGACTGCAATAGTACTTTTTGGAATTATATTTATATTTAGAACAGCATACGTAAACAAGTTGCCTTATATGAACTATATGCGCAGAACTAAATTAGAGACTGCAGAGAGGAAGATATATGGACGAATGAAGGGCCTCTTTTTGAAAGACAAGAAAACATTTTTAAAAGAGGAATTTAAAAAATCTAGGTATGAGAAGAGGATAAATGAATACGATCACAACCTGATACAAAAGTTTGTTCATAACGCCGTGCTAAAAACGACAATGGGAGGAACAGTTTAAGGCACAAAAGAGGAAGACAACATCTATAAATGATCAAGACAACATCTACAAATAATCAAGACACCATCTATAAATGATCAAGACAACATCTATAAATGATCAAGACAACATCTACAAACGATCAAGACACCATCTATAAATGATCAAGACAACATCTATAAATGATCAAGACAACATCTATAAATGATCAAGACAACATCTATAAATGATCAAGACAACATCTATAAATGATCAAGACAACATCTACAAATGATCAAGACACCATCTATAAATGATCAAGACAACATCTATAAATGATCAAGACAACAGCTACAAATGATCAAGACACCATCTATAGATGACCAAGACAACATCTATAAATGATCAAGACACCATCTATAAATGATCAAGACAACATCTATAAATGATCAAGACAACATCTATAAATGATCAAGACAACATCTCTAAATGATCAAGACAACATCTATAAATGATCAAGACAACATCTATAAATGATCAAGACACCATCTATAAATGATCAAGAATAAGACTGTCATCTATTCAACAAGCTGAAGATAGGAACTACAGATGAGTGTAACTGTGGCACTGATAAAATAACTGCTGAACATCTGCTTCAAAGTTGCCCAACATATGCGGATCAGAGAAAGCGCAAATGACCGACACCAGTACCAATAATGGAAAAGCTCTACGGAGATTCAAATTGCCTCAGTCTGACCATTGCTGTCTTTGAACATATTCAAGTAGACGCATGAGATTTTACGACTAAGAAGACTGTCAGAGTATCCAATAATAGACAAGAGACAGACGACTTTGCAGATTCCCTACGGTAGTGATACCATGCTCCATAAGGAGCCCAGGTGAAAATGATAATGATGATACCAACATATAGTTCTTCCCATACATCATACGACATTCATTGTCCATCTGAGTCGTTGGCGGATCCAAGTGGGTGGCGACGGGGCGATCGCTCCTCCCTTGGAACTTTGAACACTTTTATTTCAAATCAACCGCTCTAGTATTTTGTCACCCACTTGTATTTAAATGTAAGTAATCGTTAGGTTGGACGACGGACGAATGTCCTGGTACTGGCAATAGTAAGTACAGTACCCTAAAGGTACAATTAAAGACAATAAAAGGAAATTGGCATTCAATAATGATATAAATGACGGCGCCAGGCAGGCGACACAAGGGGACTTCACTCGAGCCGCAAAAACAGAGGACTTTTTGTGACACGAGTTGGATAATTTCTTATCGGGCGGCCATTCCCAAATCAATAAATTTGTTATGCTGAACTATAAAATGTGTATACATTTTATCAAATTTTTCCTTTTTTGTAGTTGACTTTACTTTTACGTAATTATACTATAAATAGTTATTTTTTAAAAAATAAAAATGAATATTTTTGAGTTACTGTACAATACAACTATCAAGTTGACGCATGTTTTTCAAAAAATCGTTATTTTGTTTTTAAATGTTTAAAAATATGTGTAAATAAGAACCTATTTACCATTGTGATGAATGGGCCCCTGCCTTGGACAATTCCTTGATTCGCCAGTGCATCTGACTGTGATATCAGAATATAGTGTCTTAGAGTACATTAATGCAGAATCTAGGCAGTGATATAACAGAGAACAAATTATGTCTTTCCTCCCACAGGCCAAGTTAACGAGCGTCCCAGAGATGGTCAAGACTTCTTGAGTAGACTTGCGTCTTGCAAGGCTGAGGTATATTTTGGCGTTGAACCTGCTACAGACACCGACAGATGAATAGCTTAATGAAATTTGGCAACGAAAGACTTGAGCAAACTTAATTCGTATGACCTTCTTTCAAAAGGATGGTTATGGAACGACTTTGCCTAAGTTATAAAAATATTTTTTGCATTGCTTCTATTAAGGTATATTAAAAATGTTTATTATCATAGTTTGAAAAGATGTGATTGCTCAGAAAATGTCAAACTGTCACTGTTTGCATTGCATTTGCATTCTACGATATTAGTTGTAACAAAAGAATGTTGATTGATAATTAGGTCTTTTTCATGTATATTATCCCGCTTCAGATTTCTTTGGGAGCATCATTTGCTTGTTAGCTCCATCTGGAAGCATAAGAACCACCGGTCTAGTTGGCCCCCTTTACAGAAACCTGCACCAGGCATTCGTAGGCTGTTGTAATAATGGGTTTCCGTAGCAAATTATTTTACATGATGAGTTTGTAAGGATTATGTGACAATCTCATATTAGCTTGCCCGTTGTACGAATATGCCTGAGAGAACAGTAGACTTGCCTGAGAGAAAACAGTACAGACTTGCTCTGAGAGAACAGTAGACTTGCCCGAGAGAACAGTAGACTTGCCTGAGAGAACAGTATACCTGCCTGAGAGAACAGTAGACTTGCCTGAGAGAACAGTAGACTTTGCTTGAGAGAACAGTAGACTTGCCTGAGAGAACAGTAGACTTTGCCTGAGAGAACAGTAGACTTGCCTGAGAACTGTAGACTTGCCTGAGAGAACAGTTAGACTTGCTTGAGAGAACAGTAGACTTGCCCGAGTGGAGAACAGTAGACTTATTCGTTCTGTTGTTGTCACCAGAGGCTCCCAAGAACTATGAACGACCGTCATAGTATAGACAAGGTAATTTAAGAAGGCACGTGACACACAGTTTTGGAGAAATCATACTGGATAAAAATAAAAAACAAAATAAGATAATGATGAATTTTGTGTACTACAAGCCAGGGGTCGGGATTATCCATTAGGCCTAAAGTAGGCTGAACCCTAGGGGCCCAGAGGATCTTTAGGAGGCCCGAGCATAAGTTAAAAAAAAAATAACAAATGCATAGATTTTTCAATTACATGTGTTTTAAAAATTGTGTTTACCATAATAATTAAAAAATAATAAAATTAATAAACATTAAAAAAAAAATAATACTAAAATAACAGTTGAGCAATACTAACAAACAAAAATACCATTGCAATTAAATAATTCTTATTGTTATTGGTAATCTAATCGAACAAAACCCATAGGTGTTCAGTCTCACCTCAGCGAAAATCGAAAGAGTATGAATGCCTAAGTGGACCTGTAAGCACTCTGGTTGTACATACGGGGGTTACATACGTAACGGATGCATCCCTC
>JAMPIV010020401.1:0-22577 GCA_024509875.1 Oreohelix idahoensis
CCCACCCCCCCCCCCAACCCGCACCCCCCCCACCCCCCCCCCAAAAAAAAAAATAATAAATTGAGTAGGATATTTACGCGAGATTTTTGAAACCGTAATTTGAAAATCGCAGCAGCACTCCGCCGGGTCCGCCACGTCAGCGTTGGAAAATACGGCCTTCAAGGCACAAACATTATTCTGTGCTGACATTATTGACATTCACTAGTTGACCGGTCGCTCAAACATAAGGTTGTTGAATCCGCCGGTGTGTGAACGCCTCGCACTCACCACGGGGTGGAGACGCTGCAGGGCCATAACAAAAACCGTAAGTTTTTAGTTTGTCTACAGGCGAACCACCAATTCTCCTACATATAATATGGAAAAAATGTGCTAGCTTGTATTTTTGTATTTTAATCTGCATTTCCCAAAATCGTATTCTTAAAATATTCGCCCACGAGGACACATGGAAGGTAACATTTAGAGAACCGGGGGGGCGGGGCGGAACCGGGCGGGGGGCGGGCCGGATAAGGGGAAAAGGCGGCGGAAAACGTCAACGTTTATTTCGGAATCGGCGGAAGCGTGTCGGGGATTACAGGGTAATATAATTTTTCACAAACAGTCAATGGTCCCATTTCCATCGATTCACCCCGCCCCCTCAGTGTCAATTACGTCTGTGTTTTACTGAAGGTCAGACCAATGGAAGCAGGGAATAATTAACTTCTTGATACACAACCATTTATATTTTAAGGGTTTAGTTGACCGTTTGTTTTTGTTTCTGTTTTCCACAGATTTTTACTCTTGAGTGTTTATTTTACCCAATCCTACTGCAATTGTGAGTTAGAGTTAGGATAGTGGAATGTGGCCGGGGTTGCTTTTTCGGTCATTGTGACTTCTACTCAGCTAGTGGGCATAACCAGCAGCTGCGGTGGAATCCTACCATGATTAGAAACTCTGAAGCTCTATTACAGACCTTACCTAGATTTAAATCATGTTCTTTTTTAATAGCATTGTATCAGAGTATTTAGAAGAATTCTGGAGAATAAATCCAGAGCTATATTGTTTCGTTTTATCTCTGCCCAGACCATCAGAGAAATTCCAGCGTAATACATGAGAGGTGGGAAATTCAATTTCAACTACTAAATGATATTTGTTTTAGCGAACGTTAACATTCACTACAAACATAAGACAAAAGATGGCCTTCATGTCTGACCTGCACTTTCGCGCAAAATATAAATGAAAAATAAAATGCATTTTTAGGTTAGCTATACTTTCGGGATTTCACTTATAGAATTTTGTGAAATTACCGTTATCTGGCGGCAATAGAAATTTTTAGGTACTCGGAAAAATAATTGGGAGCGAGTCCGCGTTTATTGTTTTACCCAGGATGTTATTTACACACCCCACACCACCCCCCCCCCCCCCCCCCCCCCCCCCCACCCCCCCCACCACCCCCCCCCCCCCCCCTCCCCCCCCCCCCCCCCCCCCCCCCCCCACCCCCCCCCCCCCCCTCCCCCCCCCCCCCAGCCTCTCAATTCTACATAAGCGATCTACCAAATCATTCGATGGGATATACTGGTACAGCAAGATCAATCGCTGGCTGTTGTTTGTAGAAAATATCTATGGGGGAAACGATTCCTGTTCTACTCCATTTTGTAGAAAACTTAAAGTCAGAAAAAATGTCATGAAAAACATGGACAAGTCAAGCAAAGGGAATTACTTAAATAAATCAACTTGGGTTTTCAAGGCGAAGCGATGGCGATGGATAGGATACCCTGAAGAAGTTTGTATATAGCATTACCAGGTAATTTTTGTCTGGAATCAGTAGGGTTAAAGATGCAGAGGCGACCGAAAAACACTCGGAGAAGAGAACTGGAGATATAAGTAAGAAAAGGATATGGAAGACATGGGGAGCTGATGGCGCAGGACAGACACACGTGACATGTGTTAGTTGAGAGCCTATACTCATTGGGGACCTAAATGGTAATGATGATGATTAAAGTCCTCAGTTCAGGAGGTTCGTGATGCAGCCTCTTGACCTTTCTCTAGGTTCATGACGCCGCCTTCACCCTCTCTTTGCTCATGATGCAGCCTTTTGACCCTCTCTAGGTTCATGGTGCAGCCTTGACTCTCTTTAGGGTCATAACGCAGCCTTGACCCTCTCTAGGTTCATGATGCAGCCTTGACTCTCTTTAGGGTCATGATGCAGCCTTGACCCTCTCTATGTTCATGACACAGCCTTCACCCTCTCTATGTTCATGATGCAGCCTTTTCCACCCTTTCTAGGTTCATGACATAGCCTTCACCCTCTCTATGTTAATGACGCAGCCTTCACCCTCTCTATGTTCATGACACAGCCTTTTCCCTCTCTATGTTCATTATGCAGCGTTGACCCTCTCTAGATTCATGACGCAGCCTTGACACTCTCTAGGCTCATGATGCAGCCTTGACCCTCTCTAGGTCCATGACACAGTGTGACAGAATGGGGCGACCCCTCTCGATCTCTGTTTCATTCCGGCAGTAATCGGTGCATTTGTGGTACTGATTGTATTGCGTGCTTTCAATTGTCGCACTTTCTGTCTTTCTATACTATATAGCAGATAGTTTATATTTTCAAGTATTTTTTCACTACTTTCAGTTTATTGTGTCTTGTCTGTTATCTGGCACTCCTTGTGGATGATAAAACACCTCACATTTACAGGGAGAGGTAGAGATAATATTACGAGATGCAGGTTGGTAAAATTCCCTTCTACCAAGCTTGGCCGTGGCATATAAACACGTACATCGCCCAGCGCTATCTGCCTAATCACGATAAGACGGGTGCGCGCATCACCAAAGCTTGGAATACGGAGAGACACAACTGATTGACAGACACCGATAAGAGAATACTTTCTGATAAAGTACATGTAATGAATTGTTACTTTTGACACACGTTGTCATATGAGGTTAATGACATGTTCGCGAGTCTGTACGCAAGGCATCGTATATCTTTCTGCCATGTATAGTAAACGTGACCTTTTGCATTTTGCACCTTATTTCACGTGGAATATTTTGAAAGTACCACACCCGAACCCGCCTGTTTGAAAATGGAGCGTTTATTTAACTCCATAATAAACAGAGGCGTGGGAGAAACGGAATATACCTAGCACGTTTCAGTGTTATTTCACTGTGAAAAAACTACTGTGAAGATTGCTTGCCAAGATACCAGACCTTGCTAGAGTGAAGCCTAGAATCAGAATTTCCTTTTATCAGCTTGTACCTTTTATTGGAGAATCTGGACGGACTTACAAAATAGCATAGGAAATCTCTATCAATATTAACAAGGAAACCAGGACTGTGGAAACTGAAAACACACAAAGTCAGAGAGGGAACTTATTAAATTAACGACACGCTACACGCGTGGAGGAGGCCGATTCAAGTCTCTTTTATTCATCTGAGCAAAATGTCTGTGAGCCAGGATTGGCGTGTTGTCATTTTACATTCTATATTTTATTACTAACATGTGAACAATCATATATATGTATATTACCATGTGGATTTTTATATGTGAAAATAGCTAGTAGATGTCCAAGTCATTTGAGGCTGGCAAACCTCAGCGTATAGAATGATGATTCCTGAATCACCATTGCACGTGCTGGTGATTGCTTTATTGCTAGTTTCTTAATTAGAACTAAAAGCAGAAAGTAGTCCCATGTTCCATAGGGAGCAGGGAAGAAACGATGAAAGAAATAATGCACATTTTAATTATAGCACTTACAATTTCAAGCAGTGTAAATGTCCATATAAACATATTCACTTTAAAATTAATGTAAGTTGTCAAGCTTTACACCCAGTGGAAATGTCAATGTGAAGATATTCATGTTAAAATTAATGGAAGTTTCAAACTTTTCAAATCAGTGTAAACATAAATGAAAACATATTCAATTTAAATTGTGAACACTTTTCAATACGTGGAAATGTAAATATAAAAAGACTCTATCTGTATTATTAACCTTTTCATTTAAATGTAATGTAAAGCTAAAGCTTTTCAATTTAAATGTAAAGAAAGTTTATCCCGTGGGATTAAATTTAGTTCTCATCGAGGGTAAATTCTGAGATAAATGGAATGGTAGAATAGAGGAAAGGGGACACATAAGTATGTGTCGGGAAACGCACTACATAGGAGAGCGTTTCGTTTTTATTCTTTATCATAGTTATTGGTAGTACCAGCAGAAAGTACTATCTCTGGAAAATTAAGGGACAAGTGGCTTACGCTTTAAGACGAGCAACCAACTTCCGTAGACTCTCCTTGACATTTCTGGGAAACGAGCTAAACGCTACAACCTTGACAAGCGACGAGCGAGAACAGTGTAAACAGAACCTATCAGCAGCAGCAGAAACTACTATTGGCAGCTGTGAAAAAATATACGCTGCCAAAGTGAACTTTTTCCATCGTCTCTACTATAAATCAATGATGAAACTTTTCTTCTAAACTATTTAATTTACTTTCAAACTGTTAAAACCTAAAATGGTTAAATTTTGTTATTTGTAATGTTACAAATTTAACTTCGATTTAATCATTTTAAAGTTACTGCATGTTTGTCTCAGTCAATTTACTACACACACTCTAAATAGAGCTATACCAGAATAGTAAGAATTCCACTGAGTAAATCAGGGGTGGGGGCTTGAACGAGCTGAAAGTAATAAGTGATTAATTCCTTCACAAAAGTTGTCGGCAGATTCTAGAATTAACGTGCTCAGCCAAAGCAGCATTGTTTTCGCTTATCTGAATATCTTGTGAAGAATCCCTTTGTAATAGAAGTGACATTACCCTTCTATCTGTTACCGTTTTCTTAGTATAATTTATGTTAGTTCTCTATATTTCTCCTCTTTTGTTTTATTTTTCCAAGTTTAGATTTTTACTGGCTTGAAGCCCGCCAGAGTTTAGAATTCCTTGGGTTATGTTTAAAAGGTGACCAGATTTGTTCATCCCTCTTATGATGTTACAAGTTGGAGAATATAGTGGTAGAGATGCATGAAAATGGGCACAATACATCTACTTGTAATCAACTGGCATACAATAATCCAACAGCTTGGTCCGATAACAATGGAACTTTTATTGAAATTGAACTGGTTGTATATCATCAAGTCATTTTCATCTTATATGCATATTTACATAATATACAGTATTGGCAAATTTACTCATCAGATACCATAGATCATCCATCCCTAAAACATCCAGGGTGGCTCATAACATTTTCTTCCTCATTATATTCTTCCATTTTCTTGGCTATGATAATCTTTTTGTTGGCTATTCTTTCAGTAGCTTCCCTTAATGTTTATTTCCTCCTCTATCCATTTCATTTTGGTTCTCTATAACTTTCTTAGCTTCTTTCTTTAATCTCTAGGTCTCATTTCACCTAACTGAGCTGAAATAGAAACGAAATATTTCGATGGTTTCTACTTACATGAGTACCTTAGAAGAATAAAATCTGTATGTACAGATTTTTCTGATATGCATTCGTATTTATCTTCTGCAATTTCAGACATACAAGATAAATCCTGAAATATTTCATCTGTTAGTTGATAACCTCAACTTGGTAGCAAGACTGTTCATATACACGTCTTGATGCTGGACTCTACTCTATCCGACTGCTTTCTGCAAATATATTCTTTCGCCGGGTTTTTTTTTTTTTTTTTGTGTGCTCGGTAGCTGGCCGCTTCCCATTGGTCAAAGCCTTTCTCTAGCAGAGCTATTCTTATCTTCGTCATCTATTTCCATGGTGACTCCCGCCAAATCTTAGCGTAAGTCGTGTCAAAAATTGACCTAGCTACGTTATTTCCACACATCACCCTGCTCTCAGTGTGTGACGTATATTTTTCCTTTATTTATAAAAAATCTTGCTTGCTGGTTTTCTTATAACAGTAATGGTCGGTTCTATTATATAGACTCTAGCACGAATAAATGCTATGGTGGTGATCATACGGCCACATATCTACATCGCTGCCAAGAGTAATCATGTGCGAAGGTAGATACCTTGGAAGCCCAAAGTAGATACTCTTGAGTTTTCGCCACTGTTGGATCACTACTGGAAAACAGGGGAGGCAAAACCGTCACACACTGCCTTGACCATCTCTAGGTTCATAGCGCAGCCATGACCCTCTCTAGGTTCATGACGTTGTCTTGACACTCTATAGTGTAAAGAACCATCCAGATCGTGACATTTCACCACCCGCCAGTTAGTGAGTCTGGTGTGACCTCCACAAACGTTGAGCCCGCTGAGTTGGGGTAGCAATATTGGGGTTGCAGCTAAGTCCTAACACCTACCCCCAAATGCCACAAGGGTAAAGTGTGTAAGTTCAAATCTCCGGGGTCCGAACGAACGAACAAACGATAACGCAGCCTAGAGAAATGTCCAAATTAGACATCTGGAATGTTCGATAACTACTAAACCAACGTATGTAGAAAGGAGATAGAAACATACAGCAAAGGTATAAGAAGACGTGTGACGAGTTTGTATGGATGGTACCGGACATGAATGCGTGTCTTGAATATGTTGACGGTATATGTTCCTTAGCCCTGTGTATAGTGTAAGTCAATAAATTAAGGAGTTGCTGTAAAACTGTTAAGGAAATATATATACAGGGTGTCCACAAAAATTGTACCCTTTTCAAAAAATTTATTCTCGGCCCCATGATGTGGTACGAGGATGCTTTTTATCACAAAAGTAAGATAATCTCTGCAAGTTTTTAAGCATACCTTTTAAGCATAAGTATATATATAAACAAATAAAATGGTATTGAATCAGTTCTACAAATTAACGGTTCGCAGGAAACAAGTGACGTTTCGGGTTTTACCCTTCGTCAGCCGCAGTTACAAACAGGCAACAAGGACAAGAAATATAGATTATTGTTAAGGGATGGAGAAATTGCCCGAATTCTTTTGTTGTCTGGGGTCTATTTGTGTTATTGAAGAAGTGAGAATTCATTCATCTTGCTTTGGTTTATATTGTTGAATATTCTGGCAACCACCCGTCTTGTATACACCTTTCCATATCAACATCTCAAGTACTGCATAAAGTTAATAACGGTGTAAATTAACCTTGAGAGATTGAATAAACTACTGGGCTTGGACGATTTGGCAACAGTTTAATAACGAGTAAGTACACACTAACAAGGTCAAAATTACGAACATGGCATGTATGCTCCCTCTCTGTTTTACAGTCTTACTTAAATCTGATTCGACTTTCTAAACATGTCACTCGACTTTTCCCTTCCACATATCTTGTTAATCTTATTTATTAATCACTATTTCCAGCGGGGTATTTAGCGTCCCAGGATTTCAATTATCCACAAATCAAATCCACATCAATCCATAAGCTTCGGGGTATGTCGCTTCCCGGTATAACAATTCTACTAATTTTATTCCTATATCTTCGGGGAATGATACCTCCCGGAATAACAACTGTTCAATTATATTTCCAACAACATCGGGGGATTTGAGCGTCCCGGTATCTTTAATATTCATACATCATAATTTCCACTCCATAAACTTCGGGGAATGAGACCTCCCGGTATAACACTGTTCATATAATTCTAGTTTAACATACTTGTATGTCTTGGGAGTTATAGTCCCGTATCCAATTTAATTATAATCCTGGCATTTTCTCATGCCTTTCATTTAAGCATATAGCTTACCCTTTTATCCTCAGAAATATTTATTGAACACACAATCCCACCTACTGGCTGATACACAAGCCATTTTTGGCACACATCTTAACGCTATGACGTCACATACCAATCTGCCTACATCACACTTCGATACTCATCTCACAGCGACCGCTTTCATGTATTTCTTGCGTTCAGTTGAGGTACGCCATGGTGTGACAAAACCCTGGCACTAATAATAAGTTGCTCTGATAAAAATCGCACCATGAAGCAGCCTCAACATTACCCCTCACGCTCCCGAGCGTTTACTTCAGGAAACGCGCAAGATCCTGCAGGGTATAACATTAAGCAATCTTACGTACGGATATACCTTACAGACAAGCAATCTAATGAGAAGTATCAGGCATTGAGATATATAAAATTGTAAAGAGCAATTATTAAATAAACAAAATGGCAATAAAATTTGAGTCCATATATCCGGACGAAATAGCAAGTCCAGAAGACACAATATGATGTCCAAACAAACTGGAACCATAAACCTGGATGTAAAGTTCCATGTGAAATATATCAGTCCTGGTAAGTTGCAAATCGCGACAACAAGTCAGCTAACCAATTGTCCTCACCGCGTATATGCTTGATTTCAAAAGAAAACTGTTGCAGTAGCAGAAACCATCTCTAGATTCTTGAGTTCTCAAACGCTTTCGGTTTCATTGACGTCAAAGGATAATGATCGACTTCAACGTAAAATTTTCGTCCGAGCAAGTAGCGAGAAAGTTTTGATATAGTCCAGACAAGAGCAGGAAGCTCTCTTTCTCCCGCCGAATATTTCTTTTCTGCTGCAGACAACTTCCGGCTCACAAAGAAGCAAGGATGGAGTACGTCGTTGACAAGTTGCATCAAACTGACACCGATTCCCATCTGAGAAGCGTCTGTGCGAATATAGAATGGTTCATGGATATCTGGCAAAATCAAAATAGGATGATTCGAGAATAGTATTTTAATCTTATCCAATGCTAACTGACAAGTCTTTGACCACATTACTTTAAGAGGAGCGCCTTTGCGCGTCAACTCCGAAAGAGGACCAGAGATAGACGAAAAGTCCGGAATAAATTTATGATAATAGTTAATGAGCCCTAACAGACTACGGACCTCTTTCTTATTTTTCGGTATCTGAATGTTCAGGATTTTATTCACCAGACTATCCGAAGGATAAAGCCGATGATTACCGATTTTATGACCAAGGAAAGATATTTCCTGAAAACCTATCTGTACTTTCGAAGGTCTAACTGTCAAATGATGCTTTCTAAGCTGTTCTAGCAAAGAAATGAAACCTACAATATATTCTTCCCATGTGTTATGGAATAAACAAATGTCATCTATATATGTGATGATATCGGGTCTATCGCCAACTAAACGGCGCATCATGCGAACAAACGTCGCAGGTGCATTCACCAACCCGAAACACATATAATTCCATTCTAATAACCCTCTTGGTGTGGAAAATGCTGTCAAATGTCTAGAATTTTCAGACAACGGAATTTGCCAAATCTAGTTTAGTAAAGAATGTAGCGTTAGCCAGCTGCGGAAGAAGATCTTCCAAAATTGGAATTGTCTCAGCATCTGTGACTGTAACTTGATTTAGTTTCCGAAAATCAATACAGATGCGTAAAGATCCATCTGGTTTCTTCACCAATACCATTGGAGAAGAATACGAAGATGAAGAGTGTGAAATAATACCCCTTTTAAGCATATCTGAGATTTCATTATCCACCTTATCTCTGTAGTGAATCGGAATAGGATATGGTCTGATTTTAATCGGAGTAGAATCAGTGATCACAATCTCGTGAGATATTAAGTCAGTATGACCTGGATGTTCTGAAAATACGTCAGAGAAAGAACGTAAAACATCACGGATCTGAATTTGTTCAGAATGCGAAAGTGATGAAGAAATAGAAACATCCTGCCACGTTTCATGAGCAGAAATAGAAAGTAAAGTAAATTCCAAGGAAATGTCAGATATAGCATCTTCAGACTGAACAACAGCGCATGAGGATCGAAGAACCTCATCCAAGACATCTACCAATTCAGATGGTCTTGGCGTGTATAATTTTAACATATTTAGATGATACGTTTTAATTTTCCCTTTAATATCAATTGAGTAATCAACATCTGCGATCTTTTTCACTACTTTGTATGGCCCCTGCCATGAAATTAACAACTTATTTTCCTTAATAGGTAAGAGCAGTAAGACTTCATCCCCTGGGATAAATGATCTTAGGGTACGAGATTGGTTATGTAGCAACCTCGATCTTTTGAGTTGACGTTTGAATACTCTGTGATGCGATCTGACATGCATCCACTAACCTTTGTCGTAAATCAACAACGAACTTGTAACTACTGCGAGTTGCGTCATCCTGAGAAGTACCAAGGATTAGATCCTTCAATAGATACAACGGGCCTCTCAGATTCGCGCCATACACGAGTTCAAAAGGAGAGAACCCAGTACTATCCTGAGGGATCTCTCTGTAAGCAAAGAGAATCGATGGGAGAATCTTATCCCAATCCCGAGGGTGTGCATCAGTAACCTTCCCAAGCATTAACTTAAGAGAGCCGTTAAATCTTTCACAAACCTCATTTGCACTTGGTCTATAAGACTTGTGAATGAATGTTTTATGCAATATAAGCTTTGTATAGAGCTCATAAGTTCTGACTTAAACTGTGTCCCTCTATCTGACAGTATTTCCTCAGGAAAACCTATCCTTGTAAAAATCAAGTTCAAAGCTTCCGCAACTGATATGGTATTAATATTTTTTAACGGTATGGCCTCAGGCCATCTAGTGCACAAATCGATGCACGTTAAAATATATTGAAAACCTCGATCCGACATTACAGACAATGGACCGATGATGTCTATAGCTAGTTTCTTAAATGCGCTCACAGGTACATCTGTGACTTGCAAGGGTGCAGTCTGAATTTTACCCCTGCATGCGACTTTTTGACACGTATGACAAGATCTACAATATCTTTTTACATCTGTGTTGATGCCAGGCCAATAAAAATTTGTAGTAATTCGAAACAAAGTCCGATTACGACCCAAGTGTCCTGCCATAGGTACATCATGACCTGTATTTAAAACTAAAGGTCTAAAACTTTTTGGTACCACAATCTGTTTCTTTACATGATCATCTCCCTTTTTAAAACATCTGATCAAAACCTTGTTACGAAATTCAAACCAATATGATGAGCTCTTAGTGATCTTAATTTGTTTTGTTTCAGCTAAAGTGAATAATTTCTTTAAAGATTCATCCTCCTTTTGTTTGTGTGTAAAGATAGTCGGAGAAATGTTTTGAGCATTTCTCAGTGGCGTCTCCTCCATGACAGATGGAGATGCATCGGTCAAAATGCTCGCTTCATGCTGAGCTCTTGTAGTGACCGCATTCGCCATCAATGGGTGCTTGCTGACCCACTCTGCAATTTCCTCAGGTGAACAGTCTTTTACACCTGGAATGTTACCTAGTATCACGTCACTTACAGGGTTCTCCAAGCCACACACGAGTACAGTCCCTGAATAAAAAGGTGTGTCGATCTCCACCTTTACCATGGGAAACCATTCAATGTTACCTCCAAAAGTAACGCCTTTCAGTGACTTTCCTGTAAATGATGATTTATCTAGCAACGATTTACGTATCCCGACAATCGTACAACCCGTGTCACGAAGAATGGTGGCTGGTCTGTCAGCTATAAACCCTTTGTGTAATGTAAGGCGACCAATAAAATCGCAGACAGACATCGCTGGTAAAATATGGCCACACAAAAGTCTAGTTTTAGCACCTGGCTCATAAAGTGTATTACACTCAGTGCAATTGTTATCTTTGCTTGAGCGTACAATGCATGCATTAGCCTGTTCAACATGACTATCGTGACCACAAAGTGGGTTACAGACGTTAGCATGGTCTGCTTTCCCTTTTGCCAGTTTACAATCATTTTTGTGATCAGGTTTGCGATTGCATTGTTTGCCGTGCTTATTGTTTACTTCACTTAAATGACACCTACCATTTCCACTGGAGCGTTCACCTGAAGTTCTTCTATCACATCTGTGATGTAAATCATCACTGTATTACCGTAGTGTTGTCCACGACCTCGGTTAGAGTAATTAGAATATCTATACCCACCGAAGTGAGATGGTGACTGACGACGAGGAAAATTGTACCGTCCTCGAAAGGAAGATCGATAATCACTCCTATATCTGCCCTCTGTACTCCTTGGGCGAGAACGGTGGTCACCTACTCCTCCGTCATGGTACGAAACACACATACAGGTAATGCATTATCAAAGGAAACCTTACGAATTTCCTTGTTTGGATGAGCAGACATGTAGTTTCTCCCTAATTCTTGACATTCGTTGATAGATTTTGGCTTTCTCTCCTGCAAAAAACTAACAAAATCTGCGCCACAGGTAGATAAAACTTTATCCCTGAGCATTAGGTCAAATAATTCATCAAAAGATTTATTGATACCCGATAAATCTATAAAGCGACCCAAGTACAATTTAATAGAAGAGATGAACTCTCCAAAATCTGCATTTTTGGATGGAACTGCAGAGTGAAATCTGGATCGAAAACCCTCCTCAGTGAGCTGAAATTTTGCCATCAATGTATTGGCAACAATATTAAAATCAGATCTACTTGTTTCACCAATTGACATGAAACAACGCATTGCTTCTCCTGTGAGGTAGTCTGAAAAGATAATAGGCCACCTATCTTTTGGGATCTTCAAATCTATAGCCCTCATTTAAAATCTCATAATAAACGAGACCATGCAGTCCCGTTTATCATCAAAATTTGGTAATTTAATCTTTGGATAATTAAAATTATTACCCTGAGAACCTTGTGGATTAGCACCAGTATGTTGGGCATTAATCTTTGCAATCTCAATCTCTTTTTCTTTATCAGCCTGTAATTTCAATGACTGACGTTCTATAGCATTTCTGTGTTCTTGATCCAACTGAAGAAGTTCCAACTTACGTAGTTCCATTTTCTGCCGTTTTAGTTCTCTAGATGCTTCTTGTTGAACTAATTTCTTCTCTTCAAGTTCCCTTTCGTGAGCCAATTTCTTCTCTTCAAGTTCCATTTCCTGTTTCTTTGCTGTTTCTTGTTGAGCCAATTTCTTCTCTTCCAATTCCTTTAATTCTTTTGCTTGAGCAAGTCTTTTCTCTTCCAATTCCCTTACTTGATCAAACTCCTGCTTCTTTAAATCTCGTTGCTCCTTCCGTTCCATACGTTCCAAATAGTCATGATAATTTTTGTCAGCATATGATTCCAATTCAACTCCAGATTTGCCTAAACGCAAACCCATCTCAATAAATTCTGATAATGACGACATATTGTGTTCTAATTGGAATCACCAAGTGTCAAAACTCTTCTTAATCTCAATTAATTAATTACAATAAATTATGGTGTTGACTGAATTTATACCTTATGAAGGAATGAACATACCAAGAATGAGAGACGAGCACAGTGAAAAAGAATGGCACAGGTCAATGATGATGATAATAAAGTGACATGTCAAATTACAGCACGTTACTCGACAAATATAACGGGAATAAAAGAAACAAATACATGTTGACAAGCAACTACAACTTAGAATAATTACTTGTAAAATAAACAAGACAGAAGAACGCACAAAAACAGCAAATCGTCAAATTTCACAATGAGGCAAGAGTGATAGTAAAACAGCTGTACAGATACGTGACCCAATATGTAAATTAGTGAATGAAAAAATATATTTAAAATTAGACTTGACGGAACAATCTATACAAATAATGATGTCTGTTATGCAAACAAAGACTAAAATTCCACTGCTATTTTCTTTGACTGAACAACCAACAATACCCTAATAGGACATCGTCATTTGCAAAATTTCCGAAGAAAATTTACAAATAGCAAGCATTTACTTTATACATATAAACATGCAGATGAAGTAACAAGTAGGACTAGATGTTGACTGGCAAAAGTCTCTGAAATGGTAAAATACTGTCACGCATTAGACAATTCATAACTTTACTTATATTTCTTGTATCTCAGAACCTCTCCAGATACGGAATCAGTGTGTTTGTGCCACACCTCGACTTCAGGAATTCATAAATGGACGAAAACCCTCTTGACTCCCATTTCAGCGAACGGTCGTTTGCAAGTTTTCCGGCTTTGATGACGTCATCGAGTAAAATTTGCCAGATTGTCCTTTATCTTTCAACATCGAAAATTGCGTGCTTTGCCAGTATTTAAAATCTTGAATGTAGAGATGTAAAGTTCGAACCGAATCAATTTGATAACGCAGTGTTGAATCTTGACAGTCCTCAAGGTCAGGTCAACGATCTTTGATACCTCTACAAGGAGCAGCCGTTACATGTCATCCTCCATTGTGAAATTCAGTGAATGTACAGTTTTTATCGACACTTTATACTCGTATAGTTTTTCAAATGATAAAAGTCCTGCGTAAAAGTTCAGTGCAGTAGTCCAGCTTCAGTTGATTTCAGATTCGTAATATGAAGAAAATTCGTTTCTTGATGTTCCAAGTAAACCAACCTGCCAGTTATCGGACGGCTTCCAATTATTTGACAGGACGTAACCAGTTATTTCAGTTATAGGACGACAGCTCCCAGTTATTTGACAGGACTGAGCCCCCAGTTATTCCTCCTCTGTTAAGAGATGGAGAAATTGCCCGAATTATTTTGTTGTCTAGGGTCTATTTGTGTTATTGAAGAAGTGAGAATTCATTCATCTTGCTTTCGTTTATATTGTTGAATATTCTGGCAACCACCCGTCTTGTATACACCTTTCTATATCAACATCTCAAGTACTGCATAAAGTTAATAACGGTGTAAATTAACCTTGAGAGATTGAATAAACTACTGGGCTTGGACGATTTGGCAACAGTTTAATAACGAGTAAGTACACACTAACAAGGTCAAAATTACGAACATGGCATGTATGCTCCCTCTCTGTTTTACAGTCTTACTTAAATCTGATTCGACTTTCTAAACATGTCACTCGACTTCTCCCTTCCACATATCTTGATAATCTCATTTAGTAATCACTATTTTCCAGCGGGGTATTTTAGCGTCCCAGGATTTCAATTATCCCACAAATCAAATCCACATCAATCCATAAGCTTCGGGTATGTCGCTTCCTGGTATAACAATTCTACTAATTTTTATTCCTATATCTTCGGGGGGAATGATACCTCCCGGAATAACAACTGTTCAAATTATATTTCCAACAACATCGGGGGGATTTGAGCGTCCCGGTATCTTTAATATTCATACATCATAATTTCCACTCCATAAACTTCGGGGAATGAGACCTCCCGGTATTAACACTGTTCATATAATTCTAGTTTAACATACTTCTATGTCTTGGAAGTTATAGTCCCGTATCCAATTTAATTATAATTCTGGCATTTTCTCATACGGCTGTGAGAGTTCCAAAGGAAAATAACAAAATCATTGGAGAACAAGCTGAATACATTCGAGAACAAATGTCTTAGAAAAACTCATGAACATCAGTTGGAAAGAATTCAAGACTAATCGACAAATAAGAGAAGACTCTAGGCAGAAATATGTCTCCGACTATATAAGGAAAAGACGATGGTCATATATCGGTCATGTCCTACGAATGCAAAACAACAGAATACCACTACAGGCGCTCACTTGGGTTCCTGAGGGTAAGAGGAAAAAAAAGAAAGACCAAAAGTTTGGTGCTTAAGAATTTATTATTATTATTATTATTTTCTCATGCCTTTCATTTGCGCATATAGCTTACCCTTTTATCCTCAAAAATATTTATTGAACACACAATCCCACCTACTGGCTGATACACAAGCCATTTTTGGCACACATCTTAACGCTATGACGTCACATACCAATCTGCCTACATCATACCTCGATACTCATCTCACAGCGACCGCTTTCGTGTATTTTTTGCGTTCAGTTGAGGTACGCCATGGTGTGACAAAACCCTGGCACTAATAATAAGTTGCCCTGGATAAACGCACCATGAAGCAGCCTCAACAATTATATACTGCAATCACGTAATATATAACATTAAAACATTTGAAGAGCAATAATAAAGCAAGAAAACTACACAACCGACAAGAATATATCAATACAAGAAATTCAACAATCAACGAAAATCAAAAGCGGAAAATGGACTTGAGAAACAAGAAGTCCTACTATTATATCCTGAAAGAATCGGGAAATCCATGAACTCTGGTCCCAAATATCGTCGAACAGCGTTGAATAAAAGTGAAGTCATAAAAATACGGAAATAGAAAACACAAAACATCATAAAAGAAAGATCGTGAAAAAAACAACGGATGAAATACAGGAAAGCCAATGAATAACAGATGACCTTCTATAGTGGTGGCTCAATGTTCCAGAAGCGAAGAACATGGACAAGATGAATGTGCATCTAAGGGAGCTGATGGTAATGAAGAAGAAAAGAAAGAAGAACAAAGGAAAGAGAAGAGGAAGAAGAAGAAAATGAAGAAGAAATGAAAGGGACGTGGAGGAAGAAGAACAAGAACAAGAAGATCAAGAACATGAAGAACAAAAACAAGAACAAGAAGAACAAGACCAAGAAGAATAAAAACAAAAAGAACAAGAACTTCAACAAGAACAAGAAGAAGATCAAGAATAACAAAAACAAGATAACAAGAAAACAAAGAAGAAGAAGAACAATAAGAACAAAAACAAGAACAAGAAGAACAAGAAGAAACATGAACAAGAATAGGAAGAAAGAAGAACATGAACAAGAAGAACATGAACAAGAATAGGAAGAAGAGGAACATGAAATAGAAGAAGAAAACGAACATGAACATGAAGAAGAAGAAGAACATGAAGAAAAAGAAGAACGTGAAGAAAAAGAACATTACATGAAGAAGAAAGAAGAAGAACATGAACAGGAAGAAAAAGAACAACAACAACAACAACACGAAGATCACGAAGAAGAATAAGAAAATGAAGTAGAACAAGAACATGAACAACAAGAACAATGGAAGAAAAAAGAACTGAGATCTATATAAAAAATAGAAAAAAAAAGTTTACAAATAAACTTATAAAGTGATAACCACATATGGAAAGCGAAAAAATGAAACCGAATTGCGGCACAAACTTTGAGCGCTTTGATTTTTAAAAAAAAAAAAAAAAAAAAAAAACCTATATTTTTCCCCGTCATTTTTGACTAACAAAGGGTAGTTAATTTACAATTTTTTACCGCTCTTTCTGCAGCATAGCCAATATCAGCCAACTTTATATCAAAGTCAGCTAAGTGCTAATTTATCTTGATTATGCCTTCTCCTTTAACATATTAAACTACAAATAATAAAAAACTAACATTGATAGATCATTCGGTTTATTTCACGGTAATTACCTTAAAGCGATCATCAAACACACCTTCTAATTTTGGATTTCACGCACATACCTTTTTATTTGGCAGTCCAGGTATTGCTTTGTTTGCTACGACTGTGATTTCGTGGCGTGAGCTATGAAGAAATTAATAATGTTATTATTTAAGATGTACGGTAAAGGGGGGAAGATGGATGGACAGTCAAGACATGGGTATTTTAGAGTTTGAGAATAAATGGGGAATTGAGAAGGAGACCTGATATTCATCTTTTTGTTCATGTACTGTTCTCTCTCTATCACTCTCTGTGTGTCTCTCTCTTCTTCTTATTTTTCATCTGTTACTCCCTCCACTCATTCGCCTCCACTTTTTCCACACACTCTTCTTTCTTCTTATCCTCTTCTTCTTCGATCCTTAGCCGCCGACTGTCAAAGCAGTGAGTGGCCATCACGCCTCGTGGCGTCTTGTAGGGCAGCAACAAACTGCCTCGACTTTTGCTCTGTCGGCGACCATCCTTCGTGCAGTGCCCCAGCACTGGTTCATTCTTTGCATCTCGGCCTCCTCAGTTCTCCGCCAAGTTGTTTTTGGTCGGCCTCTCTTTCTCTTTCCTTCAGGGGTGCATAGTATAACTGGCCTTGCGGTGACATCGGGGTCTCTTCTGAGGACATGGCCAACCCAGCTCCAGCGGCTGCCAGTTATGATGGTGTGCATGTCCTCTTGGTTACACCGAGTATGCAGATCTTGGTTGGTGATAATATTCGGCCAAAAGATTCGGAGAATTTTCCTTAGACAGATTGTGTGGAAAGAGGACAATTTCGACATTTCCTTTTCTGTTACTCACCAGCTCTCCTCACCATAGAGAAGCACAGAAAGTACACAGCTCTGATATAATCTTAATCTTGTGTTTGTGATGTATGGATTATCCTCTTGTTTTTCCCCTGTTTATTCATCTTGTTATTCCTCCTCCTCGTCTTCTTCTTCCCTGTCTTCCCTCGTCACCCACTTCTTCACTTTTTTTCGTCTTCTTCTCGTTTTTGTCTTTTCTTCTCTTTTTCGTATTTCTTTCTCATCTGCCTCATCATGTTCTTCATCTGTCACCTTTCCTTGTATTCTTCATCCTATATATTTCTTCTTCGACTCGTCTTCGTTTTCATTTTTTCTTCTTTTTCCTTTCTTCGTCGTCATGTTCATCTTATTTTCCTTTCTCGTATTATTCTTCCTGTTCCTCTTCTTCGTCATCATCCGTTTTTTATCTACTTCTTCCTTCTCTTTTGTATCAAGTATCGTGCCAATAGGTTCTTGCAATTATATCTCTCCACAACTATTTGTCCGGAGCGTTGTTTATGAAATGTATGACTTCTGACAATTCTTCAATACCATGACGGTAAACCGACGTGCGATTTTTCTGCGTTTCGCTCTTTCCTTATTCTCTGTTTATTTTAAAACCACTTTCATTTATGTTCACATCCCGTTTGAATCCTTGTCGCGTTTCAATCTGTGATGGACCATGGAGCCAGCTCTACGGCATGACCATCCGGCAGA
The DNA here is from genome assembly GCA_024509875.1 of Oreohelix idahoensis. Lineage (NCBI taxonomy): Eukaryota > Metazoa > Mollusca > Gastropoda > Stylommatophora > Oreohelicidae > Oreohelix > Oreohelix idahoensis. The sequence goes on from JAMPIV010020401.1 coordinate 18,566, forward strand.
AAATTTGCGCCTGGATCCGTGTGCTCTTGTAGTGGTGCTCTTGTAGTGGTGCTCTTGTAGTGGTGCTCTTGTAGTGGTGCTCTTGTAGTTGTGCTCTTGTAGTGGTGCTCTTGTAGTGGTGCTCTTGCAGTGGTGCTCTTGTAGTGGTGCTCTTGTAGTGGTGCTCTTTTAGTGGTGCTCTTGTAGTCGTGCTCTTGTAGTCGTGCTCTTGTAGTGGTGCTCTTGTAGTGGTGCTCTTGTAGATATGCTCTTGTAGTGGTGCTCTTGTAGTCGTGCTCTTGTAGTGGTGTTCTTGTAGTGGTGCTCTTGTAGTCGTGCTCTTGTAGTGGTGCTCTTGTAGTGGTGCTCTTGTAGTGGTGTTCTTGTAGTGGTGCTCTTGTAGTGGTGCTCTTGTAGTGGTGCTCTTGTAGTGGTGTTCTTGTAGTCGTGCTCGTTTGTGATAAAATTAACCGTGATACAACGTTAAAATAGCTCCAAGGATAAAATGTAGGGATAAAAAAGAATTCGTAAGACGGGATCGCCCAGGGCGCGGGTCACGAGCCACCGTGAAAGCTAACGTGCTAGACGTGAAGGCGAAAACATTACCCTTGGGACGGGATGAGAACGGAGATCAAAAAGAAAATATGACTGAACACGTGCTTGAAACTAGCAAGGCTAAAATGAACGCAATTGGTGGGAAAGAAAAAAAAATTCACGTCCCCAAGTTGACACAAGGTAAAGAAATCGACAAAAGGGACCTTAGCTATTATACGCAACAGTCATTTCTTGGACGCTTTTGCGATATTTTGTCCTTTATTTGAATTCAGCGGCAAACGCATTACAGAAGATGCTCGAACATATTTAAAAAAAAACAACTAACCTTGAAAAGTAACTTTTTCTTAATAATAATGTTAGGAATATAAAACCTAGCTGGCCGGATGGCCCATCTTGAGCAGAGAAATAATATGCTTTCATTTATACAGACGGATAGATAATAATGAAGATATTGACAAAAGACTGTTGTTCATATCAGCGAACGACTGCATTGAAACAAAAACAAGTCACTAATTTTCAAAAATTGAGGCCTTGAGACTCAAGTGCTAAAATCTATTAGAATGAAAGAGAGGGTGCATTAAGGGAAAAGTTTGTGGCTAAAATAACTTTAAAGGCAAAATTGTGTATAGGGGACGGCAGAGTTGGTTCAAAAAAAAAACAAGTGTGTTTTTTTTTGTGAAACGCAAGTAGAGACAGACGGACCAACAGACAATAAATACATACTTTGACTGAGGTATGACTGAATTGACTTTTTGGTAGGGGTTTTTGAAAATTTGAAAAGGAAAAAAAGGCGCTTGATTGGCCACAGATAAACATATTATCGCAGCGCTCAGACGCGCATCTTTGCCATTCCTCATAAGTTGTTTCCATAGTAGACACAGTAATTTCTTCGATGGTGTGATTCCCAGAAGCTAAATGCAATATTTAGAGGGACGCCATACTAGAGCCACAGCAGCTCAGCTGAGTTTTGCTAGCATATACTGTGTTCTCTATTCATAATTCTGGTAAGACTGAAAGTATTTCTTTGTATATTTTAATATTGTTTAATGTTTCGAGTGATTTGATACTGCCATATCAAAATCTATCCCTTACAACAAGTAAGGATTCGCTCTAGATCCCCAGCCCCAGTTCAGGGTCTAGAGACAAACGAAATACATAAACGCCAGCAAGGATTATGAAGCGCGGATCAAGTGTTGAGATCAGTGGAACATATCACCTATCCTATTCAATGGCAGGAAGCTAATGAACATATTCAGAATATGTAGTCTTGGGGAACTTATACTATGTGAAACCAACTTGGTAAGATGTGCTGTATGGTCAGAGAGATCTGACCCCGTGTATGTGGTGTTGTTGTGTAGTGTTGAGTTGTAGAAGTGGCTCAGGAGGGTAGAGTTCTGACACATGACCCCAATACTTTTATTTCCGAAAACTGTGATTTTTTATTTGGCACCAAAGTGGGTGTCAAATGCTATGTTTGAAAAATACAAAGAGTGGACCCGTTGCAGTCGAGTATTTTGGGAGAGAGCCTTAGGATAGCCCCCAAGCTGCGGAGAGGTGGGGCCACCAGATTCCAGCACCAGAACTAACACAGTCAAAAGATACGTGAAGCGTCTTGGCCTGCTGGACATTCACCAACTTAGTTTAATAACTACACACCAACTAAATTCCCATCAACTAGAACATACCATGTTGGGAAATAAACTTGTATTCCTCCCATCAGTAAATGGACAAAGTTTGGGTAGTCATAGACATGGAGTTGATGAAGCCACTCCAACAGCACATCCATTAAAAAAAAAAAAAAAAATCCGGGTTCTCCCAGATAAATTAACAATATAAACAGTAGTAGTATTAACGAGTCTTGTAAAACATCATTATGTAACACCCATTTCATTTATTATGCCATATAATTCATGCATTTTCATTCATAATTTCACCAAACCTTTTCATATGTTCTGACCCCAAAATAAAACCATGGTTCAGAACAAATAAACTTAAACAAAATTTAATATCAAAATTTTAAACAGCATGAGTCTAGGTTTCAGTGTGTTATAGATTTTTCTGTAATATTATTAGACTTATTAACATAACACTGTGTGTGTGTGGTGTATATACTAATTACAACACCTTACCCCATTTCAGTAACCTAGATTTTAACGTACCACATTCATTAGAACAAAAAAGATTATTGTGAGGTCGTAAGTTTGTTGTGGTACAAGAAGGGGCCTTCTGATAAATTCACAGCTACATTCTATCATCAGGAGCCTTCACACCAGACACTTCATGCATCACACATAAAAGGTAATAGCCCACAACCATACAAATACCATCAAAACCACTACATAGATTGGGGTCTCTTGTCCAGGGACTGATTAGCTAAACCTTTGTTATATTAAGCATTCTCCTGGTGGGAGAATAAAAATTAGGGGAATACTGTAAAAATTAAAAGTGTCCCTTAAAAAATCAAAGTGTAATAAAGATTGGTGAATCTTCACTGCCAGTGGTAATTAAATTAGTTAACTCGGCTAATTAGAATTATTTTTAGACTAGAGTAATTAGAATTACCTTTTAGTGGTTGGAATTTTATCTTGCTCATTTGCTAATTTGTCTAAACAATGTATTGTGGAGCGAGCTCAAGATCAGATCACCTGCTGGGCTACCGGCGAAAGGATATGGGAATGGGTATGGGCAGGTTTTAATTCAATATGTTAAAACGGGCTGAATGTGATAAGTATCATTGACCCGGAAGAAATGATGATTAGAAAAAGAGGCTGAAAAAGAAAATTAGAGTCTGAATGATTAGCTGAAGAGAAGAGGCTACAAAATTGAGGCTGGAGACTAAGAAGCTGGCAGATTGAGGCGGACAAAGAGGCTAAATGCCTTAGAGGCAGAAAGTAAAACGACAAGCAACGGGAAGCTGAAGAAAAAAGATTGCCTGCCGAAAGGGTGGCAGAAGATAGAAAGCCGAAAGGGATGCCGAAGATAAAAGTTTGACATGCCGAAAGGGAGGAAGAAGATAAAAGAATGGACTGCCGAATTGGAGGCTGAATGAGAGAAATTTGCAAAGGGAGCACGAGATTACGAACTAAGGGAGCTGGTTTTACAAGGCCATTGCTCCTGAAAATGGAGCCTGCCCTTTTGGCCCTCAGATGCTACGCCCAGTCTGGGAGCCTCAATATCAGCTATGGGGTTTCATTCTAGACCTTTTTTGTTGATAAAGACGATGCCATAGAGGGTTACCGCGGTGCCGATATTTGAACGTTTATTAGCCTACTACATATGGGATAGATAGAGCGAGTGGAAATTTAAAGTTATCACAGGGACTGAGATAGTGACTTCTTAGGAATGTCTTCGCAAAACTGAACCGAGGAAGACTCAAGACAATTATGACATGTTAAAAGCAGGCTTTGTTACAGAGGTACGAAAAAAAAATGGTGGAAATTTTTTCGTAAGAAATTTTTAGAAATTGCCACCACTGTTG
>JAMPIV010020402.1:0-42036 GCA_024509875.1 Oreohelix idahoensis
TTTTCAATAACGTTTAAAGTGGTGCCATAATGGAGGACAATTCTCAAGAATCATCCATAGAATGTATCAATCCCAATAGAACTACGCAACTTGTGCTTGTTGTGTCTTCTGAACCGAGATATTTAATATCTTTGAAATAGTTTTGGGTCCTCTGTCTTCAACGGACCATGACAACATCGATGACCTAGGAAGGGAAATTTCACTAAACCCCAACAAAAGCTTTAGAGGTGTTTAGCAGATCCAAACTAGTTGCACACGTATAGTAGCGATAGGGCAATGCTCCTTCAGACCCATGTATTTTGTTTCATCCCAAGTATCGCTGAAAAGACAGATGTCGTCTAAATATGCAATGACATCTGCACGATCAGATAGAAGGTCGTCGCATCATGCGCACGAAAGTCGCTGGGGCGTTCATAAATGGCCCGAAAGGCATAAAATTCCATTGAAACAGACCCCTAGGTGTCGAAAAAGCAGTGAGAGGTTTGGCGTGTTCCGTCAGTGGGACTTGCCAATAACCTTTCGACAAGTCTAGTTTAGTAAAGAATTTAGCTTTAGAAAGTCTAATAAGTAGATCATCTAATAACGGCATAGGTTCAGCATCGAACTTCGTAACTTGATTTAATTTGCGATAAACAACGCAAAGACGTATGTTATTGTCTTTCTTTCGAACAATAACTATCGACGAAGAATAAGCTGAAGTGGATGGTTCAATTATTTGTAGTTGAATCATTTCATCCAATTCTTTCTCGACTTGTGCTTGAAAATGAATACGTATTGGGTATGGTCTTACTCTGATCGGATTACGATCAGTAAGCATGATGACATGTTATATGACATCTGTATGTCCAGGAATGTCCGTAAGGACATCCTGATATGATTGTAACCTATAGGATACTTAACGTTGTTCCTCAAAAGACAAGTTGGAAGAGACTGAATAACGTCTCTCCACGATTCCGTTGAAGTAAAGTCAAGGGAATCGTAGGAAGAGGTAATTGCACGTCAGAAAAAATAGTTTCCTCATCCTGTATAACGGACATGGATGAGATGTGCCCATGTTGAACTGGATAGTAGTCCGTCGCCTGCAAAATAGGCTGTAAATAGTCTGGACGTTCAATAAACTCTGTTAGCATATTTATATGGAAGGTTTTATGCCTTCCATCCACATCGACAATATAGTCGACATCAGAAATTTTCGAGACTATCGTGTATTGACCCTTCCAAGAAATGAGAAGTCTCTTCTCTCTTGAGGGCAGTAAGACATATGCTTTGTCTCCAGGACAAAGTTGACGTAGGCGTCTTTTCTTATTAGCAAATCGCCTAGCTTTTTCTTTCGCAAATTCGGAAGATGAAGTTGCTAACCTGCACGATTCGATAATCTTTTCTCTAAGAGCTATAACATATTCATATGACGATTGTGTATCATCGTCAATATTATCGGAAGTTATCAATCGTGTAACAAGGACATTGGCCCGCGCGGTTGCGCGCCAAAGACAAGTTCGAAAGGAGAAAACCCTGTATGCTCGTTGGGAACCTCTCTATAGGCAAAGAGGACTGCAGGTAAAACCCTGTCCCAATCTTCAGGATGATCCTCCGTTATCTTGCCAAGTAAGTTCTTTAGTGTCCTGTTAAGACGTTCTACCAATCCATTGGACATTGGATGATAAATACTACTGAGAGACCTTTTAATGTCTAGCGTAGCCATTACCTGAGACATAACGTCCGAAATTAACTGAGTGCCGTGATCCGACAGGATTTCTCCGGGGAATCCCAGACGAGAAAATACGAGCCAAAGAGCATCAGCGATATCGACAGTTGATATGCTCTTCAGTCTGCAGCCATAATAGGACAGCAAGTCTCCGGCCCCTAGACTTGACCTCTTGACAAATTTAATCAAGATCGGCAAATAAATTCGATGTCTTTAATTCACGAATGGCCAAAAGTAAAGAGCAAGTACTCAGTTTAGTTCTGCGAAAAGACATTGTTGTCCCGCACACAGAGAACGTTGTGCAAGATAAGCCGAATGAAATTAAGGCTCTCATCCACTTGCACAAGAATTTGCGAGTTTGCATAAGACTTGTCCTAATTTTTACCAAATCGTACCAATATACCATTCTTCATAGTGATATACGATTTGTGATTCGTATTTTGATTGGGATCCCCTTTCTTTGCAAGAAGGAAGTATTTCTTCAAAGAAGTATCCTCTTCTTGACGTTTAACAAACGAGTCATGGGAAATCACCAAGTGCTCGTCTTGGCTATCAACTTCATTACTATTATCAGATGAAGTTGGGGGATTAAGAGCTTGAGCTCTTGACACCCACTGCAATGGACCGTTTGAATATTTTCTTCCAACTCGAAATTTTAATTACTGAAAATAAAATTTTCAGGATCAATTAAAATATTAGGACACATGATTGTTCATAGTTTGCCTATGGTAAGGTCTTTCTTGTTAAAACCAAGGTCTACCTCGATATCATTTTCCCAGTTAATAAATTGACAATCAATCCCCATGTAATTATTTCGATAATCATTCCCCTGAAAATGTGATCATATTGTCTATTGTACTCAACATTCCGGTATTGAATCCCGAATCAAAATTCACCATCGTCATACTCTATGAACGACGAGAATGATTACAAACCCTCGACAATTTGAATAGTTATTATTGGATAGCCTTTACAAATGTCTCAAATTAATACCAACAAAAATTATACGAGAACTACCATCTTGTCTCCACTGCATAGACGAATAACCATCATGTGTTGGATTACTCCGCTTCTGAGTGTAATTTTGATTACATCCCCTATTCCAATTTTGTGAGTCACCCGGAATTTATTTTCTGAAATTTAGGGCCATGAAAGGTGTTGCCGTAAGCAGTCTGGCAACCCATCATTCACATTAGAATTTTGCTACTGTAGCATGTGTAAGTCTTGTGTCAATACTGACAAAAGAGACCTCCATTTCATTTATAAGTTTTTAGGCTTACGCTCAGAAGAATGCAAGAAAAGAATCATTACAGAATGACAAAACCTTATCTCGCAATAATAAGTCCATTAGACCATCCATATTGTTAACTCAAACTGAGACATCGCGAACCCAATCGTGTAAATGTACGACGTATCTTTGTAACAAAATCAGAGAAATCTACTCCATTTTCTGGCAACATTGTCCTAAAACGAAGACGATAGTCTTCTTGTTTTAATTGGCATTTCTTTAGTAATGCTGCCCTGACAACATCATAATTAGTCCTCTCATGTTCGTCTATTGTCATAAGAGTAGTCACTGTGTCACCTGTAAAAAATGGCATCAGTTGTTCAACATAATTTTCATTTTTATGTTTATGCTTAACGCACCAAAATTTGAATCTATCTAGATATTCTGCTACGTCCAACCTTAAAAGGAATGAAAAGAGGCAACAAAATCCTACTCAACAAACACTTTGTCGTACTCTTGAATTTTATTGGCTGACACCCGTACTCGCCAATTTCAATTTCTCTAACTCCAAAATTGTGAGTTTTTCATCAAGTTCCATCTTCTGTTTTCTTTCCTCATGTACCATTTTTCTAATTTCAGCCTCAGCAGCAGCTTGAAGGTTTTTTTCCTCTGCCGCAGCGTGAAGTTTTTTTTCCTCTGCAGCAGCTTGAAGTTTTTTCTCTGCAGCATCATGAAGATTTTTGTCTTCCATTTCATCTTGGATTTTCTTTCATCAGCAGACAGCTTATAGAGCTTTCTCACCTCAGCAGCAGCTTGAGCTTTTCTCTCTCAGCCTCTCTTTGATCCTTCTATGCTTCAGATCTAATCTACTATTCATCAGACATCTACTTCTTTTAGTTCAGCTTCTGCTTTCAATTTAATTTCCTCTTTTTGTTTCTTTTCTTCTGACTTTAATGCAATGGCGAATTGAGCAGATGAATATTCTTCCAATTCTTTACCAGACTTACCAAGGGTCAACCCTTGCTGGATGAAGAAATCCAATGTAGACATTCTGTCTAATGAGATCAGAAACCTGAAAAAAAATTAAATAAATTACCTTATCCCACTTCAATGGGAGACAAGTCTGAAATGCTAGACTTGTATACTCACTTCACTTTATTTTACTGTCTCAATATTTGTAGATAACAAGTCTTTTATCAAAGAACTTGTATAAATATCTTATATAATATTATTTAACAAACTCTATATGAAGAGTCTACCTTATCAATAATATCAAAACATGACCAAGTAGGTGTAGGTACACCGTTCATGACAATAAAGTAGTACAACATAAAAAAAATACAAAGACGAAAACAACAAAACAATACAAATGGCAACACTGTTTTAACCAAAAATGTGTAGAGAAATACACAAGAAAGGAGAGACCTACAGAATACAAACAAAACAAATCGACAAACAAAACTGAAAAACAGACAAAATATTACAAAAACAACGTTAAGTACAATTACATCACAGCTAACATCAATAGCGACCAATTGTCCCACTAAAGCGAAATTTTCAAATTAAAGGAAATATGTCGACCTACAGAACGCTTACAGTAAGCCCTCGATTCTAAGTGGCAATATATACCTGTAAGTACCCATCCAACCGAAAAACGCACGCATAAAAAAAACACAAAAACATGTAGAGAAGTAACATAAACATATATCAATCAATTTTAAACAGATTTGTGTTGCAGAAACAGAATCAGTCACAAGCTGAAAACAAAAATAAATTTCTTGCTCCTTGCGACGACCTGAAAACGAAATGTCAAACGCGCACTGCAACGTCTAATCCCCTACGTAAACATAGCAATTGGGTAATCACGAACCAAAGTTACTATGTACCTCTTCTCGAGAACTTACGACTATTGAGCACATTGTGAATGTTTAAGCAAATTTCCACGTACTCTTTAACAGACACATGACCTCCAACAAATGTAGCTTGAATGCCTCTGACACATAGAAAAGTCTGTTGTTTGAATGAAACGTGTAAACAACCCCAGTACTGATGTTTACACAATAGAACCCGCCTTCTATGCAGTATCTGGTACCAACGTAGCAAATGCCTAGTAGTTTCACTTCAGTACTTGTCTTGTTATGGTATCTTTTATTGTAGCCATTATAATATAAATGCATCGTACTGTTTATTTGTGTCAACCGTTGATGACCTATATCTGTCCTGTTGTAGCCAAAACTTGCAAGTGTAGAATTAGCGCTGTGTGTTACGGCTGTCCCGTGTGTAGCTTAGACCCACAGATCAGAAGTGTAATGTGTACTTGTCCTTCTTGTAACTTTCTCGACAAAACTGGAGACATCATACATGTAACAGCCAACCAGGAATGTAAATTTCTGGATCCATAAATGTCAACAATAAAGTCAAATGCTCGCTCTGTTCTTTTTAAACCCACAGATCTGGTCCATCAGAAATGTAAGTTTCTAGGCCACATTGGCGACAAGAAATGTATCATAAGAGCCCACGTAACTGGTCCACCAGAAATGTAACTGTCTTTTTTTTCTTGTTGAGGTGATCACTGGCCCAAGACAGTTTACATGTTGTTAGATGTGTAGTGCGAGCGTATGATGAGTTGAGTGTGGGTGCGAATGAAGACGCGAATGTGTTTAGGCTCGTATAGATGTAGATCCTGCAACCCATACTCTCACATGCAGTAATCAAGGATGCTTTGACACTGCAGGCATGTTTCAAGACATTTATTGACGGGAACACACATAATATCAACAGGAACAGTCAGTGTAACAAGGTCATGCTGACCTGACATCGATAGGTATACATTTTGCATTCAAAAAGGTAAACATCAGAATAGACGTGCATGGTCAATAGCAAAGTTCTTCAATAATGACAGTTCGTAGCGTCGCCCTTGGCGTCTCTGACTAAACGCGTCAGATGCCTTAGTTACCTTGACACACAGATGCAACTTGGCACTCCCTGCCAATTGCACATATCAGGCTGTAGTATAATAGCCTAAAGCACAGGCCTCGTCCTAACGTCGGCCGTGTACTTCTGTTAAATAGGTTATCACCAACCCTGCAGTAATACTTATTGTAGATAGAAGTTCCGCCAATCTGCGGCTCCCACAATATATCTTCGTCACTGGATTTCTGGACAATATAAGACTAACAGTCTTGGATGGCTACCTCGAGCACAAATATATAAGATCTGAAATGGCGGATCCGTGAACTGCTGTTCACCCTAGGTAATCCTTTACATGTTCTGCCACCGAAAAGCGTAATAATGCATAAAGGTCGGTATTACCTGGTAAACGAATCCTCAGAACTACACAAGGAATTCTGTCGTCATCCCGACGCACAGAGATTCACTGGGGAAAACTGCCATAGCAGTTACTTCGAAGATTCTCCCCGAAAAACAATGGACTCTTGGTCCCTTCAGAAAAACAGGACCTCCCGGCTTTCCTCCGGAAGTAAAATCTCCACGACGACGCTTAAAAAACCTTCCCGATAGAGCCCCTACGCGCCGAAACTGACACTAACAGAACCTTCAGTGACCCCTAAAGGTCAAACACAATGAATGAATAAACAAGGGAAGACAACCCCTAATCAACCTGACAACGCAGGTAAAGACACAATTATACTTATGATACAAACATAAGCAAATAACTTGACAGATGACTCCGTCGAAAATGACAGCACCACTCTGCATCTTCTGGGGTGTGTATTAATGAGTAAAGACAACATTAACGTGCCTGAGTATTGTCCAAAGGAAAAAATGTTGATAAACAAATGTAGGGGGTGTAGATGTACCAGCGTAGACAAGTGTTTGATACAATTAATCAGTACATGAATTTATGCTGGGCGGGGGCAAGACTCATGGGTTGTGGGTTGGGTGAGCAGGCATCCTGTGTGAGGTGTGGGTGTTTGAAATTGTACCGCAGATCGAAAAAGGATGTGGGCGTAGGACAATGTATAAGGAAAAATATATATATCAATATGTCAATAATGTAGTTGTATTTTAGAGTGTTTAATGTTTTCTGTATTCATACAATAAATAGTCAATATATATTTATATACCATATCTACAACAAACATAAAGTCAAAAAAATCAATAAGTTCTTTCAGTATGGTCATGTCGATATTATGTAGGTTGAAATTTGTGATAATTTACGTAGCTGGTTCGGGAGATGATTATTGGCTGCGGTTGTGTAAGACTGCAAGGGCGTTGTGAGCATTTAAGTATTGATTGAAAATATAGGGGTGAGAGAAAAAACCATATAATGTGTCCGTAGATGTATCGGTGGGGTTTTAATGGAGGAAGAGCACGGTGGAGTTGCTTTTGAGTTTTTGAAGGTTTGTGTGTAGCGGGAACCGCCGGGGAAAAGACCATTATGGACGACACACAGATATATACATATATAATATAGTATTTTTTAAATATATATATATAAATTATCTTTATAATTTAAATATATATGAATATTATAAATAATATATAAATACCATAAAATTAATAAAATAAAACATACATACAATTCTAAATTATTACAACAGGTAGTACAACATTATACAATACCAAGGTGATATATTACGTTTATATAAATATAAGAGTTATCTCAGCGTCAAGATCACAGACACAAGGTAGACTAAAGCAGAAACACTAGATAAGAAATGGAGAAGTGTTACATTTGTTAGGCGTGAACCAGTCTTTTTATTTAAAAAAAATTATGACATCGGAAGTATTTACTTAGTTGTTGGTGAGAACAGCCAAAAAGTCTAGCATAATTAAAAAGATTTTATTGATCCAATAGTACATTTCCCGCCCCGCGATTGTTGTGTATTGATAACCTCCAAAAAAGTGTGTTTTTTCTGGTGTATTTGTGTAGGTATTGATGCGAATTAAGCTAATTGGGATAGCTTTCTTGTGTTAGATAGTCGCTCTAACACAGTGTAGAAAAACATCAATTAATATCTTATAGATGTTTTTATAAATAGTAATTGTGTGTTAGCCCAAATTTTCTATAAAATTTATTAATAAAAATGCGAGACCGGTTATGTTCCGTAACAGTACTGGTTGACTTGGATTTTAATAGAGCCCCTTGGCACATTTTCCGCCCCTCTCTTGATAGATGTGTGATAACCACCAGAAAACAAGTATTAGTCAGGTGGTTTGTTGGGTGGTATTGATGATAATATAGGGTGGATAGAAAAAAAACCACGTAAGATAAGGACACAAATTATAAACGCTAAGTAGAGACACTTTTCTACATTTTATATATAATTTTGTCTAGTGGTGGTCAGCCGGCGATGTTAGTCTGGTTAAGAATTCTGTCGACAATCCTCGACGCTGAATAAACACTATATTAATTATATTTAACAGATCATCGAGGGTAGATGCACACTCGCGCAAAACTTCAATCACGCTCATCACAATAAAAAATCTATATACAGGAGCTATTGATATGTATTTAATTTACACAGACTCAATTTAAAGATGCCCTAAACCTGCATACATGAGAAATTGACCAATTATTTTAAAGTGCAGTGTATTCTTTAAAAAACCATTATGAATAATGTAATATATCAATAAAAGCCTTATGTTAAATTAAACAGCTATCGCCAAAAGAGACACGAACAAACGCTTTTATCTCTGTGTTGATTGAGCAGTATCATAGTTAAAACAACAAGCTGATATAGACGTAGCTTAACACTTGTTATTGGAAGTAGTTGTTGCTTATAAAAAACCTTATACATGAATATAACAAAACGAATTGTTCAAAACCTACCATAGCAACTAATGTTGCTGCTTGTTGAGAAGAAGTCAATTTATCTAAGACACTCACTAATTTAATTCCCCATTTACCTTCCCCTCTTATAGAATAAAGAGGAAAAACAAACACTTATAAATTTTATAGAGGAAGATTGGCTAATGAGCGGGGTGAGGTGTATTGTGGTGATATTGTTATGTCTGGTGTTTTTGTGTGTAGGTAATGAATGAGATATAGGGTTGAGAGAGGTGGAATTGTTACGTAATCGTTATGGATATGTCTTTGATGTAAAAATATGACAGGAAATTTCCGTTTGTATGGTGAATGTAAATTACATATGTGATCACTGGCACTTGTGTCCACTGTTTAGATATCATTTTTATATTTTTATATATCGGGTAGTAAAAAGTCTTCTCACCCCCAATGTCCATCAAGTGGTATGTAAGTGACCAACCCACACACAGCCGATATTCCTCCAACATTAACAAATACAGCAAAATGCCAGGCTTGGAAAAAGGCCAAATAGATAACTTTATTGAACCAACGACGCCCGACGATATATAGTCACAGGCAGATTATATTATGGCTCAACTAACAGTCTGCCACTGTAACAATGTCGATGCTATTTTCTACATTTTTACTAACGTTTTCAAACACGATTCTTATTACCGGCTAGTTATGAAACTCTGATCGAATCTACGGCGCAAAACGTCGCAAGGAAACACATGTGATCGAATACTTCATAAAAATTTCGTTAGCATACGGTCTTCGTCAATCGCTAAATATAGACTGTCCGTAGACAGCGCTCACAGTCGGAGAGTCGATAAATCGACGACCCCATCTAGAAAATGGTAATAAAATTCTAAATGCAGAATTTTTGCGTATTGGTAGACCGGAAAAACCGTGTATCTACAACGGAATACCATAGTAAGACTAACATTAACCTTTATGTAAGACTCAACATATAACCTTTGTTAGACTTACCCAGTCTACTTATTTCAGTTCCTTCATGCATACAAGCACAAAACAACAATAGATGATAGCATAAATTTATAAAAGAAACACATTCTTTCTTTCGTTCGTGTGATTCGAACCCCATGCTTTAATGTGTTATCACGCTTATATACCCATCGGAAATCTGGTGATAGGTTTTATTAGGGGGTCTTTCTTGCAATTCCAGAAGACTACTCCAGCTCAGCGCGTCAATTCGCGTACATCAATTGTGGTTGGATTTTGAATCCATTGCCAACAGGGAAGAGTACCTAGGTTTTATTTTTAATAATTACATATTGTTAGTTCTTATGTGTCCCTAACCATTAGCCGTCAAATTCTATCCTATCCCTTACAAAGGTCCTTGTATGGCCGTAAAGTATACTATTATTCTTTGTCTTTTTCCCTCGTAATACGAATCACCTTTTTCGATTTTTTTACACACCCATCCTAGTAATTACATTTACTTGTGGCAGACATACTCCAGTTCTTTGTCGATAGGTCTGTACTTTGCGTACATTAAGATCATCTCATAGCAACACTCAAGATTTATGTGTATTTTGAACGAAATCGACATCATGACCCCAGGTAAACACTTAGATGCTCAGTTCCCACCCTCAGTTAAATGTCGAAGAGTGGGAACGCTAAGTGTTCCAGTACTTACTGTTTGTAAAACACGACGATGCATCCTCACATACGTCCATCGTCTGCTAGCCTAACGTATAGATGCCAAATTTCAACACTCATGATCCTTGATGAATCAACTATATGCAGCGATCATTAACTAACATTCTTACAAAAAATATTCACAGTATCCACGTGTAGTGTTTCCTTCTGCACTGAAGAACAGGATTTAACATTAAAGAGAAGTTTTTTTTCATGACTCTACATAAAAAACAACAACATTTTTTCAATGTAATAATTATTTATTTACTTGGTCCCCCCCTACAATGGTCAACTCATCCGATCAACTATTGATATACACAAGGACCGACGGTTATAAAATAGTAGTCAAGTCAACATGATATAAGTCCTTGTAATATATAATAGCTTCTGCAAGGTTTTTCTTCAGATCACACCTTTCCTTATGAAAGAATTCGTCATCTCATGTCATTACACAGTATAATTGTAACAATAGACCAAACCAACATAAACAAACCAAAAATCTCATTAATCTGGTAGGACTAGCAACTATGAAGTATCTATTACAGTATTTGACGTCAAAATTAATTACAGGATAAACAGTATATGCATCAACGCCTTGATGAATCTTTCCGCTTTTGTCGTTTCTCTCCGAACATTCAGTATAGTAAAACTGACACGATCATGTTCTGTTATTGTAAACACGATTTGTGGAAATTATGGTGGCCACAGACGTAACATAGCTAATTGCGATTTGTTGGACCTGGTTCAGCATCAGTCCAGACGAAGTAGACAACTGAGGATTGCCGGTATCTTCGTGTGAGTAGAGAAGACAGTGCTGTAAATCCTAGAAATATATTGTTCCAAATTCTGTCTACCTTTTGGTGCAATCAGTTCGTGAGAAAAATATATCGTGGATTTTTAAATAAACAAAACGGACACATATTTGATTTAAACTATAACTATCATAGATTTTCGGTTGCTTTTACAATACGCCTTTAAAAAATCTTTCTCCATAAAACATGTATCATTTCCTGTGTAACAATGATGTGCCGGAGTTTTGATCGTCTTGTCAAACATTGGCCGCATCCTTGACCGGTAAATGTACTCGTTTGAATATCTAGGACGGCAACTGTTTTTTCAGCGTACTCAAGCCGTCTTGCGCTGTGAAAATGGACGCAACTGTAGATGCGTTCTGCCTCTCTTTGAGATAGAGAACCACTACATGTTTCATTATTTCAATCTCGGGATAAGGGCTGGGGTGGTGCTAACAACTGCATAATGGGTCGCGCTGATTGTTATCAAGTAAATTAGAAGATGAAAATTTCGCTATATACCCCTGGCAGAAAGAGTATGCACCAGAAGTGTTTCATTTTCATCTCGGTTGCATAAAGGCTAGATTAGTGGATTGGCTACAAACCCGTTGTTTTATGAGTATGTAAAAATTGTAATGTGAATATTCCAATTTTTACTTTTTCTCAATAGAGTCGAGCCTCCACCCGTTTTTATTATTCATTTCTGCCATTCGGATGAGGTGGTGTAACTACACAATCGCTTCTAGCAATGAGTAGGTAAAGTAAGATATGAAGAAACCACATCAACTTCTCTGCTTGCCCTGTGATGATGAGGCATTTTCCCCAGTAAGCCAGTGTCTCCTATATAGAGATCAATAAAATATTTTCTTGCATTCAGTGCTTTCAAAACAGCTGCTGTGTCAGCTTTCAGTAATTCGGTTAAAATATTTTTGTCACCACATTGATTCCAGATTCTGCTTCCACCTCCAGTAAATTTTGGTCATCGGGAAATAAACATTCACATTTCTCTGATAATGAACTTCAAGTTCCTTTAAATGTGTTCAAAAACTCTGTGGTACAGTTGGAAACCACACCAGTTGGTCTTCCTCATCTGATGATTACCTGGCTCGTTTCTCCCAAAGTGAGATCAATGACTATCTTCCACTTTTGTACAGTTAAGTCATCAGTCGCAGGTGTCAAATCCATTTCCTTCTCTTAAGTGGTGTTTTTCATTAAACAGTGGTTTTATAAATTTCTCAATACACACTGTAAAGTGCCCCACAGCAATTGTAGTTCCTAGGGGAACACAAGCTGAGCTATCTTCGATGGGATTGAACTCAAGTCTCCCTACGTCCGGAACTGAGTGTGTTAAACACAATGATACCTGCAATATATCAATTAAATATGATTAAAACAATGCGAAACAACATTTACGGAAAATACTTACACAATCATTTTTGAGGTGCTCAATATTTTAAATTGTTGAAGTTAAACTTTCGATGGTCGATCTTAACTGTTTTCTCTATTTGGACATTCATGGAAAGTAAAGCCTATTTTAACTGTAAAAAAGCCTCGTAATGTCAATTTAACTGTACAACGGCAATCGTTAATTGTCAGTTCTTAACTGTACAGTGGTCCCGTTAATGTCGATTTAACTGTAGAAAACCGCCACATAATTTCAGTTTAACTGTAGAGTGTCCTGTAATGTACAGTTTAACTGTAGAGCGTCCTGTAATGTCAGGTTCAACTGTAAAACGGCTCCGTAATGTCAGTTTAACTGTCAAAAAACGGCTCCGTAATGTCAGTTTAACTGTAAAACGGATCCTAATACAGTTTAACACTTAACTGTAGAACGGATCCATAAGTGTCAGTAAATTTAACTGTAGAACGAGCTCCGTAAATATCAGTTTAACTGTAGAATGGCACCGTAATGTTAATTTAACTGTATAAACGGCTCTGTAATTATACAATTTAACTGTGTAACGAAACCCGTTTAGTTCCCACAGTTTTTTCCGTTAGATTACAAAGAACAAAATACGACAAATACTCCCACTTGTGACCAGTACGGACTGTTTACGGCGTCGGGATTAACACAAAGGTGCTGCCACTTAATTATAGTTAGGGTAAGAATACTTAGCAAGATTAAACACTAATTAATTGAGCGTGTCAAGATAGTGTAAAAACACAAGTCACAAATCCATAGTGATTTAATTAAGTGATTCATGAATGGACGTCATCAACAATCTTGTGGGTAGAAATGTGTACATATAGATAGGACGGGAACTCAGGGGAAATGTTGCATAACTGTGTTTGATTTCGCATCCAAGCGAAGGGAGTTAAGTGAGTTAGGTTTTTATGGCTCACGAGGACGTGCGAAGGCAGTGAATTTGGGGTTTTGAACCACTTTAATTTTCTATGGCTGTGTGTATATATCATTGATGACAGTTTTTGAAACCACATAAGTCACATGTATTTAAGAACTATTAATGAAGTCGCAGAGGTTACAGACACTTAATAAAGGTGAGTTTTCATTCAATTAAATTCCATCTTGAACATATATTCCCCTTAACGTCAGTATGAAGTGTCGATTGTTTACTATCAGGTAAAAGAGAAAGAATTTAACCATATTTACGACGATCATGTCAGCCAAAAACATAAACACAGTTACGTAGTCTCCAAAAGAATCACCTGGGTTTATGATTTCCTATTCTGTAATCACCACATCTCTGGCAGTCGCCAGTAAAACAACAGATGAGCATTGATAACAAGATTCCACCCCATTCTCACCCTGTCACACTAGACATGATTTGGTTCACCGTGACCAAGCCCGGTCATATCTAACTTGATTTGGTGCCGTTTTCCCGTCCACTGACCCCGGCCACATAACTTGATTGGTGCCCGTTGACCAGCTCGTAACTGCCTTTTTACGATGGAATTAGCTACTAGATATTTGGTGCCCGTGACCCAGCTCGTAACTGCCTTTTTACGATGGATTCAGCTATTTGATTTGATGCCCGTGACCAGCTCCTAACCTGTTTTTTTTAAGAAGATTCAACCCATTCAACAGCTAGAGCCTCTAGTATTTTTGTTGCCAAAGACAAACCCCCTGCTTCAACCACAATTGTCACAGAAACAAACCGCTGCTGGAAGGGCCCACTGGAACACTCTCAATAAAAGACACTGTCGAATTACAGTGAGAAACGTTATCAATGTAATCAAACAAGGAAAAGATATTTGAAATAAATAATTTTACCTAAGTGACAAAGAAAGATGTATGGTAACGACAGAAAAATGGGACTAAGAGCATATATAAAGCCAGTAAACCACAGTGTAGAAAAACCTACTTTTAACAGACGTTTATCATTCCTGTTCCACCGCTGAGGTTCATATCCCTCCACCTGAGCTTTACTCACTTCATCCTCGTCCCGTGATGCTCGCTTGGCTGAGTTACCCCTCCGTTTACTCCAGGCCCCTCTCATGCTTTGGCTCAGCATGATATTATTGTACCTCCTATTACTGCCACAGCTCCTGTCCATACCTCCCTTCCAACCCCCCTGTTCACCTCTCTTCTGACCCCCGCGCTTTTCCTCCCTCTGTTCACCTCTCCTAATCAGACCCCGCTTTCTCCCCCTCTGTTTCATCTCCCTTCAGGACACCGCTTATTCCTCCCTCTGTTCATCTCTCTTCTGACCCTTGCTTTTATCCTTCTTATGTTATTTCCTCCTGCCCTCCCTCCGACCTTGATACAGAACACGATGCAGTCTGAACTTTCAGTTAAGTCAAAACCTCAAACTGAACAATCTATGAATAAATTCCTTTCTCCAGCCGCCTCCCTCCGACCTTGAACAGAACACGAGTCTATGACTCTTCAGATGTTAACCTTCTCTTTCTCCTTATGGTTATTTTCCTCCGCATCCCACAACCGACCTTGATACAAGTACAAGAAAAGTAGCCTGGGCTTTCCATATAATGCAGAATTTCGAATTCTTCTATACGCTGGGGGGATCATATAATAGATTTGGGCCCCGACGAAATTGGTTTTCAGGTCGCATTAGCTCTGGGAGCTATATAACGGACGACGAATGTCGGGGAATTATGGGGGCGGGGTAAAAATGATTTAATTGTGATCTTGCTCAATCCCCGATAGGGGTTATTCTTCTTTTGATAATTGGACCTGAATGTTCCTCTTACCCTACAAGCTCGATTTCTCTCTTTAGAGACGTCGTACAAACCTAATTCAAGTTACGGATCTGTTCCCTTTTCCTAACACCGTCACCATGTCGGACAGGTACAAACCTTTTTTCGTCGCTCCCGTGGTTTCTGTCTTTCTCGGTTCCGTAGACACTCCTACATCCGCCTGTGATTTTTGTGTTGGAGGGTACCTTGGTCCCGAAGGTATGGTACGGTTGTGGTCACATATTTATCTGTCGCGTTCCGGAGCCACCACTCCGTCCTCCCGTCTTGCCATGGGTATCTCGGCAGGGTGACATGGTCAACCTGGCACAGTACATGGTGGGGCGGTTGTCTGGGGCTGTGGGACAGCGGATTGAATTGTAGCGTTAGAAACAGGGGGATTTTTGCAATACGGTGGTATGGGAGTTGAACGCAGTTACCTCCAGAACGGGTCGTCTGGGTTCAGGGGGAACATGGGCAGCCCATCGAGGAATGGATCAAGGGTGGCCCGAACTCCTAGGGGCAATCTGGTGTCTACGCGGAGAGACAGGTAGTGGGACACATACTCTTAGGGTCCTGGTGGGGAGGGGGATTGATGGTCGTCTCTATCTGGGGGAAGGTGTGGGACATAAGGTACTGCATACATTGTACTATCTGGGTAGACACTTCTGACGCATTGTGGTGAATGGGGGGGGGGGTGGAGGAGGAGGTCATTCGAACATTTTCGTATATAATAAGGAGTGGTGGTTTACATTTTCGACACGGGGGGGTAAGTGATAGACAGTTATCGTTGGTAGGTAACCGTACATGGGTGATTTCCCATACAACATCCATTGGTGGGGACCACTAGGAAGTTATTTATTGTGGTGATGCACCAACATGTAGAACAAGGTCTGGAGTACATACCCTGATTTAATGTAGTTTTTGTAGTTCCCTTTTACACGCGTTATGCGTCATTCCCCTGTCACATTATGTTGCAGCAATGTAAAATATTTTGGCTCTATACTTTGTGGGGTATGAATTGTTTATTTCTTGAACGGTTATACCTGGTTGCTTATGGGGGATGTGGGGGGTGTTGTTGCAAGTTTTTTTGATGTAAGATTATGCCCATAATTTATTAAGGTTACATCGTTCTGGGGGAAAAAAAAAAAAACCCCCCCCCCACCCCGCATTAAATAAAAGTACATCTTCACCCGCCACAACATAGTTGGAAAAAATTTTCACCATTATAAACGATAAGACACCAAAGTGCATTATGAATGTTAAAAAAAAAACCCCCTGAATGATACAAAAAAACTAAAAAAAAAACTTGTTTTTAACTATTTTTTTTTTTTTTTTTAATAAAAAATTTTTTTTTTTAATCCCACCCTTTTTTGTTTACCCACCCCCCCCCCAAAACCCCCTTGTTTTCGTTATATGTTAAAAAATGCCAAAAAAAAAAAAAAAATAAAAAATTTTGGGGGGGGGGGACCAATTTGCCCATACTTTAAAAAAACCCAAAGTATATTAGGTTTTTTTGTGGGTGGGGGGGGGGGGGGGGGGGGGGGACCCCCTCCCCCCTTCATATGTTTTGTGGGGAAAGTGGGAATTTTTATTACCCACTTTTGTGAAAATGTAAGGTGTCAAAAAATTTTAGTCATCCCCCCTATTGGGGGGGGGGCCCCCCCCCCCCCCCCCCCCCCACCCCACCCCCACCCCCACCCCCCCTTTCCCCACCCCCCCCCCCCCCCCCCCCCCCCCCCCCCCCACCCCTTTTTTTTTTGTTTTAACATGATTCGCACCCCCGTGAGAGAAAGTGATGGGTATAAAACCATAAATCGTTTAGTATTCGTAATGAATGTTAGTTGCTTAACCCTTTATGTACATATAATTTTTTATTTGGCCACTATTAGTACTATTTGTGGTTACCCCCCCCCCACCCTTTTTTTTTTCCCATGTACCCCTGTTATTTTTTTTGAAAACCCCAACCCCCCCCGTACCCACCCCAATGACACCCCCCAAAACTTTATTGTCAAAAAAAAAAAAAAAAAAAAGCCCGTGTTCCCCCCCCCCCCCCCCCCCGCACCCACCCCCCCCCCCCAAAAAAACTTGTTTATTTGTAGTCCGTTCTGACATGATATATGTGGTTTAAATGATCCCCCCTTTTAAATTTTTTTTAGAAGTTAGTAATATCCTTTTGTTTAGGGAATAAAGCTGGTCCCCCCCGAAAAAAAAAAATTGTGGCCCAGCCCCTTATGTTACCCCCCACCCCCCCCCCCCACACCCCCATCCGGGTAACACTAAGTTGCTGCCACTAATTTAAAGTTACACCCCCCCCCACCCCCCACCCCCCAATAAATCACCCCTTCCCCCCCCGCAGCCCCCAGCCCCAGTTAAAGTAAAAAACAGGGGGCACAAATCCAATGAGTGATTAAATTTTAGTGTATATAATGACCCCCCCCCCCCCCCCCCCCCCCCCCCGGTAGCCCAATAACCCCCCGCCCCCATGACTGAAGTGAAGTTGAGAGAAGGGTTGTTAAGTGAGTTGGTTTTAGCACGAGCGTGCGAGGCAAGTATTTGGGGTATTGACCATCTTGTACGTTCGATGGCTGTTTGTTTATAATCTTGGGATGAGGTGGTTGTAAACCACAGAAGCACATGTATTTATGAACTAATATTAAGTTCTCAGAGGTTACCAGACACTTCATCAAGGTTTCTTCATATTAAACCAGCTTGAACTTAAGTCTGAACGTGCAGTAGGAAAGTGATTTGTTTGTTTCCAACCCATCAGTTGGGGGGGGGAACAAGAAAACGAAAGTGTACCATATTTTCGACTATCATGCAGTCCAAAAGTTCATAAACACAGTTAACGATCTCCAAAAAGACCCCCCCCCTCCACCCCCCCCCTGGTTATGTTCCTATTACTGTAATCACCATCTCTGCAGTCGCCAGTAAAAACCTACCCCCCCCCCCCGGTAGCATTGTGATAAAAGAAACCTGGGGTTCCCCATTCTCACCTGTCACACATGGGGGACCCCCCCCTTGACTTTGTCACCGTGACCAGCACGTCACAACTAAATTTTTTTTTTTTTGATTTTCTTTGCCGTTTACCCGTCCAATTTTCCCCCGGCCTAACACGGGGGTAACTCCCTCGGGGTAAGTCGTAAGGGCCGAACGTGGGGGTAATATAATTGGGTGTTTGGGACTGAACTTTATCATGGGGGGCAAATATGGGTGTTTGCGTCAGCATCCAACCATGCACCCCCCCCTATCGTTAACGTAATTCCATCCGTAGTGTGCAGTGGTTTACCCAAGCAGCATAAGGAGATAAACAAGCATATGAAATGGAGAACAAAGAGATTTTTTTTTTTTTCGCAGCAAAATCCCCCATACCGGGAACGAAATCAGACATCTTGTTACTGGTGAATAACCCCCGCATACATATGATAAAAATATGTTTTTAGAGGCACCCGGGCTAAAAGGCGGGGGACCGTGTGGGTCTGCTTGCCAATCACTGATTCAATAATAAAGAAGAGGGCTATTTATACAGTTTTATATGAATCCCCCCCCACTAGTTTCATCTAAATGTACATTACTAATATGATTAGAAAAGAGGGCACTTGGTTCACCCCCCCTAGTATAAACAATACATTAAAATGATTGAGAAAACACTTTTCATGTCAATTGTTGACTATATATAATTTATCCCCCCCTAGGAACGTTAGTTCCCACCCCCCCCGATACAGATGTAGACAATTAAAAGTGGTAGAGACTTGCAAACAAGACACTCATCACCCTTGTTGACCTAATTGATTCACGTGATTTATCCCCTAGCTTCAGCAGAGATGGCCCAATTTTTTTTTTTTGTCCCAAGCCTTAGAGGAACTACGCGAGCCTTACGCAAGTTTATACTAAGAGAACGTACAATTTCTGTCACAACTAAAAGCAGTCGTCAAGCATTAATTATTCATTTGGTGGGAAATCTGAAATCACTGGTGGGGTTGATAATGTACAATTTGTTTAAGACCAAGCAAATTTTAAGACATCCATATTACACTATATAATCTGTTTGGATATTGTATTCCAAACACTTTGTCTCTTCTAGCATTGGTCCTAGACAGCTGACTAAATAAGTCTGGTGCCGACTATTGTAGGGTAAAAGGAAAGAACCCGATTACACGCCACAAATCGGCAGTATTTTATTTTTGTATTTAAATAAAATATTGTTTTAAGGTTTTTTATTATCATGGGACCGTATCGACGCAAGGACACTGTGGTGATGTGTCGGAAAATCATTGCCTAGCGTCCGCCATAACCTGTTTTTTTTACCCAGAGAGCTCTGGTACCCAACAGGGTTGGTGTACCCCCCGAACCCATGGAGACCGTTATGTGTCTAAAAAACACCCACCTAATCTGGGAACGAACCAAAGACACTGGCGCTCCAAGAAGCCAGTACACTAACTACTAATAAACCGCGCAGCTCCCCAATGCCTATATGGTGCTACCCACTTCTTCTCTCTTCCTTTGGGTACCCCGACAACTGACTTGATAAAGCCTGGAGACTTGTTTTTTTATATAGGGCAGTCAACAAACTGTTTTCACTTTTGTCCTCGGGACAACTTACAGATACAAGCCTGGAGCCGTCTTGTAGCCAGCAATCCAACTGTTTTCCCATGGGGCCTTGTACAAGATAAATTACCCCAAGTCAGCGTCTTGTAGGGGGGGGCCCCAAGCAATCAAAAACGATTTCACTTTGTTTTCCGTTACAACAGTACAGATAAAAGCCCCGGTGGTTGGGGGGCCCGCGTCACCCCCCTTGGGGGTATGAAAGCAACAAACTGTTTACACTTGGTCCCTGACAACTGCTGAAAAGCGAGGTGGCGTCATGTAGTGGCAGCAACAAACTGAATTACACTTTGTGCTTGGTCAACAGCCATTCTCGTGTTATGCCCCCAGCTCTAGGTTCATGCTAAAGCAGACTCTCCCTCTAAACAGTTCTGTGACGCGTAATGCCCCCCTGCTTTGCAGAAATGGGTCAATCCAACAATGGCTTGACACACAAGAGTATCAACTAATGGCTACAAAGGTATCAACCATCCGCACAAACATTACTCTTGACAAAATTAGATATAAGAGTAAGATGACAAAAATTTCTATAACAAATGGAGGCTATCACAAGCTATTCAGAATACGCAAATAGCTATACTGCTTTATGGCTGAGTGGGAAGGGTTAGTTAACTCTGTAATTCTGCCGACCGCATATGGTGAAGGATTTAATCACTTATTACTTTTTCAGCTCCGATTTAAGCCCCCACTCACTGACTTACTAATTGGAATTAGTATTAATTTAGTTTAGCTCTGTTTAGAGTGCATTGTTTTGAATAATATATAAATATCAAAATTTATACTATATATATATATAAATATATAAGTTTATATATAAAATATATAAATATACTTACTTACTTACGAAGTGTCGTATCCCCTTCTACCGTTAGAGTAGAGTGATATATAACTATACTAATAAATAAAAAAATATAAAAATATATATAAATATATATATATACATTTAGTTCACGTTTAGTAGCAAAATTAATGAAATTGTAAAAATCACAACTAAACGCCAAATCCCAGACTCACAGACTTTTTTCCTCAGATGCGAATAAAATTCGAGACTTCAATCGGCGGCCTTCTTTAACACACGTTCTGGGTTGTCGTTAATTTATAACGGTCCCCTCTCTTACTTTGTGTAATGTGTCCCCTTCAGTTTCCCTCAGTCCCCCGGTATCCATATTTTAAATAATGTATATAGATTTTCCTGTTGCTATATCGTAAGACGTGCTGTAATACTCCAATAAAATGTGGTCGCTGTAATTTTAAAGAAGGAATTCTGAATACTAATACTTCACTGTATCAGTCTGTGAGTCTTTGGCGAGCCGAATTTCTCAATTGAAGAAAGCATTAGAGAAAATGATCAGATTCTATATCACTTCCTTCCCCACTCCTTCGTTTATACATGGAGTATAAATAAACGCACCCAAATCATTTTTTCAAACAGGACGGGTTATTGGGGTAATATCAAAATAATTCTTGGACATCGATAATTTTTCATGAAATGCAGACATCAAACTCTCCCGATATACTTGGGAAATAATGATGTTCCGATGGCCCTTAAGTGCAAACTTAAAAACACACGGGGACCCACATAATACCCACGTTATTCGAGAATGTAGTAGTCATTACTTTTATCTAGAAATAATCCTTTTCATCCATTGTCTTGACGGTTGTAGCGCTGGACCGATATTACGTGGTATAATCTGCCACGCCTAATAGCCACAAAAGATCAGGGCAGAGCGCCAATCAAATGTAATTATTAATTACCTACAGGGATAGTGTCGAATGATTTTGATAATCATCAAATATCTGGTGCTTATCAGAATATAACGAAGAAATGAAAGAAACAAAAAAAAAAAAAACGTGCGATATAATTGAGAGCAATACTAAAAAATCAGTCTCATTGTATTTCCTACTGAAACATGTTCTCGTGATAATGATACATGACGCGCTTTCATGACGGAGTGTCCTTAAGGGAAGAGGCATCACGAATTGCTTCACGTGTCTCGTCCGTCGAAATTTAATCCCATCCTCGTAGTGGAAAGTTCCAGCTGAAGTATGATTTATCTTGCACTGACTCTGTCTTCCACCTGCGCTCGTCGTAACTCTCCTTTACTACATAGAAATGTAGAGTTCAGGTCTGAGTTATCCAATTTTGGTTGTTGGTTACTCTGCTCAAACTCTTTCTTCGTAGTTTCATCCTTCTGGTTGTAAGGACTATGGCTAACAGAGCAATCTCGCACAAACGGTCGAACATCGTGTCGCAAACCTGGAGAGAAGTAATTCAAGGAGACCTGTTTTACCAGGGCATATGAACCTTTAATGGGATGGTTAAATGCATTTTCTGCATTACGCGGGTAAGATAGGGTAATGGGACAACTAGCTGTCTCTTATTCACAACCCGTCTATAGACTAAATCTTTCTCCCTGTAATGAGCACTCTTGGGAGTATGGGAGTAATTTCCATACAACTTCGAAAAGCAAAGCTTTAGGGTTTTGTCATCCCTTAGTGCCTGCTTCAGCTCTGAAACATTCAGGCTGTGCAAAGATGACAAATCAGGGGCCGCTGAGGCGTGTCCTGGGTTATGTTTCTTTTGTGTCTGCTTGGAGCCACACGAGGGATGTCCAAGAAACACATATTACCTCCCTAAAATGAAAAGATAGACTAAATCGTCTTTCACTGCGGCATTGCTTTTGCCCCGAACATATCGGGTTGAAACTCCAATTTCCGCAACCGGCAGAAGCATAGGTTTTATGCTCTTCCGAGGGCCCTGTATTTCAACAGTTTCACCAGTATACTGGTGGGCCGTCACCAAAGATGTAGAAACTAAAGCCGAGTATCCAGGCCCGAATTATTCAAGCACCGTTTGGTTTGGTTGCCAACAGTTACTCGCTCAGTAATAGAAGGGTAACTAGGATTTTGTTCATATGCCTGGGGATCATGTTTCCCTATCTACCATCTGATCAGACAAGTGACATTATAAGTGCCGGATTTCGGCCTCTTACAATCCGATGTAAAATGAGTGTCAGTTTTGCACGATTTACAATATCGTCTGGGCTGAATTGCTCTGTTTCTGCCTCTGGTGAGATTGTGGTTGTTGTTGCTGTTGGTGGGCTGTTTTGTGTGTTTTGTTGTCCATACTTTTGGAGTTATCATCTGGATGATCCTTCTAATTGGGGTGACTATCGTGGTGCCGCATTTTAGACGGATTCACCTATTGGCAAAAAGTACCACCTGCTCATGGTCAAAAATCCACTTCTGGCCAAAAGTGACCTGATGTTATACATCCACTTCTGGTCAAAAGTGACCTGAGGTCATAAATCCACTTCAGGCCAAAAGTGATGTGAGGTCATCAACCCACTTCTGGCCGAAATTGACCTGAGATCATCAATCCAATTCTGATCAAAAGTGACCTGAGGTCACAAATCTGCTTCTGGAAAAAGGGACCTGTGATAATAAATTTACTTCTGGTCAAAATTGACACGAGGTCATGAATCCACTTCTGGTCAAAAGTGATCTGAGGTCTAAAATCGACTTCTGATCCAAGGTAACCTGAGGTCAAAAATCCAATTCTGACCAAAAAATGACCTGAGGTCATAAATCTACTTCTAGTCTAAAAAAGCTCCGAGGTCATCAATCCAATTCTGTTCAAAAGTGATTTAAGGTTGTAAATCCGCCTCTGGTCAAAAAATGACCTGAGGTCATAAATCCACTTCTGACAAAAAGTGACCTGAGGTCATTAACGCACATCTGGTCTAAAATGACCGAAGGTCTTCAATCCACTTCTGGTCAAAAGTGATCTGAGGTCATAAATTCAGCTCTGTTTAAGAGTGATCTGAGGTCATCAATCCACTTATAGCCAAACGTGACATGAGGTTAAAAAATCCACTTCTGGTCAAAATTGACAGGAGGTCATAATCAACTTATGTACAAAATTGACCCAAGGTCGTGAATCCACTTCTGGTCAAAAGTGACCTGCGGTCATAAATCCACTTCCGGTCAAAAGTAATCTGAGAACATCATTCCACGTCTGGCCAAAAATGACCTGATGTCATAAATCTGCTTCTGGAAAAAAGTGACCTGAAATAATAAACACACTTCTGGCCAAAATTGACAAGAGGTCATGAATCCACTTTTGGTCAAATGTGACCTGAGGTCATAAATCCACTTCTGGTATTTAAAAAATAAAGTAACACGAGGTCATAAATCCACTCTGGTATTACAAAATAAACCTGAGGTCATAAGTCAAATTCTGGCCAAAACATGACATGAGGTCATAAATGTAAGTCGGTTCAAAAGTGACCTGCGGTCTTTAATCCACTTGTCCGTGGCCGAAAAAGTGACAAGAGGTCATAATCTACTTCTCGCCAAAAATAATCTGAGGTCATAAAAGTTACGTGAGGTCATTAATCTACTTCTGGCCAAAGTGACCTGAGAAAAAAGAATATAATTCTGACAAACGTGACCTGAGGTCATCAATCTACCTCTGGCCAAATGTGACCTCAGGCCACCAATCCACTTCTCACAAAAAATGACCTGAGGTATTGAATCCACTTCTGGCCAAAAGTGATCTGAGGCCATAAACCCACTTCTGTCCAAAAGAGACCTGACGTCATAAATCCACTTCTGATCAAAATTGACCTGATGTCGTCAATTCACTTCGGTTTAAAAGTAAACCGAGTTCATAAATCCACTTCTGGCCAAAAGTGACCTGAGGTCATCAACCCACTTCTTTTCAAAAGTTACCTGAGGTCATAATCCACTGCTGTACAAAAATGACATGAGGTCATGAATCCACTTCTGCCCAAAAGTGACCTGAGGCCATAAATCCACTTTTGGGCAAAAGTGACCTGAGGTCATAATACATTTCTGGCCAAAATAGACCTGAGATCATCAATCTACTTCTGACCAAAAGTGACCTAAGTCATAAATCCACTTCTGACCAAAAGTGACATGAGGTCATAAATCTACTTCTGGCCAAAGTGACCTGAGGTCATAAATCTACTTCTGATCAAAATTGACCTGAGGTCATCAATCTGCTTCTGACCAAAAGTGACCTGAAGTCATAAATCCACTTCTGATCAAAAGTGACCTGAGGTCAATAATCCACTTCTGTTTAAAAGTTACCTGAGGTCATAAATCCACTTCTGACCAAAAGTTACCTGAGGTCATAAATCCACTCCTGGTCAAAAAATTACCTGAGGTCATAAATCCATTTCTGGTCAAACGTGACCTGAGGTCATAAATCCACTTCTGGCCAAAAGTGACCTGACGTCATAAGTCCACTTCTGGTCAAAAAGGGACCTGAGGTCATAAATGCACTCTGACCAAAAGTGACCTGAGGTCATATATCCACTTTTGGCCAAAAGCGACCTGAGGTCATACATCCACTTCTGCCCAAAACTGACCTGAAGTCGTAAATCTACTTATGGCCAAAATTGACCTGAGGTCATAAATCCAATTCTGGCTAACATTGAATACATGTATATCATATACTTTAATCTATCATCCTACACAGTATCTTACAGTTACCTGTTTAAATCATAATACAGAATATCGTTTTAATGTTAAATACGTACATTTTCATTTCAATTAGTATCGCAAATACTTTGGACGCGCTTTTCTTAAAATAAGTTGAAGTGAAGATGGAATAATGCAGTTCTAAAGTGACGATATGCTTCCATTGAAATCTTCAGTCACGGTCGGTATTAATGTAAAATTTGCTTTGCAGCACATGCTTTTGTTTAGGATGTTCATATGGCTCTATTTTATCTGTTCGATGTATTCTTATCATGGTTCAATAATTTGCGTTTGCACTTTAATCTAATATACATGGCATCTCCTCGCTGTATCAAGGAATGTGTTATGAGTAAAATTCATAACATTTCTGTCGATATCAAAATGGTTCGACTAGGATTCGTATTTGTTTATTATCGGTAGTCCTTGGAAACAGGAAGTTACGCCATTGCCTTTTGGCTCAGGTTTATTTATTTGGACATACTTCAAGGAACTTTGTGTAGTATGTTATTAATGAGTAGAATACCATTACACTACACATTTGAAACTACAGTGCTTAAAATTAAGTGTTAATTAATCGAAATGCGCCAGACTTGGTTTGATCTTTGATACAAATCATTTTCACGCTTACACTATATTTGAATCAAGATATGAATAGTACTACATACTATTATTTATTTCTACAACACATAAGCATAGTCTTATCTATTGCTCACACAAAGGTGTTAGATGCAAGATTAAATTGGTTCTCCTATACAAAACTATGTTATATTAATGACATGTACTTTAAAGTTACACATACTTTTAATCTTTTAACGGACAAGTTTGCATTCATCCATTATATATAGTTTAGTTGCCTCATGTCTGTCTCTACATAATGTCATCTATTAATTTAATTGCAAAACTCTGTGGCAACACAACCTGGGTGGTATGCTTAGTTCATACTAACTGTAAAATTTGATTCCACTCCTAGTGATGTTTTATACGCTCACACTTCCGAAATAATGAAAAACTGCGTTTCCATTTTTTACGGGGGCGGGGGGCGGGGGGGTGGGGGGCGGGGGAAATAATGTTTTGAGGTAAAAATTCATAACATGTGAGTCGATTCAAAATGGTTTTCGACTAGGATTCATATTTGTTTATTATTGGTAGTCCTTTGAAACAGGAAGTTACGTCATTGTCTTTTGGGTCAGGTTGCAGACGCCAAAGTTGGTATCCCAAAAAGTTAGCGATAGTCTGCTAGGGGTCTTTTTAATAATGTGTTATTTGAGGCAAGTGGAACGTTTGGTCCCCTACATGAACTCTTGAAAATTATATGATATCGTGAGATAAATTCCTACAATGTTCGACACACTAGATCATCCATAAGCCTCCGATGTGATGATGCTTGGTTTATGTTTGAATGGAATTATGATTAATGTGAAGAACGTTGAGTAATTAAATATGTGTAAAAAAACGGTCCAGGAACAGCGTTTTTAGACTACAGACAGAATACTGTGCTATAATGATGACTGTTTATGTATATTCTTATAGAATATTTATGGCTTTCCAGATTAGAATTGTGGAGAAAGCCGTTGTTTGTGGAGATTTAAGTAGTATAATTGAACTTGTCTACTTGGCCCGTTGTGGTGACATTACGACTTACAGTTAAAATTTACGGTGTTTCATGGTCTTTCAGATGTACCACCTATTGTGTTCTTGGCCAGAGTAGAGTAGCAAGACGTCTACTCCGACCTTTAATAATATGAATGTAAAAGTACGCCGCAACAAATATGCTCTACACAAGACCAGTCAGAATTGAAAAGACCAACATAGCAAGAAAGATAAGCGGCATTAACATGTCAAACGTTACTGAAAGCTTACAAAATGTTTGCCTGCTGTCTGACAAACCTGCTTCTTTAGTTCTGTCCTTTAGTTTATTTTGATGCGGAAGGAATCTAGAAATTAGGTGGTCCCGTTTTTAGAGTGAAGTATAAGGGTGAATGCACAGTGAAAGAAAGGGTTTAGAAAGTATAATAGTTGAGTCACAGGGTGCTGGGGAGGAGTTAAGGTCAGGACTTACGACAATAATTTTGGGTATCTTAACCTACTCCTGAACGCTCCTGGTCAACAAGTAAATTGCCAGTTTCCTAATACACTCATGCGCACCACCACCAATTTGGTGCTCCAAAACACGCGACGCACGTGAATACAAAAAACTATGATAAACGAATAGGGGAATTTAGGGCCTGGGCCCTTTCAACACCAATGCTAGAAGTATTCACGTGTTTTTATTTATCATTAAAAATCAAATCACAACAGTTTATTAAATTACAGGAATAATCAATGTTTTACAAAATGTACTAAGAACAAAATATGGGGGGAGGGGTAGAAGAATGGTATTCACTATGCCCCTTCCCGCTTTCATAGACAATGGATAAGTCCAACTCCAAGACAGGGTAGTTAACAGGGACATTAGCATAAATGTTAACCCAACCAGTAAAAATTTTAATTTTGAATCTGAAAGAGAGGTGTTACAATATGGGTGTATGGTTGGGTAGAATAAAATCCTATTATTCCAAATATGGTTTTTTCCTTTTTTCGGTGCAGATATATGGGAGGGGGAAATAACAAGTTTTTAAGAAAATCCCACTTAAAGAAAGTGAACATACAAGGAATAAAAAAATAACAAAGTGTCCTACCAGGTAAAGCAATTAAAATGGTTTTACAAACACATAAGTCACATTCAGTCAATGCACCCACGTGATGGCCATACCCACAGTTACGTCACCACAGTTTACCGATCAAGAAAGCTGTACTATCTCCCATGAAAAATTTACACACAGCCCTAAAACACATCGATCAATTTGAAAATGTCTTTGACATTCGAGTTTCAGCCCCAGATTAGGCTAGAATTGGCATGTAGTAAATAATTCCCGTATTCGCTGTACGAATGAAGCGATATGTGTTTTCTGGTTGTGGTTTATATAAAAAAACAATTCTCAAGGATGGCACAGTCCTCAAACAAGGGGCTGGGTGAGGGCCGGGGGGGGGGTGAGGAATGGTGAGTCTCAGGTATTTTCACCGTTGGTGGTAAAATCTTCTCTAAGAGTGTTGACTAAACTGTCACAAAATGTTTCTTAAATGTTTATTTCTTATTTCCACAGTAGAACAGTCAAATTATACGTGGGGGCTTTCAGAAAGTAATGCACCACATCGTTTTTCTCAGGACTGTTATTCAAAAAGCATGAAATTTAAACACCATAAACAATGGATATGTCATTTAAACATCGTAATATTCAACATAATCCCCATCAACTTGTACGCGGCCGGCTTTATGCACGTTAACAAGTGCATTTTATTCCTAGCCCGTACCAGGGATATTGTCTTGATTTCATGTAGCCAGTTCTTCGCTACATATGAATCACTCCTTCATCATTATTCAAACCTTGTCCAACGGGTAGTGCATTCTTTTCGTGGAAAACCCAAACAGATGAAAAACAGAGGGTAGGTGCTCAAATCGGGACTATAGGGTGGGATGGGGTTGCTACAGTCCACCCAATTTGGTGATTGCTTCCAGTGTTGCCAGGGGACTTGTGTGAGGTGCGCCGCATTGTCGTGAAGGAGAAGCAGGTCTGCTGGATTCTTTGTGCGGCCGAACTCTGCCGAAAACGTGTTGATTGAGTTTTTTTCAATGTCTTTAATGTAAGCTTGCGAATTGATTGTCTCTCCTCTTGTGCATAAACGTCCACAAGAATCCACACATTCACAATGTCCCGAAAAGACAGTGATCATGACCTTTCCAGCTGGAAGGAATTGTCTTGAATTTCTTTCTTCGTGGTGATTGCGGATGATGCCACTCCATGACTGTCTTTTTGTCTCAGGTTCAAAATGATGTGCCCAGGTTTCGTCACCTGTAACGATCTTAGCCAAAAAGTTCTCTCCATCAGCATTGAAACGCTCCAACAATTCAGAAGAAATTGCTTTCCTTTGCAATCGAGGTGGTCATTTGTGAGACTTCAGAGGAACCCATCTTGCGCAAACCTTAGAAAATCCAGAGTTTTTATAACTTGCAATTTGCACTACCAATGCTGACATGACAGCTGTAAGGCCAATTGTTGAGTAGTGATTCGCCTATCAGTAAGAATAATGCCCTCAGCGCATTTCAACATTTCTGCGTTGGTGGCTGTGGCAGGACGTCCACAGTGCGGCCGATCAAGCCGCTCCGTATCTCCACTTCCTGATTCTTTGATTCTCTGAACCCAGCAACATGGACTGGTACTCCTGTCGAACTAGCCCAATTTCCATACACATTCACAATAGACGCTGTGAGAATGTTCCACAAAACAAGTTTACTTCTCTGCAACGAGAAATTATCTATCCACAAATTCGCTTTTTATAAACGGGTAGTTGCCTAACACGCTCCATTTCAAAAATTTTCAACGGTTTAAAGGGCAGGCCAGTATTATTTTGGCCGGTTGCGGTGCACAATTTGGTGCACAACACTCCACCAGCAACAATTGCCACATGCCCATATTTGAATGGTTGCAAAATTTCATGCTTTCTATCTTTATTATTACTGAGAAAAACGATTGGCAATTACTTTTCTAAATTCCCTCGTATGGTTATCCATATTCTGGCCAGTTCTGCTCCAGTTTTTATCTTTAACAGTCAATGTTATGATAAGTCCAAATCTAAGCAGGGCATATTCGGTATGAGTCTCGGATTTGCAATAGATTATAGTGGTCATTTCCACTTGAACACTTTGTCTGGCGTGTTAATTTATTAAAAAA
The DNA here is from genome assembly GCA_024509875.1 of Oreohelix idahoensis. Classification (NCBI taxonomy): domain Eukaryota; kingdom Metazoa; phylum Mollusca; class Gastropoda; order Stylommatophora; family Oreohelicidae; genus Oreohelix; species Oreohelix idahoensis. The sequence goes on from JAMPIV010020402.1 coordinate 30,191, forward strand.
ATTATAGGACGTATCGCATTCGAATCATCAATATTCAAACGCTTTTCACAGTGGCGAGTTCCACTTAATGATTTTCTGCATAAGCTATTTTGAGCGATGACGAATTTTCACGGGGAGTTAGCCCCCTGCATTTTGGTTTATAGCTTGGGTTGTGCTGGGAGAGAATGGTTTTGAGTGTCAGTGTGTACGTGGTGAGTGCACTGAGGAGATGACAAGTGTGTTTCAATGTGTACCAGTGTACATGCATTTTATGCCTGAGATATATTATGTGTGATTACATCCCAGATGAGATGTATGAGTTTAAGGAGATGTTTTCTTAGGCCTTTGAGTATACAGGCCCAGTGGTTTAAAAGATTATGTAACATTTTTAGAAGAGTTTGTGTCCTGGCGTGACTGGAGAAATCAGTCCAGTGTTTTCTCGAGGAAAGCCTGTTACAAGTTTGCTTGAATAGTCGACTTATATTATGAGCCAGAAGGTTTGGACAAGGACGTATCATGAGTAACAATAGTTCTTGTCATGTTCGACTATATATTATGAGGCTAGAAGGTTTGAACATCGTATTATGAAATTAACTGCAGTCAGTACGATTCTGTGGAGCTGATAGGAATCTGCTAAACTGCGCTGAGACGTCAATATATATTTGGAGGCCTATTATTTACTAGAACTAGCGATGGCAGCATTTTTCTTATATGGATTAAACTGCGCTGAGACGTCAAATATAGATGGAGCCTTGTTTACAATGCATATATAACTGTGTAACCTGCTGTGTTTTCTCTACCTTAGCGTAACCGTGTTAGTGGGTAAATACACTGTACATTAACTGTAACAATGGCGTTCAAACCCTCCATGACTCGTACGGAGCTAGCGTGGTGGTGAGTGACAGTTCCTTCACACCCTTGCTCTATATCATACACGGTAAAAAAAAAATAAACAGCACAGCAGTACAACCAAAGGAATATTAGCCTATAAGACAGTATGCAACGACCTGGAAGAATAATCCTTACAGTATCAGAGTTTAGAATCGTACTGTTATCAGGTCCTTATCATTGGGTGGTTTTACAGTCAAGTAGTAAACAAAACATAAGTAGGTTACTGCTAACTGCAAAGTGGTATACAGCGTTAACAATCATGTGGCCAAAGACTGGTTTTATCTTCTGTTCAGTCAAGCTGGATCGAACTATACGACATTTATAATAAGGGCCGTGTGTCCGTGAAATAATTAAATAGCAACCTGGAAATCGACTACTCTAATGGGTTAGCAATTGTAACCCTACATCTGCAACAGTGGATGCAACACATCGTTTTTGCAACAAAATACTGATTGTTACAGTTGGCGGCAAATCAATAAGCCTAGCGGCAACAGTCCCCGTGGCCAAAACTTACTGACGTGATCCCACGTCATCTGCGTTATGTGACTTTTCCTTCTATGCTGTGTGGTGCATTTAAGAATCCATCATCATCACCAACTACGTGTGCAATAGTGGTTGTTTTCAAACTTACATGGTGGTGATACCTACTAATAAAAGACTTGCCCCAAAAAACAGAACGTTTAACATAACTAGGCGGGAACATATCTGATGGAGTGGCAGCTTATTAATACTCATCTATATAGAGGACTATAACATATCCACTATTTCCCATTTGCCAAAATATATGCTTCATGATTCAGTTCTGCTTTTTGAATTGAAGTTTTCAAGTGAGCTGTGCCAGTATTTTTGGTGGCGCAATTAAACAGAAGTTTACCATCATAGTAAACAAGAGATGTCAAGTAAACTTCCTGGATTATCAACGAGATTGACAGACTGTGTACCCCTACAGTTACAGAGGGAATTCAAGCTGATGTGCAGTCATTCTACACGGGTGCCTCAAGTAGATGATTGGCAGTAATACAGTTCCTGTTTACCTGTGCGGTTTACGAGCACACCATACAGTAGCGAAGACAAAGGACCTGAAAGTGAGAAAGTGTCAAGCTGCGGTGACCTTATGCGGTGAACTGTTTTTCCCCAGCAGACTTTGTGATGTTCAGCATTTAAAGACGGGCGTAGTTCCCTTCATTGAAGATAAGTGGTTTATATTGTGAAAACTGTGCCATTTTATCTTGTGTCAACAAGTCTTCCTATATATAATGTGTACTATTTGTTGTAATGAGTATTTCATGTTAAATATTTTATGTTTCATGTCTACTTATGAAGCATTCTTTAGGATTTGTTTTGTAAGTGTCAAGTTTGTGATAATTCCGGTTTAAGGCTACAGACCTTACCGAAGTCTGGTTTGCGATTTGTCTTTTGGGACAAGTAATTGTATAGGTGTGACGTAACGTTTCATTGTGATTATTGTGGTATTTTTCTTTGTTCCTTAGTTTATTGATTAATTTGTTTGTGAGCGTCTTTCTCTATTTCCTATCTTTTAGTTTTTATACACATTTTCGTTTATATACGGTGTTGGTTATTGTCTTGCCATTATTCGCGGTTATCATTACATGCTATGTAAAATTTTTTGCCTTAGTTAAGCCTTACTGTTCAGTTGACCTCTGCGAACGTTATCGTTTGTTCTGTAGTACCTTGTCTTTGTAATCGTTGTTCTTACTGTCTATATAATATGTTAGTTGTTTGTAACTTATTGTAAGACTTTGATGCATAAGTGTTTAAGGCTATTTCACATAATATTGACATCACTCAAATTGATATAAAGTTATCCCTCCTATTGGTATATTTTACAAAGGTTCTATGCACAAGAACTTATGCTATTATGGTATACAGTAATTAACTGATTTTTGCAATTACTTGAAAGGATATCTAGCTTTGTGAGCTGAAAAGGTAATTGTCCGAATTTTTAGGGACATAAACTTGTGGTAATTATGAGTGGTGAATATATATAGTGGACTTAGTAATTGTACCACTATGGATCAAGACATTGGTTCTGATATGGATCCAGATAATATGATGCCTATGTTGGAATATTTATTTCAGGATGGCCAGAATAATGAGAATTTGCAATGCCCAGAACTCGAAGAACACGTGATGGATCGATTTCTGGCTAATGCGTAATTTTTTCTAAGAATTTTTGCTCAGAATAATTTTCAGTCCATTCCTCATTTGGTAATGTCTGATGATTTGGCAGATTTACTGAATTATCTTCGTGTGTTTTTGCATCATCATATGGATATTAAACACGATCACATTGTGAGAAATATAAAGAAGATAATCTTCAAGGACATTCATGATGATCAAGAGGAGAAGTTGAAGGATGAGAAGCAGATGGAAGAAATTAAACATAGTGCGTTACAGGAAAGGGAGAAGATTTTAGAAAGTGTTGCTAAGGAGAGCAAATTACAGGCAAAAGTTACTAAACTTGAAAGTGATTTATATAAATCAAACTTGGATCTTGAAAGACGGCAAGAAGCATTAAATTCAGCATTGTGCAGGATTAAATACTTGGAAGTTAATTTGGGAGATAAGCAAGGCGAAACTATTAATCTCACGCAGAAACTTCAAGAACAGAAAGAGATGAATCACAAGTTGAAGGTTGAGAGCAATGTTCGTGAGAAGACTTACATAGAAATGCTTCATAATGTGTTAGATGGTAATGAGATTCTCAGTTGCCAATTGAAAGAAAAGAAAGAGATACATGAGAAATTGAGAATTCAGGCAAAAAAATGTGAAAACGTATGTAACGTATTCGGTCGTCGACTTAGAGAAAAGTATTTGGCATCTCCCGAGAAGGTTAATGAGCTTGGGAATGGCCAGAAGAGTAAGACCGAGGCGCTTCATATGGAGTTAACACAGTTAACAGCAAGTAATGAAAAGTGTAGTGGCTACCCAACAGCCTCTTCTGCCCCACATTCATTGATCAACGGGTTCAGACGCCTGTTGGCTATTGTTGTTGAAACGGACTACACATTCAAGGAAGCAGAAAGGACCAAGGAGTTCTTAAAGGACCCATTAAAGTTTGCTGCTGTTGCCGATACAGTTGCACCAGCTTCAGCAGCCAATTTAGCACAAAAAGAAGAGAAGAAGAGATTGGAAGAGTTAATCATGGAGAAGGATAAATTAGCTAAGATTGTAGCGAAGGAAAGATGTAGAGTTTTGACATTCAATGACGTAATTAAAAAACAAAGTGAACAGATTTCACTTAAAAATATTGAAATTACGGAATTAAGGGAAAGAATGGACGGTTTGGTTGATATAATTTTAGGGAGAAAAATACTGTCTACTGTCAATATTGACAAAGTTAGACACAAAGACGGTTGTCAACACGTCTTAAAAACGTCGAGTCGGCAACAGACACTCGATGACAACACTAACGTAAAACGGGGTGAGCAGAAATCCTTGCGTGGCAGGTATAATTTTCATCGTACGGGTGACTATGCAGGTAATATTAATAGTTCCTGGCGACAGGCCAACAAGGGTAATATTGATAATTCCTGGCGACAGGCCAACAAGGTTAATTCTACTGTGATACTTGATTCTGTATATCACAGTAAAGACAAGGATAATTGTCATGTCAATGTTCAAAAAACTAACCGTGTATCTGAAGTGGCAAAGCCTCATAAAAACATAACAAGGGACAAAACTAGTAGTACTTGTGCCCAAAGTAATACTCAGTATGTTAGCAGCCATAAGGATTTTATTATCCCTATTACTGATTCAGAGGTTAAGCACGCTGCCACAGAAAACAAGAAAAACAATCTTGACAGGAAAGATTTTAAACATTACCAAGGGAGATCAGCAAATTGTAATCTGTCTTCTCCAAGAGACCAGAAACAGTTTAACAGATCTAAATATTTTGGTTCTGAAGATTTTGAGAAGTATGGTAAAAATGATTACATGAAAGATTATCAATTTTACGATAATAAGTCTAGAAGACAACAAAAACAATCTGGCAGATATTTTTTATAAAAAGAGAAATAATAAAGACAACTATGTTATACTTTTCTCAAACATCAAGGCGGCTATATGTTATTGATAAAGCCAAGATAATAAAATCTCTCTATATAAAGTAATAGTGTCGATCAAATACAACTTGCGTACTTGTTATTAGTCTAGGCTTGTGGTTTTGAGAGGGTGATCTAAATCGCTGCGTCGTGCAGGATCAGTAAAATTTTTTTTTTTTCAGGCGCATCAATAAATAGCGACGACGGTGATTAAGCAAGCTACGATCTTTTTCTGCCCCGTAAGCCTTCCTGTAGTGTTTTACACGTGTCCAAGGGAAGGCTTGTTGATCGTGTTGAAAGGGCCGCAAGGTTCACACAAGCCACAGTTTTAGGTAAATGTAACGTTAATTTCCGTTTTACATCGTTAACACGATCGGGACTGTGAATTGAAAAATAGAATTTTTTTCATTGTTAAATTTTCACAGCGACAGCTTTGCAATGAAAGTCTATGTTCGGGCGGGTGTTACATTAACAGAGAGAGTAATGGAGAGCGTATGGGCCACCTTGTATCCATGTGGTATAAGCGGGCAAGTGGAAAGCCGGATAGCAGCAAGTTGACTGTCTGAATTGTATGCCGGTTATATCTTGGCAAAGTTTATGAGACTATTTCAACACGGCTCAAGAATTATAGCCTGTTTAAACATTTCGGTTAATAAGAAATAGATATTATTGTATCGTTTAAAATATAGGATATATATAGAAAATGTATTAAGATACCATATAATTTCTATTAGATAATGCATAATTTTCATTGTTTTATGCACTGTTTATGCACATATTATATTTATGGTACGACGATGTTTTGATGATGCAACTATTAATTTTTCATACATATTCTTACACTATTGTGTCATGACGAATATTGTAATGTATTTAATGATCGCAATAAGGGTTAGTATGATATCATTTGCGAGTGGACTTGTCTTTTGTAAACTTTTTGAGGAAAGCAGTGGACCTATAGTATTTACGCACGCTAGTCAGAAGACTATGCTCATGTTGGTCAATTCAGGGTTGACATTTATGCTCTGTCGTAGAGCCTTAGCGCTACGAGAGCTGATACATCAAACAAAGATGAGTTTTTTTGCAGAGGTTGATAATAGGGAACTGTTTTATATCAAGATGAGTTTGTCAGCCCCCAATTGCACAACCACCAACAGCTACGGTAAGGTGCATTAGTCATTTATTTTAGAGAGTCACTGTACTCCCTAAATTTAGAATTAAAAAATACAAGAATTAATTGAATGACCAAGTTTTATTTTACCGACCATAGCCCTACACAGTACAAAACATTAGTCGATACCACATACAAAATTTTCAACATCAATAATGTGAAACATATAAATCTAAATCACACACAAAACCCAACAGAACACGTTGTATATAAAATTCAGTAGGTACCAATTTAGTATTATGCAAATTAGGAGAAAAATCAATCTGAACACAAAGGGTTCCATGTAGGTATTTTACGAAACCACTAACACCAGATGAGCTTTAAAATAAGTGAGATTTTTTTTATTTGTATTCTTTCTATATTAGACCTGTAAACAATTTACCCGCATAATGTATATAAGATTATTGTAGAATTTCTAAATTAAAAGCTCATGTAATTAGGTAATGACCCAACCTAATAAAAACTAAATAACATTATCACAAGATAATTAACAAATCATGTGAAACAAAAACAAAAAAAAAAAGTAAAAAAACCAATTTTATTTAACTTAGCGTCATGAAATTTTTATTGTTTTTTACTCTTTGGGAAAATGTTATATCTAAGATTATGAACATTATTTTATCGGAACCCAGAGCGGCCTTTTACACTACTGTTCGCTATAGGGAGTAAAAAGAAGTTTGTTTATTTCCTTAAACGCTTTCATGGTGCGTTAGATTCGAGTTATTTATATAACGGTATTATTTTTTGTGTAAAAATGTCCTGAATGGTTTCATTGTAACTTATGAATAAGTAGGAAAACTTGGGTTAAGGTTAGATAAATTCTTCGTATTATCTACAGACAGCTTTCTTTTGGTGGATGTAAGATAAACACCTTACCACTGACTTTATGACCTATACTATACTAGTCATCATAATATGGTAATTTATATGATACGTATATTGATACAAATGGTTCTTAACGAAGTAACAAAACCCTCGTTCTCACTACAGACATACCTGTGTATTTTCTTTTGTCTGTCCTGGTGATTAATCTTTCATTTTAGTCCATTCTTCTACTGACTATTCGTTATGTCGGTTCATATGTGGGAAATTATACTTTTCATGTTTGCCATTTATATGCACTTGATAACTATTTTTGTATTCATATTCATCCTACTATACTGATACTTGAATCATGTATAATAATTAGGGTTAATTCTATACTGTATGGACATAACTTTGTTGAAAGCAGATTATCTATGGTAGACTTAGCTGATTATTTTGTATGCTTTTGTTTTCTGCTTTACTCATAATGCTGATATTTTATTGGATGATATATAGTATTTGGTACTTTAACAGGTTGAATAAATTTCCTGATTAGAACTTTGAAACACCCCATTTAATTTTTTGGCTCAGTAATGTTTTCAAAAAAAATGATGTTTATCCCCCGGGACAAACTGATAAGTCCCAAATCCTAAGCAAGGGCAGTAATCGTTATGATTCTCGGATGTACAATAGATTATTAATGATTGTCGTGCCCAACTTGAACAGCTGTTGTCCTGGCTGTTAATAATTTATAAAAAATATAAGAGCGTATCGCATTTAGAATCTTCAAAGAACCAGAACGCTTATTCATCACAGTGGCCGAATATCCACGTGAGATGATATTTCAGCAAAGCTAATTTTTGATTTTGAGCGATGAGCGAGAAGTTCCACTGGGAAATATGCCACAGTCTTTATTTGGTGGTGATTTAAGCTGAGGTGTGCTGCGGGAGAGACTGTGAGTTTTGGTGTCAGAGTTGTGTAAACTCGGCGAGGCGATAATGCACTGCAGGCGAATGTACAGTGTTATTCATAAATGTTTACCCAGTGTACATGCATTTATGCCTGAGATATATAAATGTGTGGATTTATCCCAATGAAAGATGATATTAGCTAAAGGAGATTGTTTCTTAGGCCTTTGAGTATACATGAAGTGTTTATAGATAATTACATTTTTGAAGAGTTTTGTGTCCGGGCGTGACTGGTGGAGAAATCAGTCCATGTTTTTTCGAGGTAAGCCTGTACACGTGCTTGACCATGTCGACATTAAATTTTGGAGGCAGAAGGTTGGTCAGACTCGTATTAATGATTACTACAGTTCGTGACATGTCGCCTATATATTTTGAGGCTAGAACTGCGATGGACAGCGTATTATCTTAACTGTAGTTTAAGCTTTCTGTGAGCTGTTTAGGAAGCTGCTAAACGGCCTGAGACGTCATATATATTTGGAGGCCTATTATTTACCTAGAGACTGCGATGACGACGGTGCACGTTCTAGAATGGAATTAGAACTGCGCTGAGACGGCATATCATAGATTTGGAGCCTATTATTTACTATAACTGCGACGGCACTGTCTTATAATGGATTAAACGCGCTCAGACTCATATTATTTGGAGGCCTATATTTACTAGAACCTGCGATTGCAGCAGTCTCCGTCCGATGGATGATTATGATTAATAACGATGTGGATCCTTGTTTTCATATGTCTATTATAACTCTGTGTAACATGCCGTGTATCGTCAACCTTATCGTGACCCCGTGTTTGTGGTGTAATTAAACAGATTCATTAACGTGTAACACAGCGTTCAACCCGCATGACGCGTACGTGAGCTAGCGTGGTGTGAGTGACTGTTCCTTCAACACCCTTCACATATCATACACGGTAACAGCACAGCATGTACACACATGGATATTTAGCCTATAAAACAGTTTGCAAGCTGACTGGATGAATAATCTAACTGTATCAGAGTTAGAATCGTACTGTATCATTGGGTCCTTATCAGTTGGTGGTTTACAGTCCAAGTTGGAAATCAATACCAGAATGAGGTTACTGCACTGCAAAGTGGATAAAGCGGTACCAGTTTATTTAAAGTACTTGGGTTGTGCTTTATTTCTGGAAAGTTCAGTTAGCAGGATCCCAACAAAGGGTTCGCCACAAGTTTAAATAAATGTTTATAATGGACTGAAGGTGAACCGAGTCGGAGACTCTAAATGATTTTTTTTTTTTTGCTTTACTGTGGAACGCCAAAGTTACGATCACTCTGTAGAAAGAAAAAAACTCTGTAATATACGAAATAAATCAAATAACATTCTAAATCGCGATGATTCCCGTTATGACTATAATATACACTCGCGTATTTAATTTATATATTTATTAAGACACTTTGCGAGTTTAAATGGTTAAAAAAACACATCTATTATATATTGACTTTAACCTCAAATTAGTTATAAATTCCTCGAGCTATCGTAGTTTGTTACAACACCGCTCTGGTGACCGGGTGATAAACAGGAATCATTTATACCCGGCACGGAATTAGAGATTTTTCGTCTCGACCGTGCTTTTGACTGAAATAACTCTAGACCTGGCGAGATACTTATCAATCAGTGTCGTCGACAATGAACTATTGAGCTCTTGAGTATAATTTAATAGCAATGTAACACAAAATCCGAAATCGTCGTAAGTAGAATGAATGAAATGGCGATAGACCATCTGTATCACTGCTTTACAAATTATTATAGGGATACTCACGTAAATTCAATGCCATGAATAGACATTCATGAATACCTTAGATATCGAATCGAGTACACGAGCGAACCGCAAAAAATCTAAACACGATTTCAATAGTTTATATATTCCTTAGTGACTTCTAAATGTCCAAGGTTCTAAAGCATTTAAGCATCTATTACGAGTTGAATAATATAACAATTGCATTTCATGACATGGTACAACGTATACTATCTAAAATGGAATGTAAGATGGTGGGACATTTAAATTAGTCATAGAATTCATGAAATTAAACTTGAATGAACCCCACCACTGATCTCTTTAGATCCATTAGGAGACTTTTGGGGTTTGGACCGCACAGCCCAGAATTCCACAGAGCATTAAGGAGAGAAGAGATGCAAAAGCCCCTGGATCTCTCATCGGTTTATCTATAGCTCGCTTGCGTCGTAAATGTGCTGTTCAAACGAGTGATAAAATGGCATTTTTCAGAGGTCCTTATTTTAAACTCCCACTGAATCTTTAGATAAAGGGTACCCTGTTAGAATTCGGTGTCTTTCTTCTTGATGTCAGAGTTACATTTCGCGTAGTAGATGCTGACCGAAAATGCGATTAAAAAAATACGGCCGGCCAGGAAAACTTGCGTTTCGATCGTCAATGTCAGGGGGACCAACCACTACTGCCCTCCGTCTTTGTGATTAGCGCGTTTTTTGCCATATATACGGTTCATGTCACTATTCTTTCCTTGTTGAAGTATCTCCTCCCGATTCTGCTTTGTCTAGGATCCCGTGGGTCGCCCGCTACTATCGTTTGCGTTTGATGCTGAGCAACCGCAACGTTCCACCACCGTGGCACTGGCACGCCCTCACTGGGCAGCTTACTGACCCCAGTAAGGACAATAACTGCATCTGATTTGTCGCTCTAAGGTGGGTTAGTAGGGTGGGGGTTGTGCTTTATTACCATCTATCTATCTATCTATCTATCTATCTATCTATCTATCTATCTATCTATCTATCTATCTATCTATCTATCTATCTATCTATCTCTCTTTCTATCTATCTTTCTTTCTATCTATCTATCTTTACCTATCCTACCTTACCTACGTGCCTTCCACCCTTACCTACCATACCTACTACCCAAATACCTAGCCTATACCAACCTCCTACCTCCTCCTATCTATCTATCTATCTGGATCGGAAAATCTATCAATCTATCTATCTATTCAATCTATCTAATGCCTATCTATCTATGCTATCTATCTATCTATCTCATCCTATCTCTCTCTCTCTCTATCTATCTATCTATCTATCTATCTATCTATCTATCTATCTATCTAATTCTCTATCTAATCTAATGCCTATCTATAATCATATATCTATCTACTATCTAGTCCTATCTAATCTAACTACTATTCTAAAATCTAACTAACACCTGGACTTCTAATAAACACTATAAATAACTAATCAATTCGACCATAAAATATATACGTAAAGCAATAGAAACAACGCTGTGACTTTTGTTTTAATATGTGATGCAATCCCTTTATATGGCATTATTTTTATCGATTACCGCTGCAGAAGACTTGACACCAATGCCACGCAAATTCCACCCACATTACTCTAGAGATTATTCACATCCTACTGTAGCCATTTATGCAAATGTAAATTAAAGATCTTGTATGAAATTACACAGCTATGAAGTCGGTAATGAACACGAACCTTCACTGACTCCACCTCAGCAACATCCCGAACCAAATCAGATAACAACTAAAATGTGTCAGTATATGATTGTCTCAGTGTTTAAAACACAAAAACCCTCCCCCCCAAAGAAATAGAACCTTTCATTCCCACCACCCACCATACAAACCCCATGAGATACTCACTCCCAGGCACACAGGCCTATCTAACATCTTCTCCCGTTCCCCCTCCCTTTCCTGCCCCCCCTCCCGGCCCTGAAGCTCCCTTCATTCTCATTCCTGCCTTCCGTCCCGTCCGTCCTGCCTGTCAGACATACCGACAAACAATGACAAAAATATAATAAAAAAAAATATCCCAGATAGAAAAAAAAATAGAATAAAAGATAGATCAATTATATAGATAGATAGATAGATAGATAGGTAGTAGTAGGTAGTAGGTAGGTGAGTAGGTAGTAGGTAGGTAGGTAGGTAGGTATGTAGGTAGTATGTGATAGATAGATAGTACGATAGATATATAGATA